>LR989957.1:0-600000 GCA_905147015.1 Laspeyria flexula
TTCAGCCAGTCGGCACAACGCCATCTATGGAGGTTTTTGACAACTCTTGACATACAAAAATACGTTACATATATGTAAGACCACAGCTGATATATAATATATATGGAATAGATCACGCAAGTGTATAATGTGTAATGAATATTTAATTTGTCGATATTTTCACCTGTCGCTGAGCTTCGTGGTACGGTAGGTCAAATATACCAAATAGTTTTGTACCTATTGTACAGCGAGTTTTCGATTCTGATTGATTTTCAAAAACAGAGGAATGAGAAAATGTTCGCGTTGGGTATTTTGTAACGTAATTTTGTTTTTTTTTTTTTTTTTTTTTTTTTTTTTTTTTTAATTTATTTTTTTTTTTTTAATTTTTTTTACTGCATGTTTCTATTTGTATAGTGAGATAAAAAAAAATGAGCGATTTAGTGATGGGAACTCTCCATCCGCGTAAACGATTAAAAAAGTTGTCAAACGTTTAGCCTCGTCCCAATCGATCCCGTAAAACAGAGGAATGAGAAAATGTTCGCGTTGGGTATTTTGTAACGTAATTTTGTTTTTTTTTTTTTAATTTTTTCTGCATGTTTCTATTTGTATAGTGAGATAAAAAAAAAAAAAAAAAAAAAAAAAAAAAAAAAAAAAAAAAAAAAAAACAAAATTACGTTACAAAATACCCAACGCGAACATTTTCTCATTCCTCTGTTTTACGGGATCGATTGGGACGAGGCTAAACGTTTGACAACTTTTTTAATCGTTTACGCGGATGGAGAGTTCCCATCACTAAATCGCTCATGTGACGTCATAGTAGGTGGAGAAATAATGGCACTCTTGGTTTCTATACAGACGATGAGACTTGCGTGATCTAGTCCATATATGTCTCTGTATCTGTGTGTAAGACAGTGCGTAAGAAGGAAATGAATAAAATTAACGATATAAAGTAATATTAATGAATTTAACGAAATGAATGAAATAGTTTTTTATTTTTATTCTTTTAATTTGTCTCATTTCATTCATAAGATTTATCGTTCATTTCGTTAATTTTAATCATACATTTATCTCGTTCATTAAATTAATTTCATTCATAATGTTATTTTTCGTTTATTTCATTAATTTCATTCATAAGTCCCGCTTATTTCGTTAATTGCATTCATTTCGTTCAATTCGTTTATATCGTTCATTTTATTCTTTTCGGTCATTTCATTCATAACATTTATATCGTTCATTTCGTTAATATCATTCATACTATAAATTTCGTTAGTTTCATACATTTCGTTAATATCATTCATGACATTTATATCGTTCATATCTAAAGCTAAAGCTCCTCATGTACTCGAAGCTCCTTTTATACTAAACGCTCCTTATATATTCAACACTCCTTATGTACTAGACGTTGACCTACTGACCGACCTGACCTGACTGACTGACCCTGATTCTGATAATATATGAAATAATAATAATATTATTGACAATGTAAGTCAACAATGTTGCTATAAGTGTGCCCAGCAAAGTCTCCTTCAACTTATTGAGCCGAGAGCAATACTCTCCAGAAGAAACAATACTACTATTATTGTGGAGCTTTTCCGCGTTATGTCTGGAGTCTGGAGGAACTCCCGAAGTACGCCGAAAACTAGTACATTTACAAACTATAATACTGCTAAGCTGGCTTCACAACCACATGTCTGCAACGGTCATGTTCACAAAGATGCTCTGATACACTCATAGCATTATGCCTTTTCCCCCGAAGGTGTTGTCTGAGGTAGTCGACTGAAGCATTATGTAGGTGGAAATATTTAAATTCTATCGGTCATTAACAATATAAGTATAAGTCATAGTTCATCTCATCTCCGCTCCGCTGCAGTCCGGGTGGTCACGAAGTAGCGCCGCCGCCGCCACATTCACCGCTCAATTCGTAACGTATGCGAGATAAAATTAGATAAAACCGCAGCAAGACGCAGTGACTTTGTGTATGCGTTGTAAAGAGTGCGGTGCACGCCTATATGTCGGGGTTATTACGTCTGTCCGTGTACACTCGAGTTGTCGTCAGAGCGAGACGCGACACTCGAGCGTGCACGACAGTGGACTATGTATAACAATCACAAACACGGTAGGTACCTACATTAGTCATAAGTTCGGCGTCCGAAACACTTAATAAACTATAATAAATTCATTTGTTTGGTGTCTAATACGCACGCGCAATGCGCGTCGAGGTAGTTGTCGAGTCGCGCGCTCTTCGCTATTGTCTATAAACTCTAATATTACAAAATATGTCGCAACTCTCGGAGGAGCCAAAAGGCATTTAATCTGTACCACGGACCGGGGCCATGTTTCTGAATTGTCGGAAAGCCTCCGTCCGGAAACATCAAGATTAAATGATAAGTAAAAATGCGTTATGGTATAAAATGATAAAATGACTGGCCTGTTGGTCTAGTGGTTAGTGACCCTGACTGCTAAGCCGGAGGTCGTGGGTTCGATCCCCACCCAGGACAAAGCTTTGTGTGATGAGCATAAAGGTTTGTTCTGTGTCTGGGTGTAATTTATCTATAATACGTATGTATGTATTTACAAAAAAAAAGTATATAAGTAGTATATCAGTTGTTTAGTACCCATAACACAAGCAAATATAATTGCTTACTTTGGGATTAGATGGCGCTGGGTGATCGAAATCATGAACCCTAATCCAGCCGTTTGGAAGAAACGTGGGAATAAAGAAATTTACAAACATACAAGATACGCGCGAAAAACAATACCCGTCCTGTCAGTCGGGTAATAAAGTAGAATAAAACAACGAGCATACATACAATAATGGTGTCGTAGTAACATTTATTAGGTAGCTACGTAAGTAACATTTATTTAGTGAGTTTAAAGACACAATCAGAAAAACAAACAATTATTATTGGTACATTCGGACTTGCTTCACCCAAAAACTTTTGCACCACCGGCATTCTGTCTCTGATTTTAACTATTGAGAAATATTTGTCAAGGTTAGCTTCAGACACTTGTGAAACTAAAATAGTCCCATGTCGTTATCTATGATATAATATGGAGGGACCTTTAGAACGTAGTGATGTTGCATTTATTTAGGTAGGCGTTTCGCTTTATTCAGTGGTCAGCAAGTTTGTTTCAGGACTAACTGCTGCCAAAAGGTTAAATAGGTACCGTAGGTAAGTTTAATGCTTTCTTTAGTAAATTAGCGTGCGTGAGTGTCGTGGGGCAAAGCGAGCGCGGCGCGCACGCGCGTGACGTGCGCGTCGTAGTGCGCCCGCAGCCGCCCCGCACACGCCCCGCTCAGCGCCGCCACCACGCCGCAGCGGGCCCGCGCCTGCCCCGCCAGCCACGCGCCGCCCGACCCCGCCCACACCAGCGCCGTCGTCTCCGTCTCCTCTGACAACAAGAAACCGCCGAGTCAGTGACCTTTAATATACCTAAGTAATTGTATTTACATAATAGTGCCGTACGCCGAATTGAAACCTGGAGTGATGACTACGACAACACTGCTTAGAGTGTAACGACGTTTACGTAATGTTACGGACTGTATGTGAAGAAAGACAGATAGATTACCGCACGACGTAGTCCAAGGCAGCAGCGCGGCGAGCGGCAGCCGCGTGCAGTCGGCGCGCGCGACGGTGACGGAGTGGCGGCGCGCGCGGGCGCCGTGCGCGGGCGCGGCGTAGTCGTCGTGCGCCGCCACCAGGGCGCGCCCCGAGCAGCGCGCGCCGCACGAGTACGTCACCACGTAGCGCCACGTCGTGTAGTTGCTGTGGTCCTCCACCACGGACCACGAACCGCTGAATGGGAACGCACTACATTTTAGACCTATATTTTATCAATTTGAAAAGTAAGGTGATGTAGCGTATCAAGTGAACATAACATAAAATGTGAAACTGCTCCATCCACCTGTTCGCCCGTTTATTACACAGTGGCCACTTGGCTACTGACTATATAGAACTATAGTTATGTTCAGAGTGCTCTTCGTACATCGACCATACAGCCTGTTGATGATGAATAATTATACCTTGAAAACCGCCATCTATGCCAGCTGGGAAAACTTAGCCGTCAAAAAACGTTACTTTGTAAGGCAAAGGCAATCAACTCGTAGAGAGGCGCTCGTAGCATTGTGGTACTGAGATGTTCGTTACGATCATCACGGTTAAGCAACATTCAGTAAAGTCAATCCATGATGGGTGACCGTTTGTGGCAATTTCATTCTCGAGCGTCTTCGTGCTTCGGAAGGTACGTAAAGCTTTTAAAAAAAATTGCTGAATCATCACAACAATAGTATGTATATTATTTTATATATTTGTATGTATATATGTATATTGTATCTTTATATGTATATTATTTGTGTATTTGTGTTTATTTATATAATATATTTATGTGTTTAATTGTTATTAATTTAATTTATCATAATCTCTTTTTTTATGCACCTACTTCGACCCTTATCTGCATCACCCTATAGGTTGACTGGTAGAGAATGCCTCTGGCATTAAGTCCGCCTTTGTACATTTCTGTGTATGTAAAGTGTAAAATAAATAAAATAAAATAAAGCCGTAGGTCCCGGTTACCATTTAATGTGGTAGTCGTTAAGTCAAGTTGGAAGACTTTTGGGCGACTGGATAAATTCCAACACCAGGGGTCTGTCTCAAACTCACACAATAAGAAGATGAAGGAAATCAATGGGTTGGATTTTAAAACGAGTCGCCTGAATTTTAGGGTATTGATGGTGTAGGGGGCTTAAGGGAGTTAGTCTTAATCCCTACAAAGTAATTAATTTTGGCTGCCGGAGTTGCGTCTAAATATTTTTAAACGATTTCCAAAAAATCTTAATTAATACTATTGCAATTAATTATGCGAAACGGAACGTAATTTTTATGCTTTACAGTTTTTCAAATGTAATTTTTATGTTTTATGTGAAAAACGTGAAACGAAACCCACCATTTTGGATGGATGATATTGACAGCTAATGTCAACTTTAACAATTAATAGCAATGTATGTTGGCATCATAGATATTTTAGTATATACAAGATAAACCACAGATAGTTACCATCCTTTGACAATAGGTGTCTTGTGTTGTGTGGGCAGCTAATTAGTTTAGTAGTTAAATAAAAAAAAAAAAAAAATGTAACGTGGGCACTTCATACTCGTACTGTCGTACATGTAACAGAAGCTGAAACATTTTTTTCAGCAAACGTTTACGATTAGCATATTATTATACCTACTTCGACAGGTCTTTCAAAGACACTTTAAGTTTACGATTAGCATATTATTATACCTACTTCGACAGGTCTTTCAAAGACACTTTAAGTTTACGATTAGCATATTATTATACCTACTTCGACAGGTCTTTCAAAGACACTTTAAGTTTACGATTAGCATATTATTATACCTACTTCGACAGGTCTTTCAAAGACACTTTAAGTTTACGATTAGCATATTATTATACCTACTTCGACAGGTCTTTCAAAGACACTTTAAGTTTACGATTAGCATATTATTATACCTACTTCGACAGGTCTTTCAAAGACACTTTAAGTTTACGATTAGCATATTATTATACCTACTTCGACAGGTCTTTCAAAGACACTTTAAGTTTACGATTAGCATATTATTATACCTACTTCGACAGGTCTTTCAAAGACACTTTAAGTTTACGATTAGCATATTATTATACCTACTTCGACAGGTCTTTCAAAGACACTTTAAGTTTACGATTAGCATATTATTATACCTACTTCGACAGGTCTTTCAAAGACACTTTAAGTTTACGATTAGCATATTATTATACCTACTTCGACAGGTCTTTCAAAGACACTTTAAGTTTACGATTAGCATATTATTATACCTACTTCGACAGGTCTTTCAAAGACACTTTAAGTTTACGATTAGCATATTATTATACCTACTTCGACAGGTCTTTCAAAGACACTTTAAGGTTTCTAAGTTTGTTGTTTACCTAAGTCAATATTTTCGGAAACAATCGGTTCGAAAGTAGCATACATTGTGCCTTCCCCCTTCTATTTTCTAAACTGTAAGACCTAAAAATATGATATATTTATTACTAACAATTTTTCACCTTAAATTTTTTACTTCCTTACCAACTAAGTAAGTACTACCTATTCTACTAAGCAACAGACTTTGTGACAACTCTGGCCTTTTGCAATTGCTACATAAGTACATAACGTTTGTATGGAGATGAGACAATGTCAAGATAGCATTAAATTGCCCATTCATTTTTGTAGGAAAGTATATTTCATACCTTGAGTTCATACCTATAGTGTAATAGTGTTCATGTTTTGAGCGATCACAATCATGTACTTATACCTAATGCCAAAGCTTTTGTACTGGTTCTTAATTCAAGTAATGTTCGGCGCAAACGGGCTACCGATCACAGCCACCGGTGACCAGCGACAGCCACTTTAGGCGTTCACTGTACCTAGTGCGTGGTGGCGACTGGCCACACGTCTACTACAAAGTGTATGAAAAAATCTGTGAAGTGGCTGTCGGTGGGTCGTGGTCGTGCTGGGTGGCCCATTTGCGCCGAGCCGAGTCTTTAAAAATTGTTTAAATGATCAAGAAAAGATGATGCTATACCTAGATTGAAAAAATATGTCCTGGGTTAGGTACCTACTTACCTACATACAAAAATCTTAAAATATTTATTTGAAAATTGTGGACAATGTTGACTGACTTGTTTCACGGTAGTAGGTACATAATGTGAGAATGTATTTACACGTCAGGTTGGTGTGAGAAGTCGGCGAGTAGATGCGCCAGCGCGTGCGCCTGCGCGCCCGGGACCTGCGCACGCGCAACGTGCTCCACTGACACGCGCGCGCCCAGCGCCACCAGCAGCGCCGGCGCCACCAGCGCCAGCGCGCACCAGCGCCGCCGCGCCGCCGCCCACCACCACGCGCGACGGATGCTCATCGCACTCTCACAAATATTCACTTCGTGACACTTAAGGTGCGAAATGTGTTTGTTTACTCTTCTTTCACGTACCTGCCTAGCAACAGACAAACGCATTTACGATTGATCACACCGTGGAATAATATTGTTGCGATGTCCCGAATTCGCAAAATTATACAACACATAAAATACCGAATGGTTAAAGACTCACCCAGATAGGTAGATACGAGTGACCAAGAAGTCAGAATATTGCCAAATCCTGTTTTCGTATAGGTAGCTTAGTTTAGAGCGACACGCGACTGGCACGAGGCAGTGTGAGTTGTGACACGTTCGGACGGAAGCTTCAGCTGAGATAGTGTACGGACTGGCGGCGCCGGCGCAGTAGGTACTACTAGTACGTAGTTAGAACAGGAGCAGCCGCGCGCCGCCGCCGATAGCCGCGTCCTGCCGCACAACACATGAACAGACGCGTGCTCTATTTATATCGTCTGACAAAGCGTTATTTCACTATGTTTTAAACAAAACATACGCACGCCGCATGCTATTCGCTCCCATAATGATGATTCATCGTCAACAGACAACCTAGATAACTAAACAAATTATATCATTTAATTTTTACTAACAACTATACTTACAACGGTAGAGTAACAAAGTGTGTAAGTAAGTACCTCGCTGCTGCTTATTAAAGTATAAAGTATATATAAGGAAATAAGTAGGTAGGTACTAATAATTATTTATTAAGTATGGGAAATAAAATAATGATCCAGTTCAAAACATTGTACCTATTTATCCGGAAAACTACAACTTCCATCGAAAAAGTTGTAGATAAGTAATCAAGGGACAAGGGAATCTAACTTTTGCAATTACACTTTCTTCACATAACCTAATATATACATAAGTATGCGAAAAATAAAAAAATACCAGCATTTTAGGGTTCCGTAGACAAACTTTTCTGGCCAACGTGGTAAGTATAGTACACTAAATTTCCTTCACATTCTTTGAAGGAGACCTGTGCCCAGCGGTGGGACGTTTGAGTTGAGATTGATGATGATGCCACACGGGCGGAACCGCCGTCTAAAGCTAGCGGAACATTTAGAATAATAATAATCGTAGGGTGCGATAACGTAAGTAGTATCTACCTACGGATCCTTTAGTCGCATTATGTACAATTCGCAACAATGTCCAACCGTCCAATTCTCAATAGGTCCAGTTCGCGCAATTAGTCCAGGTCACAATTGGTCCAGTTCGCGGTTGTCCAGTTCACAATTGGTCCAATACGCAAGTGGTCCAGTTCATAATTAGGGATCGTCCTTGATTACGAGAAACGTTTTTGAAAGCCTTCTGAGAGGCGTGTGGCTTTTTAAAAATAAAGGAATGTTTCCTTTGATCTTTCACTACCCGTGTTCCTCGCGCACCTAGCCAAATTTGGTAAGAACCTACAATCCAGGCTTTGGAAATTCCTTCCAGTACCGAACTTACGGAGTTTTGTCTTTTAGTAGGTTGTAGCGAGATTTCACTAAAACTGTAACAACACACTGTCCATTTAATATCATAGTCAATCAATGACATAGGCCTCTCCTAAGACGCGCCATAACACTTGGTCCTCCGCCTTCCACATCCAGTCCGAGCCAGTGCCTTTAGTCGTCGGTCCACACTTCCAGTCATTTTGGTTCATTCGTTTCTTAGATCGTATTATTTATAGATTTTTATTGCGTGATATTTTGAGTCAAATGTACATACAATACAACACAATGAATTGGACATTTGGAGTCCGCTGGACATTTTGCGAATTGGTCATAATGCGACTCAAGGCTAAGTTTTATTTCACATGCCGAAATTTCCTTTATAAGGGCTCCGAAGCCAAAATGGCAAAAAAGAAACCCTTATGGTTTCGTTTTGTGCGTCCGTCCTTATGTCACAGGCATTTTACACGAAAACTACTTGATGTACCTACTCTTATAGCAATGACATTTGGAGAATAGGAATCTTGTGTGGCTCATTTATTTGTGTTATTGAACTACCTACCAAACGTACGAGGTTTCGTAGGTAGTTCAATAATACAAAATTCACAGACAGTGCCTCGCCTATAAATACTAAGTACCTAAGCAAAGGATGGTTTTGGAAAGTAAAGTATAAGAATTTGGTAGAATTAAGACTTAACTTCATATTGGTTGAAAGTTGCTCCTTCCCTCAAAGTGAAGTGTAAGTGCGGTCTATGAACCTGGGCCTTAGTCATCGAGCAAGGTTTCAAAATCACACACTCATTTATAATTTAATATTGTCCAATTTATTCATTTACATTATTACTATATTTAATAATAAATCAATCAACATTCACGCAATCATTGACACCATACAATCAATAATTCACTATTTAAATTAAACATTAAAGGGTAAAACATTGTTCATTCATTGAACAGTGAGTCCAATACAATCAGTGCGGCGAGAGCCCACAGCCCACAGCCCACAGCCCACTAGTGAACACAATACAATAAATATCAATCGATTCATTCGTGGCACTTACGACACTTCGTCACACACACCGGAGCCGACGTCACTCCGCGCTCCGACATGTCTCACTCAGTAAAAAACTATTGTAAAATATTGCAATATTAATATTTGTGACTTCGACACAACACAGAGCCGCTGCGCATCACGACAAACACAATTAGCTATTATAATTTGGCAAAATATATAATGAAGTGTGGCGTAGTGTAGTGTCAGGCGGCAGGGGGCGCTACTAGTATTAGTTAGCTATTGTAACTCTAGTAGCTAGTAGCGCACACACACCACCTAATGTGTTCTGTTTACTTGTGTAATATACACAGTTACATGAGGACGCCTAACATTAGTACATCATAAAAACAAACATATAATAATATATATCAACCAAACAATTAATCAATACAAATTTTGCAATCTTTGATTCCTTTAACAACCGTTTTAGTATTTAATCACACGGATGCTTTAAATACATTATTTGTAAGATAAATGTGGCGTGACATTTTCAGGATGTGCTTCCATAACTGACCAAAGTATTAATACAATGATAAACTATTACAGGTTTGAATCTTCATCATCATTATCATATCAGCCCAATGACGTCCACTGATGAACATAGGCCTCACCTAAATGAATATTTATTTTGTTTCGTGTGGGAGTCGAACCAAGTAACTTAACGTACCTTATCTGCGTCACCAAGAAAACTAAGTGCTTGTTACTTTATAAGTTTTCATGGACATTTAGTTACAAAAATGATCATGCAAATACCGCTCCAATAGAAACCAGTAAATGGACACTTTGTGGTGGAAACAAAATTCCAGGTATCCTCCACTCCAGGGTAAAATTAATTCCAGGTCCCACACCTGGAATTTGAAGATTTGCACTTAAAACAAAATACTTATAAAGGTCCATGTAAATATTGAAATGTAGGCGAACGATAAGCTAGGGTTAATAATAAAAAATATAAAGTATCACGAATATCGAGCATCATCGGGATAAGCAGGAGTATGTTAAACAGTTGTACAACTCGACAAGGTACCATCGTGCGTCAGTGTCTCATGTCGCATGTCGCATGTCATGCAGCTCACCAATTTGTGTAGTAAACTTTAAAAACAAACCGAGTTCTTTCTAATGTCTGCCTTCTACTAGACAATGTTTGGCGGCCGGCTAGGCATTAGATTATAGTCTCGGTCCGTTCAAAGCGCGCCGCAATATTATCTTCGGACTACATTCATAACCTGCTACGTACATTGAGGCAGTAATAGTGACGAGATCGATATCTTAAACTAATAGCTACAGTTTCCAATATGCCCGATAGGTATGTAGCAACTGCAGTGCATTTAATCGAGCGCGAGCGGCTGCACCCGGCCAGTGACGTCACGTTACGTATATACTACTTAAGCACTTATATCACAACCATAACACAGTTCAATCGGGCGCACACCCTCACGACTCGTCACTCGTACGGCATCCGAATCTCACAAAATAAATAGCATCAGTCGAGGACAGCGCGATCGCTGGGCGAGGCGCCACCGCACGGCGCGGCGGCGCCCGGCGAGCGCTACCGGCGCCGGCGCCGCCCCTTGCGGTAGCCCTTGCCGTACCAGCCGCCCTCGTCCGGCGCCGCGTCCGACGTGCGCGGCGGCGACTCGCCGGCGCCGCAGCACGCGCACAGGTAGCGGCGTCCCCGCACGCGGCGCCACACCCGCGCGCCTGGCGCCGGCTCGCGCGGCGGCCCGTACCACAGGCAGCGCCGCGCCGCGAAGTGCCGCGAGCACCACGCGCACTCGGCGGCGCCGCGCTCCGCCTCGCCCGCGGCCCCGCCCCCGCCCCCGCCCCCCGCCGCGGGCGCCGGCGCGATGATGGTGTGCAGCCCCGGGTACAGCGACGCGCGGCACAGCAGCACGGCGCGCCGGAAGATGGCGGCCGCCAGCGACCCCGCCGCCAGCGCGCCGCTCTCCGAGTCCGACGAGCTCTCCTCCGCTTTCACCTCGTCCTTCGGCTCCGCTTTCGGTTCGCACTTTGGTTCCACTTTCCTCTCCGTCTTCGTGTCTCCCGCCGCCCACGACACGAGCGCGTCGTGGGCGGCGGGCGCGTCGCGGTCGCCCGGCGGGTCCTTCGGCTCATCGCTCGCGTCGATCCGCGGCTCGTACTCGAGCAGCCGGCGGAGTTTCGAGTCGAGGTCGGCGGTGCCGTTCAGAGGTTTCGCGTCGTCTAGCGAGGATGCGGGCCTCGGCCGGGGCTCGTCGGGAGGAGCGCCGTGACCGTTGAACAAGTTCGGGCGCGAGTCGAGCCTGCGCCGCGCCATCCTGAACGTTCGTAAGTCGGCGGGGCGGCGGCGCGGCGGACTCGTGGGCTCGTGCGAAGGTGCGTGCTCGGAGCGCAGCAGTATCGTCGCCTCGCCCGTTTCTAGGTCGACCCGAAATGCGCGCAGAAAGTCGCACGGGTGGTCGGGCGGGCGATCCGGCGGCCGGTCGAACGGACGGTCCGGCGAACGATCCGAGGGGCGATCGGACGGTCGATCGGGCGGGCGGTTAGACGGACGGTCCGGCGAACGGTCCGTGGGACGATCGGGCGGTCGGTCGGACGAATGGTCCGGCGATCGAGCATCGACGCGATCGGGAGGACGGTCGGGCGCGCGCAGCCGGTCGGCCAGGCGGCGCAGCGGCAGCTCCTCGTCCGAGTCGGAGGCGGAGGGCGAGGAGGGCTCCTCGGGCGGGGAGGGCGCGCGGTCGGCGGGCTCGGCGCGCAGCAGCGGGCGGCGCGTGGTGTGCGCCTCGGGCGGCGCCAGCGGCTCGGCGTGCGCCAGCAGCGGGTCGCGGGAGGCGCGGTAGCGCGGCACGGGCAGGCGCAGGCGCCGCGCCACCTGGCGCATGACGGCGTCGCAGCGCGCGTTGATCTTGAGCGCCGCCACCGAGTCCTTGGGCGTCCACTGCAGGTTGACGATGTAGAGCGCGGGGCGGGCGCGCGGCGCACTCTGCATGCGCCACAGGCGCGGGTAGCGGCGCAGCACCTTGAGGCTGGAGCCGAGGCACAGCACGACGTCGGCGCGGGCGGCGTGGCGCAGCGCGCCGGCCCAGTTGAGCGGCCAGGCGGCGCGGCCGCGCTCGCCGAAGTGCACGATGGAGTCGCGCAGCTCGGCGCCGCACGCGTGGCACAGGCGGCGCGTGGCGTGCTGGTGGCGCGCCGTGCGCTCCGTGGTGTCGAAGGCGCGCAGGTACACGCGGCGGCAGGCGGCGCACAGCTCGGCGAACATGTCGCCGTGCAGCTCGGCCAGCGCGCGGCGCGGCAGGCCGGCGCGCAGGTGCAGGCCGTCGCAGTTCTGCGAGACCACGAACTTGAGCGCGCCGCGGGCCCACAGCGCCGACAGCGCCATGTGCGTGAAGGTGGGGCGCGCGCGGGACACCTCGACGCGGCGCACCGCCTCGCCGCGCTGCAGCCGCGTCCACACGCCGTCGGGCCCGCGGTAGTCGGGGATGTCCGCCGCCGTGCTGATGCCTGCGCCCGTGTACACCTGCGCGGACAGACGACTTCAATGGCTACGAGTTATTCTGATAACAAAATTATGTCCCGGGCGTTGAGAACGAAGCCCCATGATTCTAAGCCGTCGGAAACTGGCCTTTCCGTATCCGATATCCGACATCGAAAACTTTCGACAGTCCTACAGACAAAGACCACTTAAATTTACGTAAAATTTTCGGACAGCTATTTGACACTTATTATTTCGGAACCCAATACAATTTGATGCCTAATAATATATTTCCAAATACCTCATTATGAATATAATATATTTAATATTTATTATATTATATTATCTGGTGATTACATTTTGGTGACAGATCTACTTAAATATTATTACACGCTCGTGATGCCCCTGGTGTTGCAGGCGCCCAGAGGCTACGGCCGGTAACCACTTACCAACAGGCGGACACCGTACGTCTACTGGCCACCATCGTGGTATACAACAAAAAAATACTAGAAGTCACGCGAGGCTTCGCTCCCATCGTTCTTTGTTTGGCTACTGCTTAGTTCCAATAATTAGCCATAACATAATATTATATAGCCCACAACCTTCTTAAATAAATAGGCTATTCAACAATATTTTTTTCAAATGGGACCAGATGCTCCTGAGCTCCTAGCGTAGCGTCTACCAAACAAACAAACTCTTCTGCTTTATAATATTAATAATAGACTAGAAGTCGCACGGGAGCGCACGGAGCTTCGCTCCCGTCCTTCTTTATTTGACTAGTGCTCAGCTCCTATAGGCTGCAGTGTGATGACTATATGGGCTATCTAACACTGACACTAAAATAACTTTTCAAATTGGTTCAGACCCTGAGACTACCCCTTCAATGTGACAAACTTTACCTATTTATAATATTTTGTATGGATTATTGAATATTATTCAAAACACAATTATTTGATGATAGATAAAATGGTACCCATTGCTTTATTCCTACTATGTCTGGATGTCTGTTACCCAATCACACAAGAATGGCTAAAGAGCTCTGTATGATATTCACACACAGATAGATTAGTCTTGAATAGCACATAGACTACTTTAAACCGACGCCGCCATGTACGCGATGTACGCTAGTGTGGAAGTGTACAGAATGTGCACGAGTGCCATGAATACTGTCATCACATCCCAACACAACACTGCTTGTGGGACTCATACAAACGCACTCACCTTGCCTAGCCTGTACATACTAGAAAAAGCTAAATTAAATTTGTCAAAGAACACATGTTCTCTAGAACTCTCTCATGGATGTGTTCTCTACAATAAAAATTGTTATGCAATGTGTGGCAATATATATAAAAAAATTCTTACTATTATAAATGATTTGCCAAATATTGTATCAACGTCACTTTTTTTTAGTGCTTTTATTATTTAAAAATTTATAAATATTTTTAAATATATTTAAAAAATATAATTTATATTTAAAAAATAGCTCTGTCTATTTTTTAAATTATTTTCAATACAATTATTACCCACGACGGAATTGAGACGGATATGCGTTTTTAGAAGAAAAAAAAAACGCCCTAAATGTATCATTTAAAAAAAAGGGGGCATGGCATTTACAGTTCTATTTATATCCATATAACATATTGGAACTTGCAGAGTGTTATCTTCATAGTAAAATAACTATAAGCATAACGGATACTTACTTTTTAATACACATTAACGTAATTCTAAAAAGTGTATTGAAACATATTCAAAAAATATATAATATAAATATGACACTAAATTGTAACATTGCCATTCCTACATATGAACCCTCTTAAGTAAGGCTTTTTATTCTGTTAAAGATTTTCTTAACTATGTACAATAAATAAAATTTTATAATTATGCAATATTCTTATAGCATATAAAATTTTGATATTGAATAGAATGTGAATTTTGACATTGTTGTATAGTGATATAATCTGACATTGCAGATATTAATTGTAAATGACTATACCTAAGCTATTGTTGCATGCTGTAAAACGGCCAAATAAGTGGAACCAGAACTGCAGAAAAGATGCATTAGAGCAATGTTCGGTTTGCAAGTCACCGATTCTTATAAACCGTATTTTACTAAATACAGAATTTTAACATTGCCAAGCCTATATATATACGAGACAGCTGTGTTTGAAAAATCTAATTCACATCTGTTCTCAAAAATGTCAGATGTAACTGTTCACAATCGACGTGACTGTAATAGCAAGAGACTATGTATACACCCTGCTAAGACAACACTCATGAACAAAAGCATCTTGTGTATGGCACCAAATCTTCAAAATCTTGTGTATGGGGGTCGGTGCCTAGTCCTTAGTGAGGTAACTTCTGCCAGGGGAGTCACATTCCAAGAAATACTAAGACGACAACAGCGTAGGTATGCCTAGGTGAGCGAAGCTAGGCTATTTAACGCGCACCGACAAGTGCTTTATATACGTCCTCGCCGCCTCCAGGCCGCCGCCGCGACCTGGGGGCGGGCCCGCCTAATATCTTAGCGGGTCGTCCCCTCCGGACAATGCTGCGGTTCAGAACGGGCTTCGCTCAACAACATCTACCCCGGAACCGTTAGCAGCCAAATATAAATGCACGTAGGCGAACCCTCGGCGCCATAACCGAACCAACTGGCTAGGGGAAGAAAACCCCGAAACAAAAAATAACCCATGTGACTGGGCAGTCACCTGCGTCATGGACCTGCGCAGTTGAACGCCGTACGCGGGGATGATGGGATCCTGGGGGGTTGAGCCGAACGGCGCTGGCGGTTATGCGTCCGTGAGGCAACACGCCCCCTTTGGCCCGGATTTCAAGCCAAACGGTAGCCCCAACCACTAGCCACGGTTGGGGAAATTAGGCCATGGTGTACCATCAGTGGGCCACCGGCGAGGAGTGTAGGGTGTGGGTGAAGGTCATGCTGACGGAGCAAGTGAGGGTTGATCAGTCGTTGTGGGTGGCCTCATGCCCCCAACGCCAGCCCGATCGAGTTCCCGATGTCGCACTGTAAGCCAGCCTTGCACTCCTATATCTCTTTGGTAGTCCTAGTGCCCCTCGAATTATGTCGAGTAAGGCACTCCCAGTTGCGGGCTCCGGGGAGGGTGGGAAGCCAAAGAGATGAATCTATACACTGAACATAAATGGACAACACAGATAGGCCAATTAAAAATCACAACAGCACACCCCTAGCTGAAAGCTCAGAGGCACCGTCCTCGGGCATCAGTGACGGGATCACCACATCACGCGCCCTCAGCGCACACTCAGACCGAACCAGCAGCTTAGCGGCTTCGGCTGCAGGCACTGGGGAAGTCACCTACAGACAACAACACACCCCAACCGGAAGTCCAGCGACTAAAACCGCAGGCACCGGGGCGGATAAAAAGAACACCACACGCGCCCTCAGCGCTCACTTGGCCCGAAACGGCAGCTCAACAGCCTCGGCTGTAGGCACCGGGAAAGGCACGAACACTACACACCACACCAACACCAACACCAACCAAACACTTCCGGGAAGCTCAGGGGTTCCGACCCCGGGCACCCGGAACGACCAAACAGAGGCTAAAACCTCTACACAAATACCCTTGTGCGACAGTCCGTCGGCTTCCTGTAGTGGCAGCAGAACGGACGACGCCTTCTCTGACTGGCAACTGCCTAAGAGGAAGGGTATAACCAAACTCCGTCCCCAAGCTTCTGGCGCGGAAGGTGGAGCAGTTGCTGCCCCATCGACCAGCGCTAAGAAGCAAAAGGGTCGGCGCAAAACGAGGACGGAGAGACGCTTGGCAGCCAAGCTGAAGAAAGCGTCACTCCCAACCTATAACCAAACCGCTTCCCATGATCGGGTAGCGCCCTCAGGTCCGGTCAAATTTGCCGCTGGGGGAAGGAACACGCCATCAACCAGCGGCACGGACCCCAAACAGCGTCCTCAGGGCACGGGTCAGGCCGCTGCTAAACGTGCTCTCAACGAGACGATTTCGCCTCGGGGGGAGCACAAGAAGCAGAGGCTGGACCGGCCGAAAAAGGACGCCGCCAAGTCATACGCCCAGGCTGTTAGCTCGCCCCTTAACGTGGCAATAACCTGCGAGCGTACGGGCAGCTTAAGCCAGGAGACGTCTGAGCTGGTGCTTAAGGGCATCCAGGCCCGGCTCGTAAAAGACATCCTGGGCGGCACACAACCCCCTCCAAAATTCAACGCGAAGCCGGTGTTTGCGGAGGGGGTCTTAAAACTGTGGTGCCAAGATGACCACAGCCTGAAATGGCTTCAAAGCATCGTCCCCGACCTGGGGCTAGCGTCCAGCACTAGGCTGGCCGTTAAAAACCAGGGGGACATCCCACTTCGGGCACGGTGCTGCATCTTGGTCCCGGATCCACAGGGGGTTCTGGAGGATGTGCGCGTCTTAGGGCGCGTGCTATCCGCCCAGAACCAACACCTAGAAGTGGCAAAATGGACCCTGCAGAACGCCACAAAACAAGCGTCCGCATGGTTCGTGGTGGTCGGAGTCCCGGAGAGCCAGATTCCGACTCTGATGAAGACCGGGCGCCGTCTCTCTTTTTGTCTAGGGACGGTGTACCTGAAGTTTCAGGGTCGGAATGGTAGGTTCACCGACGTCCCGCAGGGATGGGACCCGATCACCGCCACCATAAAACAGGAGCTTAAAAAGCCCCTCACCACGGAGGACCCCTCACAGGAGGCTCCTACCAAAAATAACCCCGACGCAGGTGTGGAGGTGCCGGTAGCGGCACCACCATCCGCTCCAGTCGGCGACGGGCTGGGTGTCGGACCCGGGGGGGGGGGAGAGGCGGAGGACATCCTGTCCTCGATCTCCGGCCTCCTCGGGGACGACGCCGAGTCCGTTGACCTTTTCGCGGGTCTACAAATAGGGGGGGATGAGGAGGGTATCACCACTGATGGTGCCCCCTTCGTCCAAGAGGATTAACCTCCTACAAGCGAACCTCCAGCACAGCCGTGTCGGCACGGCTCAACTACGTAAGTGGCTGGAGGTTCAAGACACAGCCATTGCCCTCATCCAGGAGCCATGGATTAGGGCAGGCCATATCCAGGGGCTCTCGAATTTAAGAGGTAAGCTCATAGTTACTGGTGATCATGACCATCCCCGATCATGCATTTTTGTCACCAATAACCTACAAACACAGGCCCTTACAGAGTTCTGTTGCAGGGATCTTACAGCCATTAGGCTACAAACACAGCTGAATTCAGAGGATAAAGTGGTCATCCTCGCCTCAGCCTACATGCCTGAGAAGGAAGGGCTGCCCACACCAGATCTCAGCCGCCTTGTAGACCACACCGCAAGGGAGAGGTTGGAGGTCATCATTGGGGCGGACAGCAATGCACATCACCCCCTTTGGGGCATGAACTCCCAAAACGACAGAGGTAAGTCCCTTGTTGAATACCTTTTCTCTACAAACCTAACCCTACTAAACACCGGCTCTGAACCGACTTTTGTCACCAAGAAGAGCCGCACGATAATTGATCTAACACTGGCCACTGAAACCGCCGCAGAGGCTGTCACGGACTGGCATGTTTCCAAGGAAACATCCTGTTCGGACCACAGGTGGATTCGGTTCAGCCTACAGGCGGAGACAATACAGACTCCGCCGAAACGCAACCCAAGGAAAACAGACAGAGACAAATTTGTACTCTATCTCAACAACGGACTAGCACAACAATGTTCCCCACAGATCTTAGAGGATACAACACAGATTGAGGTACAGGTAAATCACCTGACCAAATCCATAATAGACAGCTACCATATATCTTGCCCACTGACGTTGCCTCCAAAAGCACCTGGGAAACAACCTTGGTGGGGCCCAGAGTTGGAACGCAAAAGGGGCAAGGTAAGAAAGGCGTTTAACAGAGCTATGAACACATGTATGGAAGAGGACTGGGATGCTTATCGCTCAGCCAAATCCAGCTACAAAAAATGCATCAGATACCGCAGCAAACAGGGCTGGAGGAAATTCTGTGAAAACATTGAATCATGCCAAAAAGCTAACAGGGTCAGAAAGGTCTTAGCACAGCAGACCTTAACCGCACCCACGTCCCTACGCAAGGACGACAATACACTCACAACGTCGCCAGAAGAAGTTAGGCGTGTTCTGATCGGCACACACTTCCCTGGTTGCGCCTTCACGACGCAAATCGACTGGCAAGAGGAAAAAGTTACACCAACTGTCAATGACTGGCAGTTCGCAGACAAAGTGGTCACCCTGGAGAAAGTCCAGTGGGCCCTTAAGAGTTTCCACCCCTTCAAAGCAGCTGGCCCAGACGGGATTATCCCGGGCTTTCTGCAATGGGGAGATCTGCCAATCGCAAGCAGACTCGAGAGTATCTTCAAGGCATGCCTGGCACATAGATACGTACCGAAGGGGTGGAGAGAAGTCAAAGTCATATTCATCCCGAAGCCAGGCAAGGGTGATTACACAAACCCCAAAGCACATCGACCAATCAGTCTGACCTCATTCATGTTGAAAACCATGGAACGCTTATGCGAGAGGGAACTGAGAGATGGTGCATTAAAACTATTACCCTTACATGCTAACCAGCACGCATACAGCTCCGGCAAATCCACGGAATCAGCACTCCATCTGGTAGTTAATCGGATAGAGGAAGCTATCGAACAACAAGGAATCTGCCTAGGCACCTTCATCGACATCGAAGGAGCCTTTGACAAAACAAACTTCACCAGTATCAGGGCCGCCCTGTCCAAACATGGTGTGGAACCGATACTTACCGATTGGATAACAAACATGCTGAGTAATAGAGTGGTTCGCCTTGGTGGAGATGATCAGGCAGCGCTGATAGCCAGAGGCTGCCCACAAGGAGGAGTTATCTCCCCTCTCCTTTGGAATCTAGTAATAGATGACCTAATTACAAAGCTGAATAGAAACCGCGATTACACAATAGGCTACGCAGATGACCTCACTATCCTTGTCTCAGGGAAAGTAGCGGGAACCGTATGTAACCTCACCCAACAAGCTCTTCGCACCGTTGAGAAATGGTGCGTGGACTTCGACCTGTCGGTGAACCCGACGAAAACTGAACTAGTCATGTTCACAAACAAAAGAGTACTAGGACAATACCGACTACCCACACTCTTTGACACTGAGCTGAAACTGTCAAACGAGGTAAAATACCTCGGCGTGATACTTGACAGTAAGTTAACCTGGAACAGCCACCTAGACAATAAATTAGTCAAGGCCGGAATCACCTTCTGGCAATGCAGAAGGATGATTGGGAAAAGGTGGGGGCTGGCACCGAAAATCATCCTATGGCTATACGAAACAGTTATCCGCCCTATGATAGCATACGGTGCTATCGTCTGGTGGACAAAAACAGTGCAGACAACAACATCCGCTAAATTACAACGGACACAAAGACTGGCGTGCATGGCGACCACCGGCTGCATGAAAACCACCCCCACTGCAGCAATGGAAGCCATGCTAGGACTCCTACCACTGGATCTGTTCATCCGCCAGGAAGCAACAGCAGCGGCAATACGCCTAAAATCACTAGACTTATGGCACGATAGAAACACGAAACACACATCCCTACTAAAAGAACTGGTAGAGGAGCTGCCCATAATAGGAGCAGCGTGTGACCGTGTGCCCAAACAATACGTTTTCGACAAAAAATACAAAATCCAACTCTTTGAAGACCACCGCTACGAATCCCAAAACCTAGCGGAACTACGGGTTTTCACAGACGGATCAAAAACAGATATGGGAACTGGAGCTGGCATCTTCTCCGAGGATCTTAATATCAACATTTCAAAACCCTTGGGTATATACAACACGGTCTTCCAAGCCGAGTGTATGGGTATAACTCTGGCCGCCTCAGCGATCATGGCCAGAAGAGTGGAAGGTCACTCGATTCGCATACTCTCGGACAGCAGGGCTGTGCTACAGGCTCTAAACAGCCACACAGTGAACTCAGGACTAATACTGGAATGCCATCAGAACCTAAATCTGATAAGCCACACCAACAACATAATCTTACAATGGATCAAGGGACACAGCGGATCTAGAGGTAACGATGCAGCGGATGAGCTCGCAAGAAGGGGATCAGAAACGAGTGTGATGGGACCTGAGCCCATTATACCCATCCCTTTCACATACCTTCGTACGATCGTGAACAAACGCACTAGTGATCTACACGGCAGAATCTGGACAAACCTAGAAGAGTGTAGACAGGCCAGGGAGGCCCTTCCTATGCTCGACCACAAACTAACTAGGCGTCTGAGACAGCTGTCCAAACGGCAATTGCGAACAGCCACAGCCGTTATCACAGGACATGGTTCCTTTAATAAACACCTTTTCGTTCTAGGCATCACTGACAGCCCTCTCTGCAGAGCCTGCATGAGTGAGGAGGAAACAGCAGCTCATGTGCTCCTACACTGCCCTGAAACCGTTACATACAGGGCTAAGTACTTCAACAACACAGGTACACTCCGACAGATCGCCAGCAACGTCAATAGACTGCTGGCGTTCTTCGGCGAGCTAGGGTGGATCGAGTGAGCTATCCACCCTCACGCAAAAACCGCGCCTTGACGTGGAGTTGCGGACAACAGCCCGCCAAACCATACCATACCATACCATGGCACCAAACATTTTTAACAAACTGCCAAACTCATACAAAGCACTAAATTTAAACTTATTTAAACGTCACTTAAAAGCTCTTTTACAAACAAAATGTTATTTATACAATAAATGAATATAATAATGTAATTATTGTTATATTTTATTTATTATTATTGATTTATTTAAATTGACATTGCCTCTATGACTACCTATGTTCTCTTTATTGACATGATTTCCTATACTTAAATACTATTATGACTAAATAGATAATTTTATTCAATTGTTTTGTGTAATTAATAAGTACCTATTCATGATCAAATAATAAGATTAAAATATAATAATAAAAAAAAAAATTTGCATGTCTTGAAATGGACAGAACATGTTGAGACTATATTTATTTTGTAAGACCATATATTGTACACATGTTATGACAAATAAACTATCTTTATCTTTAACCACTGATATTTGTAACATATCTCTACCTACCACATTTGAGACAATAAATGATATTTGATTTGACTGCCATTTGAACTACATTGGGCATTTCATGGAATAAGCAAATCAAATCATGGTAATAGTCAATCTTGACAACGAGCCAAAAACTGCTGCCTGCACCCATGGATATGTTGCTAGTTTTAATGCAAACGTCTTTAAAACATCTATTACTCCTTGCTATGTTACTGGAGAGGGGACAGCTACAGTGTACAGCTACATTGTATCATGAGCAATACCCATAGAAGCTTGGAAATGTGTATATATACCACTAGATTAACTACAGCAGACAGCATCACAACACAGTTTGTTTTTTACTTTAATGGAGGCAGACATACAACTGTTTCTGATATACATATATTGCTAATTGCCTTGGGTGACTATGGAAACTTTCATTTGATAAAAATAAACATTACACATAACTCTATTTACTAGAATTTGAAAACCGCACACCAATCAACCACCCATAGATTGATCACACACAAGCTACTTTCGAAATGCCGCCTCGAAGTCAAGACAGAGGCTCCAGACAGCAGTTTTTTTACAAGTACATACAACAAACATCGAGATCAAAATCGAGAGATGTGCGCTCACCACTCACCACTAGATGTTTAGCATTCCTGAGCGCGCGCGCTAATCGCCGACACTTGTCGCGAAGCACTCGCGGGCTGTCCTCCACCTCTCGAGCGCGTTCAGCGGCGCGGGCGCGGCGCAGTGCGGCTGCAGCGGTGGTGGCCACGGGTCGGCCTCGGCCGGGCGCCACTCGGACCGTAGGCCCCGGGGTGCCCGGTGCCGCCACCACTCCGGTCGTAGTCGATGCCGGCCGTGCAGTTCCTGCTGCTGTGGCCGTCGCACCAGAGTCGCCGCTGAGACGCGCGCTGGAGCGCACTCCACCGCGACCCGACATGTTGCCAGCTACTGGCTGCACCTGCTCTGCGTCGGTCTCTGCCGATGTCGTCCGTCTGTCGTCAGCCCCGGCCTGTCGCACATGTCGATCGAGCTGACGGTCGATCGCGACGCTCGTAAACAATCAAGTTATCTGTCGTTATTCGTTCCTTTGGATCACGGGTGCACAGATTAACAATAATGTTTTGGACCACAGAACACTTATACCCTGACGGGTTTTGGAATTGGACATTGACACACAGCGCCATCTAGTCCATAGATTATACACTAATACGGGGGAAATTTACTCTCAAATAGTGATGGGCGAGGGCAAAAAGGCGAAAAGGCATAAATAGCATAAGCTGGACCAATTGGGCAAAAACGAATTTATGTCCGAATAAGCGCCCAATTGCTGGGCGTAAACATTTTATTATGTGTTTAAAATAGAAATACTCGAAAAAAGTATTTATTAATAAATAAAACATAATTATTATGTATTTTAGTTTTACTCAAACCTTAGTATTGTTTTAGAGTTTTTGTGATTTAATTGTTCAAAATAAAATGAAATTGGTGAAAAATACAGATAAATTTGATACGATTTCGTATTGATATACATAGATTTATTATGAGTATCGTTTTCAAAGGTGGTGATAACGAATATGACTTCTATTTTGGAATCCAGGATGTCGTCTGCAAATTTTTCAATAATATCACTACATTATTTTCGGGATTTTTCGATGGGTAGTAATTACGAATACGAAGAGTATTTCGGGATCCGAGATGGCGTCCGTGAATTTTTATAGTAATAATCAATAGGTATAATTTTTCTGCAAATTTATCAATCGAATACCTAAGTTATAAGTAGTTCTGAAATCAAAGTTGCAACAAGGCCAAATCTTGATTTTTGTTGTTTTAGGACTGTGTGATTCCAAAATCTATCTATGTATCATGAATTTTGAGCCGATCTGCTTCAAAATCGGCATTTGACAACCCCTTTGACTAATTGACATAGTTCTGAAGTCAAATTTGCAAAACTACACGCCTTCTTGAAGTTTTTCGATTTTAATCCGATCGGTTTCAAAATCGAAATAAGACTGTCCCTTTGACTATTTGACTTAGTTTTGTAGTTAAAGTTGCAAAAATGCCCGCCATCTTGTACAGTGTGGTTTTTGGAGTGATTGACGCCAAAATCGATATCTGACGATTTCTTTGACCACTTAGCATAGTTCTGTTGTCAATTATGACATTAGAACTATGTCAAATGTATGTAAAATAGTCGAAGGGATAGTCCCATATCGATTTTGGAGATAATCGGCTCAAAAATGGCAATTTTGGAATCACACAGTCCTAAAACAACAAAATTCAAGATTTGGCCTTGTTGCAACTTTGATTTCAGAACTACTTATGACTTATTCGTTTGATAAATTTGCAGAAAAATGATATCCATTGATTATTAGGTACTAAAAAATTCACGGACGCCATCTCGGATCCCGAAATATTCTTCAAATTCGTAATTACTGCCGTCGAAAAACCACGAAAACGATGTATCCGTATTGATATTACTAAAAAAATGGCAGGCGATATCCTGGATCCCAAAATAGACGTCATATTCGTAACCACCACCCCCGAAAACGATACCCATATTGAATCTATGTATATCAATACGAAATCGTATCAAATTTATCTGTATTTTTTACCAATTTTATTTTGAATAATTACCTAAATCACAAAAACTCTAAAACAACACTAACGTATCAGTAAAACTAAAATACATATGTTTTATTTATTAATAAATACTAGTCCCAAACTAATACTTGTAATATGGATACTAGGCAACCATGGATGTAGCATTTAACCACCTTGTAGACAACTGCCCCCTGATTCTGACTAGTCGGATTGCTCTCGGATCGTAAACTTTTTCAATTCTTAGTACGACGTATTTTTACGGCTTAAGCTATTTAATGTTACAAAAAAGTCTACCCTATAGAAAATTAAAAACTGATTAATTTAAGTTTTGTTCCTACAACCATAATTTTTTTAAACATTTTTTAACTTTAATTAAACTGACATTTCCGTCCGAATAAAATAAGAAATCCGACATGGGAAACTTTTGACATGTAGATGACATTAATTGTGGTAAAAGTTCCAGCCAACAATTTTGCGTCGGATACAACTTCCGAGGAACATTATATTGAAATAAAGGGCTTACGAGTCACCCTCATGCAAGGTCTTCATGAACCTGCATGAAACTAAATAGTACTATTAAAATTTACACAATCAATCCCGATATGTTCCAGTACTTACAGTCATAATTATTCTTTTGAATTAATAAAAGGTTTTCGAATAAGTAAAGGTTACTTTTCAACAAATTTCTAATTTTGATTTTTGTTTTAAATTTCAAAACTTACTAAGTAAGCACCAAATATTTACTTCGTTGACGTTTGCGAAGTAGTGTTTACAAAGTTACCTACTATCAAACTATTAGTCTAAGAAAAATAAATGTTTTATATTAAAACAATAGTAAATACTAATTAACATTTTGCTCTTATTAGGTCATTGCCATTACATTTATTTGTGAAAAGAAATAAATACATATTTTTTATTTGATACTATAAGTATGTCTACTACTTTAGTAAATTTTCTACCATTTTGTAACGTTATCTTTAAACACATCCCTTCCGAGGAGTATCCATTCGGATCTATAAATAGCATTTTTGTTTCCGTCGGCTCGAGTATCTGCCTTGTGTCAAGCTATCAGTTTTCGATCGTAAAACTTTCGGACGGCTTAGAATCAGGGGGCTGGTATACCTACAAAAAAAAACGTGCCTACCTAAACTCAAACTTGGCGCATAAAATGGTGAATCATAGGAGTGTGACGATGTTTATCAATATTTTTATTGACAATGACCTTTAATTGACGGGCGTCTCGGACAGACGAGATAATTATACTTACGGCATACGTAGTATCCCTTATTAGTCTGTGCTTACGGCAAGTTTTGATCAAAAGATAATCTAGGTGAGGCATATCCTGCAGTGAACATCGTTGGGCTATTGATGATGATACAGTTAAGATGAAAAACGTCCATGCAGTTTCACCACGACACGGCATAATTATTTCATATAATCATTTATTATCTCTTGCTGTTGTTGAGAATACCTATTTACAATAGTTTTCATTTACACTATTAACCTATTGTTATGAGAAGCCTACATCTATGTAATGTAAATTTATCATACCATATTAGATGTAATTATTCGACTGTGGGCAGCGTGGAATGGAATGCCTAATATTTTTTCGTCTCCTCACCTTTAAATAAAACAATAAAATGTTCCAAATTAAAATGAGAATGTTTATTTATTTTAACAGCTGTCGCTTCATGATATAATCATGTGATGTAAAAAGTTGGAAATAAAATATTAAAAGGAACTTATATCTCCTAAACCCCTAAATTTACATGCCTCCAAGCAACATACTGACAATCTGACATTTGTCATTAATGTCAAAAAAGTAGAACTGTGGAACTGTCAAACTTATTAGGTTCTTTGGAAAATCTGACAGGTGAGATGCGTTTGAATTTTGTGTTTATTGTGATAGAATCCTAGAAAATCCCTGAAATAAGTACTTCTTTCAAATATTAATCCATATATCTACATTCTATACGTCGTGGATTTCTTAGTTTAGGTTATATTTCAATAAAATCCGTCGGTTTTATTCCAGTTCCAGTCAGAATATTTGACCAGCTTCAACATGGTAAGAATTTACATTATTTATTGACTACTACTTACAGTATGCTTTTCAATTTTGAGACGTGATTAAAGTTTAAAATGTGGTCTATATCGACACACGCTTTGTGTAGTAGTGATAGTGGCGGCATCAGATATTAATGTTTATGTTGTTGCTTTTCAGCCGCGCGAAATCAAGGATATCAAAGACTTCCTGCTAAAGGCGCGCAGGAAAGATGCTAAATGTGAGTGTTACTCGTGTGATAGTTTACTTAAAGCCTAGCTTACCCTTGGATGAGTAGAAGTTCGAGTGTTTAGTAGGTAACTAAGAGTGATTTTGTGAGTGATTGGTGCAGGTTGTGTCATTGCATCTAATACTGTTTCTCTGCTGTGTTTAGTGAATTCAGTTGATGAGCATCGAACAGCCAGTATGGACATACACAATGTTATTAAGGCAGTGATCTTCTATAGGGTGGAGGTACTTCCCTAGGCTCAGTTCGAACGGGGGTTACCAGCTGTACCCCTCCTCTCTTGTCTACATTAACAAACATAACATAGCAGCACACCTTTTTTCCTGAAGGGGATATATAGGCAGGAATTTATCGCAAACACTCAAAATTTCGATGCTGGAATTTCTTTAAAGAAAAACCCAAAACCATTTCACGCAACCCAGGTTTTGAACCTGGGACCTTTTGCATAGCAGTTGTACACTTAACAAGCATATACAAATGTGTTTAGATCTAGGCAAGCTGTCAGGTCAGAGGGGATGAAGGGGGCGCGGGACTGGGCCATTTGCTAAAAAATACTCTTTGCTACGCTTCTATTCACTTTACTACAAAATTACTAACCACTTGCAATAATTAATTACTTTCTACATAATATGTTTACTAGTACTCTAAAATAGAAATAGGAAAAGGTATATTTGTCAATGTTAGGTTAAATTTACAGATCATGCGTTATTCAATAAGTGAGCACTACATTGTATCCATAGGCATACAAATATTATTAATTAAAGTTAATACTACAAACTAGACAACAATTCAACAAACAGCCGCAGCAGTAAGTAATGTGATTGTTGTGTGGTTGCAGCTGTGAAGATAAAGAAGAACCCTGAGAATGTGAAGTTCAAGGTGCGCTGCTCACGCTTCCTCTACACGCTGGTGATCACTGACAAGGAGAAAGCAGAGAAGCTAAAGCAGAGTTTACCTCCAGGTGAATAAATCCACCATAACCATCTCGACAATAATTGTCAACAGAACATGCCTATCTTAGACATGGAACAGTTTATATTTAATTATAATTCACCAAAATGTTCACTACAAGAATCTGTGCATTTAATGCGTAATATTGTTCTAAGCACCCTTTTCTGCATCACAATGCTGAATTTATATTATATTGATAGCAGTAGTAGGTTAAGATCCTGTATCTGAATTTGGATTCTACCAAGGCAAGATAAACTATTTGCAGCTGAGAAATAGTTAATTCATCTCTCAAGCTATAGCTTCTAGTTCTAACTTCCAATTCAGAAACATAATTATCAATGTGTACACACAGTTTGCATTATCTATATATTTTGATAGATCATTCATGAATAAAGAAAATGGGACCCAATATTACTGATCCTTCAGGGAATCCTGTAATGATCTGTACATCATGTTTGGATGAGAACTATGTAAAATATAATTTATGGCTACTATATTTTCTATTACCATAAGTTAGATTTGTCACTAAACTAAACAATACCCAAAAAATATCTATTCCCAAGAATTATATTTGTTACTTTATTAAACAAAAACAGTATGATTTATCTATCACCATATTAACGTATGAGTATATATCATAACAATTATTATAATTTGATTTTGTAAATAATTCAAGCTTATTTTGTAAATTGCAATGTAAATAAACCCCATTAAACCCATTATTTTTTACTAACAATAGTTTTAAGTCTTTACTAATCCATTATGAGTCTTGGTCACTCAAATAAGATTGTTACCAAATAATGTTTTTAGGGTGGATCCTAAATGGATAAGATAGGTTAGTTAGAATGCCTCAGTCTCTGTGGTTATTTTTTAGCCTTTAAATCCGACTTGAATATATTATTTTCCAGCGATAAACCAAACTTCTTTATATTGTTTGGTGATTCAATTTAGGTGACACTTTTATTATTTAATATATAAATTTTATAATTAATTTATGGATGTGCACTTACTTGTGTTAGTTTAGTTGACATTATTATTTGTTTGTTCCAGGTCTTCAGGTCAAGGAAGTTAAGTGAAATGACTAGTTATAAATAATAAACATCTAAAACCTCTCTGTCTGTTTATATTTCCACACAACCCATCAATAATGGCAATGAACAGAATAATACTGACTTGTAGCTGATACTGTACACTCACGCAATGGTATGAGCAAGAGCAAAAAAATAGAGCATACAGAAAACAACATTCTAATATACAATTTTTTTTTTAACATTTTGTATTATTATCTTTAAATAAACTGACATTATCGGCTGAAAAATTTCCGAGGGCTCAATCAATCAGGGGGCTAGACGTTTACTTAATTAAAGTAATTACCTATTAATGATCTTTGACGTCATTTATTCACTATAATAAAGAACTTGTAATGCAGGCCCAATAGACGGGACATACGCATACGGGACGGACATAACGCTTTTGACGTGTAGGTAAGCATTCCAGCTGGTTAGAGATATAAGTTCCTTGGCTATGCCTTGTTGCAAGGAGGTAAAGGAGTGAGTGTATTAAAATTAATTCATACATCTAAACACACTTATACATTTCTCTCACAGTACCCCAAGCATTCTGATAATATCACCTTCCATTCATCCGCAAACACATCACATTGTGGTCTTTGGTCCAGAAGAGTGTTCAGAGCAGCTAGTGTTCGCGGAATAGGGGAATTAGCTCGAGCAACTGTCCTACAGGTAGGAACAACAAACAATCTATGGTGCCTACCTCGGCAATCATTATCGGGCACAAACAGGGAACATAGCTCGGTGTTCAGCTCAGGAGCATCAATTTTTCCTCTGAGGATCTTGCACCCAATAATTAATTGGTCGTTAGCCCTTCTAACTTCTAAAGAGTTAAAGCCCAGGCACCCTAAGAGGAACCTTGTTGGATACAAGAATGGATAGTACCCATACTTGCGCTTGTACAGGTATCTCAGGAAAGCCTTCTGAACCTTCTCTAGTTGAAGTGCATATGAGCTTTCATGGGGATGCCAAACACATGCACTTGCTTCAAGTTTGCATCGAACCAGGGCATTGAAGAGAAGTGTTGAATCGAATTGTTCGAAATCATTTGAATTTCGAAGAACAAAGCCCAATCGCTTGAAGGACTCTTTAGCTAATGCCGTGATATGGTCATGAAATGTGAGCTTTCGGTCGAATGTCACACCCAAATCTTTTGCTGAAGTGGATTTTGATATACTGTTGCAACCTAACTTATATTTAAAGTCGATTGGGTGTCTCATTTTGCCGAAAGTCATCTGGACACATTTGCTGATGTTGAAGTCCATTCTCCATATAGTTACGTCATAGATAACAGCTGCCGACGCGCCTCCGAGCGACGCACGTGCGCCGGCGCCTAACTTAATATCGCACTGCCGAACAATAGTTATTGTTCGGCAGTGTTGTCTCACACAGATTTCAGGCAGCATACATGTGTAGTGAGTGATGAGTTGGGTGCGCGGCAGAAATATTATAATGTACCTGTAGATTGTATTTTTTGTATTTTGGTTTTTGATTTTAATTCTTGTATATACCTTATAATTTGTTAATTTTTGTAAGACTTTTTCTATATAAGACTGACGACGTAGAAATAAATGTTCATTATTCTTCTGGCATTCGACTTTAATTTACTGCGCCCAAACAACACAAACCTCAGACTGCCACAAACTGTTTTTTATTTAGATTTAGCAGTATTATTAAACTTCATGGGTCCCCTTCCCAGTTCCCAACAGATATTCCCCATATTAACGCTTTTGATTGACTTCGTGCACTGTTTTTTTATAGCTATCGCAAACATAAGCTGCACCGCTTCCACGTCAGAGTGTCAAGTGACTGTGTTCTGTGAAATTGTTTTTAAATACTCCATAATCAGATAATCACGTGAATGAGCCGAGACTACCAGTGCGACGCGACGTCGACAGACGCCGCAGTGTGACATCCACGTCGCGCCGCCGTCCCGCCGGCGTCGCGTCGGCGTCCAGACCCGTTCGCTGTGTGCCGAGACCTTAGTCTCGTAGAAATGATGTAAAAATGTCGTAGAGGTGGTGGAACATTATGTAGAGGTGACGTCGACATTTTGTAGAGGTGATGTAGACATCACGTAGAAGTAATGGGGCATATTATTTTGCTTCTTAATATGTATCAGCTCTTAAAAAAATATTTGTGATATACCTAATATGAATAAAATTGATATTTTTCTGCAACCAATTTTTTTACGTTATGTAAATAGCTTTAATATATAACTTGACATTTCCGGCTGGAAACTTTTAGACAGCTCAGAATCAGAGCTTTAGATTGCTCGGGTAGCCGCAGGTTGCCGGTTGCACAAAGTCGCTCGCTGTGCCGGTGAGACCTATGTCAGGCAGGGGACGTAGGCCTCACCTAATTTCCGGCTTTATAGTAACTATGATGATGCTTTATAGTGGGTATCGTCCACATTATATGAGTTGAATTGATGTAGGTGGTGAGTGCAGTGCACAGTGGTGCGAGTGTGCGACAGTCGACACACTAGCGCCACTAGCGGCGGCGCCAGTCGGCGCGCGGCCGCGGCGCGGGGAGCACGTGCCGCACGGAGCTGCGAGCCTCGCGCGGTACTCGCGACGCTGCGTACTTAGTAACTTGCGCCGCGATCTGTGCACCGCACCGCCAACAAGTGCTGTTAACTTAATGTTCATACCGCGTCTAACACAACTAGGGCATGCATTACAAACAGGTGTAATATATAACAAACTTTTAAGTAAGTTTTAAACGTTTTCTTATTCAGTTAAATCTATCAGTTTGTGTTATAAAATCGGTAATCGTTGAGCCCAGACCAGGCTACAAATGTTTTCTTAGATAGAGCTAAGAGCTAAACAAAAAACTGTAAATGTAGTGTTGTGTAAGAACGGGTACCTACTTAAACAACGGTGTATATTAACTAAAAGTCATTTTAATAAGAGTTCCTCAATATATTATTTCCTTGTTACATGAACGTTTCCTGTCAAGTGTCGAAGTATGTTTTAATGATAAATGATGATGTTGATAACAACACATTCTGAGCTGCGAGCCTGAGTCAGGTTCGATATCGCTCTCAAATTGGTCATTTTCTCTATAGTCAGCAGAGGTCGACCCTCTCGAAGAAATGTAGCAGAGTGCAGCGGGCACCGCACGAGGCGTAGCACTCGTAGCGCATCTACGAATACTACGTAGAGAATGATTGAGTATTCGTAGCGTGAGAAGTTGATGACAATATTATTATCAACCTAGTATACTCTCACATTGCGAAAAAGCTACTTTTTCCGATATACGAAGGCGAAGCCGCGGGCTGAATTTAGTGTAATATGTAATCAGGCGTTTGTGCACATTACAGCACAAAAAAAATACTGCGTCGTATGGTCTTTTATTTAAATTATGAAATAAAAAAAAAATATTATGAAACAAAATGAGATTAAATTATAGTAAGTCAACAATAATCTACTATTTTTGTTACAATCCTGCTAACAACAAAAATACAAAATCTGATTTCATATATATTGTTTTCACTTGAGTGGCTCAAACATGCAGGTTTTGCCTGAAATCTGTGAGTGAGAGTAGTGAGACAAATTTTAATTTTTTTTCAGAAAGCCCTGAATATCCTATTCAGCCTTAGGTTAATCGTACAGTTCGAAACATTCACACTCTATTTCTTTCCCGCCATTAGAAAGAGAGAGAGTCAAAGACCAGCCCTTTCGAAGTCCCGATTTTGAATTCGACCTCAAAGACAAACACGGTCAGAATTTCGTACTAACTATAGAAATTTAGCAAAATGATAATTATTTAATGTGTTATTGAATTTTTAGCTTATTGTTGTATTTAAACGAAAATAAGTATTTACTGCAAATAAAACTGATATTTAAACTGTAAATATTTAATTATAGTTTAAAAAAATTACGTAATATATTTTGAATAGTAAAGGGTGCTATTTCCGAACACGCCTTAATTTAAATAAAATTTTACTTTTAAGTTTTACACTGTTCCATTTTATTGAATTGGTACCTCTACGTACAATGTTAATTATTTTGATTCACAATAAATAGTTATTTAATATATTATATTATTATTATTATTTCAATATATTCCTGTTTATTATTTTTTCTCCTAAAGTGTTCTCGCTGCTGAAGTGAAAAGTTATGTGTGTTACACGAGAGCAAAGTTTTTTGCATCTCGTGCCTTTGAATCCGTCGCCACACTCAGGATTCAACTTTAGAATCACTCGCTACGCTCGTGATTCAATCATTGAATCCTTCGCTTGCTCAGGATTCAAAATCAGCACTCGCAGCAAAAAACGACTTTGCTCTCTTGTTGCACAAATAACTATTAAACAATATAAGTAATGTTTTGCCCGCTCCAAAAGGTTTCTTTAAATAATAATATGTCTGTCACAGTGTTATATCTCGGAATCTACACAAGCTATCAACATTAAATTTGGAATAGTTTTATTAAACACCGCTGATCGAACACTAATAAAATTAAAAAAAACCGGCCAGTGCGAGTAGGACTCGTGCACCGAGGGTTTCGTACAATTATGCAATTTTTAATATTTTGTTGTGATTGAAATGTAAAATGTTAGTAGTTAGGTACCGGGATAGTATATATTGACGTAAGTGTAGGTAGGTCACCATCTTTATGTGACGTCAGTCCGGAACAAACTTGCTCTATTACTCTTTTTTAGGCTTATCACTTTATACCCCTTCCAATAAAGTACTAGTGATATAACTACACGAGTACGGTTTTCGGATTTTTTTCTTTACTTGTGCAGCTTGATATTACTTCTTGCCAAATTTCATGTTTGTAGGTCAACGGGAAGTACCCTCTAGGTTTTGACTTTTTGATCGTCAAGATAATCGACAAAAATGGATCATAAACTGACAAACGGGTGTATCTTTTGATTGCGTTGACTTAGAACTCGGATGTTTCACACGAGTATTTGATATTAACTTCAGATGATAGACACGAGTACATCTACGTGTTCTTGAGAAAAATATTCTTGTGCAGACCATCCAGTATAGATATGAGTTGCACATAGTCTGTTACGAGTAGTAGCCGTGTGTCGCGTGACGTCACTCTGTCCTACATAATCTCATTGCTATTAATGTAAATTAATACTTGCAATTTTATTTATTTTTATTTGGATTTTAATTTTTTGTACAGAGCGGCACGACTTGGCGACAAATGAAACGACGTCATTTGATTTTATATCTAATGTAACTAGCTGTTGCCCGTGGTTTCGCTTCCGCGGGTCTTTGTTTGGCCACTACACAGCTCCTATAAGTCGTAGCGTGATGTTATATAGCCAAAACTAAATTAATTTTCATTTCGCTTCAGTAGTTCCTGACATTAGACCGTTTATCGAAACAAACAAACAAACTCTTCAGCTTTATAATATTAGTGTAGATAGTAGCAAGCAGCGGCCGGCCGCGCCTTGTTTGGGTCATCGAGTGCCGCCGACATCGCCGACATCGCCGACATCGCCGTAGTGCATACTGCATAATATAACAAGTGGACTGAAACTGTGTAAAGTGCAAGTAGTGTAGGTCCACTGTGAGCAGACATGTGACGCGTACTCGTATGTCTGTCAGTATGTGGGGGACGAGGCTGAGCCCGCGCTGCTGAGCATGCGGCGGTGGTGCTCGGGGCGCGTGCTCAACGTGGCGGTGGCGCTGCTGCTGGCGGGGGGCCTGCCCGCCCCCGCCTGCGCCCCGCGCCCCGGGCCCCCGGGGCCTACGGGACCCGCGGGACCCGCGCCTTGCGCCGCCAACGCACTGTGTTACTGCCGAGCCGACCACTTCGCCTGTAACTTCGTGCCCTTTCATAGATTCCCCGATACAGGTGTGTACTTAAAGAATGAGAGAGGGTTCGCAAGTACCATGTTCAGTAGTGGGTGTGACGAGCGCGTGTGTGTGTGCAGAGGCTGGCGTGTGGCACGTGTCGATGACGTCAGCGCGGCTGGGCGCGCTGGGCGAGGCGGCGCTGGACGCGCGACGCCTGCGCACGCTCGTGCTCGTCGCCTCCGCGCTGCACCACATCGAGCCCGGCGCGCTTGCGTATGTGCCGCCGCTACCGTCGCTTGTAGAGTACGCACAGACCAGCCTGCACTTAGTATGTGTGTTGCTTGTGCAGGTCCATGGCGTCTACGTTGGCCTCGCTAGATCTAGGATACAACGAGTTCACAGAGGTGCCGCTGGAATCATTGCGCGAGTTAAAAGTGCTGAACTGGTTAAATTTACAAAAGTAAGTATCTAAGTTGTAGCTAATAATAATAACGATATAATGAACGTGATACTAAAGTAAGTAAAGTAAAATATTAACAAAGAAATAAGATAAATACTTAAGTGTTTCTTTTTGGGCGCCCCAGGGCTCAGCGACGCACACTATGGGAAAACTAAACAAAATTGAATTGAATATTATTATATCTGAAGCGAGAATCGAGTGTCGGCAATGGGAAAGGCCGCAACTGATTAATCACATCTGTGCAGATGTTATGATGCGTTATTGTTACAGCAACTACATAAGTGACTTGGACTCAACTATGGACTGGGGTTTCCTGGCGGACTCGCTGAGTAGTCTGTCGCTGAGCAACAACAACCTGTATGCGCTGGGCGAGGGGGCGCTGGCGTCGCTGCGTCAGTTGGCGCAGCTCGACCTGGACGGGAACAGGCTGCACGCGCTCGCGGGCGGCGCCCTGCCGCCGAGCTTGGCGCTGCTGCGTCTGTCCGACAACCTGCTGCAGCAGCTGCCGTGCGCAGCGCTGGCGCGTCTGCCGCGCTTGCGTCATTTGCATCTGCGCAACAATGCATTACGCTCAGAGTACAACAACACGTGTGGCGCTGATCAGTCGCGCGTCGACTCGCTGGATCTGAGCCACAACGAGCTCGACGACACGTTCGAGCTGCAGCAGCGCCTGCAACTGCGACACTTAGTGCTGGACTTTAACGATTTTACATCAGTGCCTACGTTCGTGGCGGACGCGCGACTTGAGAAGTTGTCAATTGCGTACAACAGATTGAGCCACGTGTCGAACGCCACGCTGCACGCACTGCGTCACGACCTGGTGCGGCTGGAGCTGGACCATAATGAGCTGTCTGTGGTACCGCCTGCAGTGCACAACCTCACGCGCCTGCACCACTTGTCCCTGGCATACAACCGCTTGATCGAGGCGCCGGTTCTACCACCGCATCTGCAATCACTGTCGCTCGCTGGTAACTACTTGATACTGTTTCCGTCAGGGCTGGGTGATCTGACACCTGGCATGCTTGCATACTTAGACCTCAGCTACAACCAGATTGCCTCGGTAACCGCGGCCACGTTTGGCGTGTGGTCGAAGGCACTGACGACACTCAACCTAAAAGGCAACCGCATCACCCAACTGGCGAGCGATGCGTTCCCTGCGACGTTGCCGGTGCGCGAGCTGGTGCTGAGCTACAACGAGCTGTACGTCGTGGAGGCGGGCGCCCTCACCAACCTCAGCGCCCTGCAGGTGCTCGAGCTGTCGTCCACCTTGTTCAGCGGCAAGTTCCCGCTCGGCGCGCGCCTCGCCTCACTGTCGTGGCTCACATTGGACAACAATAACGTACATTATGTTTCGTCTGATGATATATTAAACTTCCCGTCCTTGGAGTATCTCAACTTAGACTTTAATAAAATAGTTGAATTTCCCAGTGAAGTGTCAAGAGTGAATCAATCGTATAAATTAAAGGAGCTCAGACTATCGTACAATTACATAGGTAGGATAAACAGTGAGTTTTTCACAGAATTAACGGATTTACAAAGTGTTGACTTGTCGTATAATCGCGTTCATAACGTCACAGAGTACAGTTTTACCAGTTTATACAATTTAGTTTACTTAAACTTGGCGGGGAACCTGCTTGAGCACATTACTGATCGTGCGTTTTGTCGTCTGCCGAAGTTGGAGGTGCTAGAGCTACAAGATAATCGCCTGGTGGAATTTTCGACAGAATTCTTCGAGAATGTCTCGAGCGAAGAAATTAATTTATCAGTGAACGTCAGTTACAATAAAGTAGCGTCCCTCGTCGGCGGCGTAGCGCCGGCTCTCATAAATATTCTAGACCTGTCACACAATCTTCTAAATAGCTTAACAAAAGCTTTTTTCGATTCTCTAGGAACGTCCTTACGACAAATCATCCTGTCGAATAACCAACTTACTCATATCGACAGCTTGGCTTTTAATTCTCTGACTCACCTCGAGGTGCTGAATTTGCGTGACAATCAGATAAGTGCAGTTAAGAGACGAGCATTCGTAGACCTGAGTGCCTTGCAGATATTGGACTTGTCCCGCAATAAAATGGTGCAGCTATCTGTCGAACAGTTTCATAACATGCGGCGACTGCGACACTTACGGCTCGACGACAACTTACTGCGAGCGTTGCCACGCGACTGCTTCAAAAATACAGTGATAGAGCATCTCGACCTCAGCGGTAACCAGTTTGCTATATTCCCGAGCAGCGCCCTGGCACAGGTGGGCTTCACTCTGCGGCGCTTGGAGTTGGCCCGCAACCACCTCGAGTATCTGGACGCAGCCATGTTCCATGCCATCACCTTCTTGCACGAGCTCAGCCTGGCGCGCAACTCTCTAACTGTGCTCTCAGACAACACGTTTGCTGGACTCTCGCGTCTGCGGCGCCTAGACCTGTCGCATAACGTCATCAAGACCAACTTCAAGGAGCTGTTCCACAACGTGCCGCGTCTGCGCCGCCTGGCACTCGCCAGCGCCGGCCTCAAAGCTATGCCACACCTGCCGCTCGCCAACCTCACGGATCTCGACTTGAGCGGAAACCATATTGCATCGTACCGAGAGAGTGACGTGCGCCGCCTCACCAACCTGCGAGTGCTGACCATCGCACGGAACAGGTTTACGTCACTGCAGCCGGCGATGTGGGCCGCGCTCTCGCAGCTCAGCTCCCTCGACATCTCACACAACCCAATCGTGCGCGTGTCCCGCGGCTCGTTTGAGGGCCTGCGTCGCTTGCTGCGGCTGCGAATGAACAATTTGCATCACTTGGAAGCGATCGAGCCTCGAGCCTTTCGTCCGCTAGTGTCGCTGCGAGCGGTGACGCTCGAGTCACCTACCGTGGTCGGGCGCAGCGACGAAGTTATGCTGGCCGACATAGTGGCGTGCACTCTCGGTTTGGAATCACTCGAGGTACATATTCGTGAACACACACTAGACTCCCAGCTAGAGGGGTTGCACGCGCCGAAGCTCCGCGTGCTAGAGGTGCGTGGAGCTGCCGTGAGGCGTGTGGCCGCGCACGCGTTCTCAGCGCTGGGGAGACAGCGCGCACTGGCGCTGAAGCTGAGCGCCACGGGCGTGAGCGCGCTGCCGGCGGGGCTGCTGCGGCCGCTGGCGCGCGTGCCGCATCTGGCGCTCGACCTCAGCGACAACCGGCTGGCGACGCTCACGCCCGCCACGCTGTACGCCAACACGACGGGCTGGAGCCGCCTGGCCACCAAGCTTCTACCCGGTGAGTAGTCCCCGCGTCGCTAACATTGTCGTGGATAGTTTGTAGGATGAGTGCAGTGTGCACGTTGTCGGCAGGCGGGCTGGTGCTGGCGGGCAACCCGCTGCGGTGCGGCTGCGGCGTGCAGTGGCTGGGCGCCTGGCTGCGGCGCTGGTGCGCGGAGGTGGGCGCGTGGTCGAGCGAGGCCAGGCGCGCGGCGCGGCGCAGCACGTGCCAGGCGGGGGCGGCGCTGTTGGCGCTGGACGCGGACGATGCGGAGTGCCACGCGAGCGCGCTGTCGAGCCGCGCCGCGCCGCGCCGCCGCCCCGCCGCTCTGCTGTGGCTGGTGCTGCTGCACGCGCTCAGTTAGTGCTGGCGCGCGACTCGCTCCCCGCGTCACGTGGTAGTGACGTGCGCTCGCGTGTGCTTATAACATTGTAATGACGGACGTCAACTTTATAATCTGTGTCTGATAAATTGGAAATAATAAGTGATTTGTATAATTTTATATTCACTTCTGGTGCTCACAGTAAATAATAATGAAAAATATTATAAAGAGTGGTGGATAGAAATAGTCCGGGTTTGCGCGAACAACGAATGTTTTGTTTGTGAGTGTGAGTGTACGCGTGAACTGCGTGTGTGTGCATATTGAAGAACGACACGAATGTAGCGCTATGTTTGTACATAATGTATGTAATGATTTGCAAACAGAGATATTAAATATTTTTATAAATAAACATGCTCTTTTATTACGATACAGCTACGTGGTCGTCGTACGTGACGAGTAGATACCGGGCCAGGAATACTGTCAGTATAAGACATACATACATTGTGTATATAACTATTATATACAACAAATTAAGGTCTGTTCTAGGTAAACTTAGCATACTAAAGTACAAGTTGTCATATAAAACATTAAGAATGCTACATTTGGCCGTTGCAGACCAGTGGTCAGCTACGGGCTCAGTAGTTATAGACGAACTTACCATACGTATTTGGCAAATATTTACAATTTACAATTGAGAATATTGAAAACGATTGTTCCTAAGAACAAAAACACGAAAATTTTAAGATAATTACGACGACGAATTAACAGTCACGGAGATCAATAGGCGAATGAGCTATTATACTACAAAACACAACAATGTTTACGGAACAAGAGTAACTCAATACTTACCATTACGTACCATTCTTCATAAACGGGCTTCCAGAAGAGTTACAAGTTTAGTGTTGTTTAGAGAGAATTAAAGAAAGTTTAAATCTATAAATGTAAGCATTATTACCTCCAAATTTAGGATAAAGCGGCTCGCCACGGTCAAACCCCTAGACCTAGAGGTTTTTGACCAAGGCAAAATATGTTGTTAAAAGTGTGCTTGTAGTTTTTTGTATAATAAACATGCTGGTAACACAATTGTATAAGTAGTTCGCTTTACGTGAATGTCCCAATATTCCAACAAGAAATGTACAATACAAGTGCTTGCTATTGGCAGAACACTTAGATTGTACAAGACTGCCACTATATACTATGCGATTAAAATAAGTATGGAAAAGGACTGTCAAATCAAGACGCCATTTTGTTTTCCATTTGAAGACAACTTCCTAACTTACAAGTAGGGTGTACAAATAACGAAACACATTACAAGTACTTACGTACATATCGACAGATATTGAATATATTCGACATACTTGAATACAAATTGCTGTCAATTAATTTCTAAAATTATGAATCAATAAATTAATGGAACAAAACTGTTTTAGATTCACCTAATTCTACGCCCTTGGACATTATAGAATATAACTTTGATGTTTTTTATTTACATCCATCGTAAGGTAGTATTTATTCAATAAAATATTTACACATAACTTAAAAACATACACAGCTAACCTATTAAAAGAAAAAAGAAGCAGATTTTCTATTTACAGGATATTCCTATAAATAGAATATCTGATTAAGATCAGATTCCTGAGGAAACGTACCCAAAAGGCTAGCCACGTTACCGCGTTGCATTGTACGTACATACTTTTCCGATTTGAAGATCTTTATTTTCTGAATAAGTGATGGTAGTAAGTAATAACAACAACAATAAAACTATAACAAAAAGAACAATAACAAAAAAATAACAATAACAATTAAATTACTTAACACTTGGAACTAAATAACATAACGAAACGAAATATTTTTTTTGCCTATTTTATTTCTGTTAGCTTTACAAAAATGTGCACATACGACTGAAGTTTGTAGGTAGTTATGTAGACTGTATTACAATGTACAATGGCTCCGTAGCAGGGCATGTGCTAATTATAAAATAAGATTGTAAATGTACAGCGTAAGCGTCGCTACGCCGTAGACATCGCGTCGGTGCCGCTACGGTGCTACGACAAGACGTAGCGAACTCGAGTTTTCTGATAAAAGTTGAAGATGGAAAGTGAGTCGGCGGAGTTTAATGAAATCCAATTAAAACTTAATAAGAGACGATATTTAGTTTGAATTAATTTGTTTGCATATGGATTTATGTTAAGTTGTTTTAAGTGAAAGTCAAACATCGGAGCCGAGTTACCGAGTTGTGGTTCGCGGCAACTAGAGCCCGAGTGCCGAGTTTTGTGTAGTCTGTAGCGCGCGTATACACTGTACACACACAGAGACTTGTATGCGGCGGCGCACAATTTCCGGGCGCTCCTAATTTGGCCGCGATCACTTCCGGCGTAAGCGACGACAGCGCACCTTACGTCACTACCGCCTCACACTCAGTGCTGTAGCACGTGTGTGCACTAGTCGTACGTACTTGGAACATGCACGTGTCATAACAATCAACTAACTCATTGATGGTATAACGTCGCGGTGCGCGGTGGCGCAGCGAGAACAGCTGCAGGGTTCGATTCCCGGGTGGTGAATCTATATCCCTTATAAAATGATATCGCGTGATATCGCAGACAGTGCGGTGCGGTGCGGTGCGGTACGGTGCGGTGCGGTGCTACACAAAGGTTAATGAGTGAGGGAGTGTCGTTATTGCCGAACGCTCCGCTCGTTAACTCGCGCGACATTAGCGCCCTCCCCCGCTCCCCCTCACACGACCAAATTATATTTCGTTGACATCTAATATTATTTAAATAAATAAAAATGTGCCGAAAAGTATGTGATGGATTCACGTGAGAACGACGCGACCGATTTGGCTAATTTTTTGGCCTTTTTTTTAGGTTAATCTCCCCTTACATTGTAGTACGTAGTAGTAAGTACTTTTTGTCAAGATAATCGACAAAAATGGGGCATAAACTGCTGTATCTTTTGATTGCGTTAACTTAGAACTCAATTTTTTTTGCGCTGAGGGTGTGCAGAGCCGAATATATGCTATTAATTTCAGTTTTATAGCATACAGACAGACGGACAACGGAATGATCTCATATAAGGGTCGGTCGGCGATGCGGCCCGGCGAGGTAGCCGCACTCACTTAGTTAATAATGCAAGCACTACGAGTATATAAATCTGCAGCGACAGTGGCGCCCCGCGCCCCGCGCTCGCCTCACGCACACAAACATCTCTACTGTTTCTGCTGCAGTCGCATTTGCTATCCGTAAAGAAAAAAAAACATTGTCTATTGACATATTATTATATGTTGTGTTAAAGAACAGCCTGGCCGCTCTGGCCACAATGTGGTACGAGTACGGCTGGTACAGTGGTACAGTGGTACAGTGGTACAGTGGTACAGTGGTACAGGCAGTATCTACTGACGCGTATGAGAGAGGTATGCGGGTACAACTGCACCACAGACGAAGCGAACAAGTGACGTCATGAAACAAATGTAACATTAAGGAATGAACACACATGTGCTCGACTGCTCGACACGTGCTCCATGATATTGTTAAGTTAAATATTTTTAAATAATTGTGTTCCAAACTGTTCCAAGTCACAACACATAAACAAATGCTATTTTTGAGTACATTACATCTTGTTTGTAGTTACCGAGTTAACTTTCTTTAGTGTATTGTGTGGCACAGTTTCGACACAGTATTAATATAATTACTTACAGTATTGTAACTTCATACAAACGGTCGGAACGCAGACATACCTACGCGCTTCTACGAGTATGTAACCAGTCGCGTCCTTGTGACGGTTTTGTAAGCAGTAAGGCTGCGTTTGTGAATTAAACAAGTATCGTAATATGTACATAACATTGTACATCTTTACAGTAAATGTATGCGATTAACTGTTTCTAAATGGTTTCATGTGAACACCTCAGAACTTTGTGTAGTATTACTTGTGGCCATTCATGTAGGGTTCCCTATTCAGAACGCTGAACCCGCGCGCCCCCACCCCCAGAATTTAACAATTTTAATAAATGTGTCTTTTTATACGTGGCATATAAAAGAAGTCTGCTGTATTCATATTTCTCTCGTTTCTTGTATGAGTAGATACTAGCGTTATCGCGCAGCAGAAACTGAACAATCGTAACTGTGTGAGGTGGACATTTCATTTAGAGAAGCGCAAATGTGGCACCATCACGTGGCGCCGGCGCCGGCGCCGGCCGACGATGATGACGTAACAGGGACTAAACACTTGCTATTTATGAGAACACTTTTGATGTTTAGTTACGTTACGTTTGGTTTGTTGATGGTTGGCAGTAGATGGCGCTCACCTTAGGGTTGCCAACCGTGCTCTGAAATAGAGTATTGTAAGTCTATATAATGTAAGCGTACACTAACACTAATAGAGTAGGTACGCTAAAATACTCTTTTTTACACAATGTTTACTATGGGTATTAGTGCCAGCTATGTAATATTATACAAACCCATTATCTTAACCAAAAAAGTCGACTATTTACTATTATTATGTTGGTATCCCCAATTCCCAATTATAGTCCCCAATCTTAAAAATTACTATTTTAAAATGACTACTTCAAAATGATCCCCAATTTAAGTCATATTCGGACGTTTCTGAACGCAGCTACAAATATGTAATGTCTAGAAAATATCTCTATTTTTTATATATTTTCATTAGAAAAAAGTCAATTTATTTTTATAAAGTGTCACTCTCACAATAGCGTCTTTTATTTGTAATTATTTGATATAAAATAAACGGTATTTGGTGCGTGCTTGGGAGCTAAGTTACGAGCGCGTAGCAGATCACTAGACTCGTAGCGCTTGCGCCCCGCCCCCTGCTACGAGCGCGTGCTGCTCAGTGCTCTACGACCTTATCATAGTCTGTTACAAGTTTGCCAGACACATGCGCGTGCTGGTAATGGTCTGTTGTAGTTAAATGTGTTTAAATTTCATTTTATGTTATTACTTAGTAATTAGAAGGTAAGAAAATGTGGCTTTTATTAGCATTATTACAAATCAAATGAACATGTCGTAAGTCGCGAGCACACGACGCTGACGTACCTATGAGCTGCACATATCGATACGCGCACACATTGATATAGTAATAGACTCACTCGTTCATCCTCTCACTTTCGTTGTACGTGGGACATGTATCTCGCTCCCGTCCATAGAGTTATGTTTGGTCATTGTGTAGCTGCTATTGGTCGGAGAATTATGTATATAACCTTGATGTACATAATCTATATAGCCTTCCTCGATAAATAGGCTATCCGACACAAAAAGATGTTTCAATTCGGTTAAGTAGTGCCTGAGATTAGCGCATTCAAACAAACAAACTGTTCAGCTTCATAATATTAAAATAGATTGTAATACCAGGATGTTGGTGTGTGAGACAAAGCACTACATGTATACAGAACAGAACAAGAATACACACAGATACAAGAACACTTCGACCAGAATAACCTTTCATTCTAAATAAAATAATGCCTTGTTGTATATAAGTATAATATGTATGTAGTGTAATAGTATAATTATAAGCATTTAGATAAAACTGGACAGTAATCAGTGAGGTAGGTCAGGAGGGGGCCACGTGTAACATGTCGAGCCGTGGTCCCGTGGTCCCGCGGTCGCGTGGTGCGGGGCGGCGCTCGACCACACGCCACCACTATTAGCGACACGAGCGACCATTATCATTATTGTACACAACATGCTCGCATAAACGGGCTGATCTATATCTAAAGTTATTTCGCATCAATACGGTAACTTTGCTTTGGCTCGTTTTGGCCCGTGGCTTCGCCAAAAAGACTGCGTAAGGAACTTAAATGTCCTGGGGGAATCAAACAGAGTTATAGTTTGATGAGTTCCGGGACACTCGGGAATAGATGGGAATAAACAGAGCGGACGTATTGGCCAGGTATGGCCTGATAAGAGGGCCAGCACCATTCTGTGGTTTCTTTAAACAAAGGGCCCAAACAATTTTCAACGAACTGTGCCATATAAAAAGACAGAGCCACTCCAAAGCGCTTATAGAAGGACACGACAGAAAACGTACCAAAGCTTCGGCGGTGCCAAGAATCCTCACCGGCCACTGCAAACTAAACTCATGTGGACATACATTAATCATTATCTTTTGGTTGTAACCTGTAATGATTAATGTATGTGGACAGGACTATTGGGTGAACCCAATACGACAAGACAAGATCCACTCCTGGTCGAGGTAGCGAAGGCGCCGCTGATGGGTCCTGGCCCAATAATAAATAATAATAGAATAGAATAGTTCACAAATAAGTTAATTCCCGACATAATTTTAACCACTATAAACATAAAAACTAAAATTGAGTTCTCGATTGCGAGCTCGGACGAAGCACACCCGCGGGCATCACATAGCCTCCCGGGAACACATTAACGTTCAGTGTTGCTGACTGAAAATGACGGAGAGGAACGAAGCGTAGTTCGATCAGTAGAATATTGTACAATCGTGCGCAGTGAGACACGTCAGTGTCGGAGGTTCAGTATAAAGCAACATTATAATTATTCTATATTTTTATGATTTTTACAGCTTAGCTCCTCTCCGTGCGAGGCAAGTTCGTCGCGTGTGCGCGCTCCTGGTGGTCGGTGTGTCTTTCTCGTCGAGTCGCGCACTGGGTTTATAACGTCGTAAAAATAATAGGCAATATAAGTAACCGCACAGCGCACTGCAGCCCTGCCGCTATCTCTCCGAGGATGCGTGCTCGTGTCGAGGATACCTACTACCTAGCTAAGTGCTCTGTGCCACAGTATTGACTAAATTCTCAGACATTTTTGAACTTGAAATAATTTTCAAGTTTCAATTTCAAATATTAAGGTTTCATATTGACAAAGTTCACAAGTCATTCTAACTCGCTTACGGATTCATTTTTAACAAAGAAACTTTGTTTGTATCAGTTAAAAAGTACTTCTAATCGGTCTCTAACGTGAGAAGTACCTGTGACTTTAATTAAAAACTTTTTACTTTTGAAACTCTCATATTATTCATATACCTGAGCACTTGGCAACAACGTGAACCAATTTTAACAAAAGGTAATTTGGAAGTAGTGATACATGATGTAGCTGTGTTAGTGACGTCATGCACCTGTTGTCGTATGTTACTATGTTAGTGCATCGCTTGTACTGTACACATACCAAACATTATGTTTATATAATATATATATATCTTTTTTTTTTCATAATAACACTGCTAAAATACCTGATAGCACGAAACCCTTGGCGCGCGAGTCTGTCTCGCATTTGACCGGTCCTTATGCGTCAATAAATAAAAAAGTGTTAAATAAAGTCACCAACGACTATAGTAAGACATGTTAATTGAGGTTTGTGTTAGAGACAATCAAGTGTGTCGTAGTTACGGTAATGGCTTACCGGCACGACAACGTCGCGCCTCGTTATCGACCTCTACAGGACGTGTGCGGTGCTCATCGCTCGCCGGGGCTCGGACTGTTAGTGTAGACAGATGTACGTCGTATAGTACATACCTATGTATACATAAGCGAGTGTCGGTGCGCGCCGCGCAATCGGCACGAGCAGACTACTGAAGAAAGTGGCCGCAGCAGCAGTGGGCTAGTTTTTACTTTACTTGTCCACGTTTGAGGATTTCATTATTGTAACATTTAAGCAAAACAAAAACAAAGTAAATGTCGTATGCATATCACAAAACAATAATGTCTATTGTTGCTTGTACTCGTAATTGTCATCGTACAGTGACAGTTGTCATCAATACGCGACGTCAACACTAATAATGAGTTTGATGGAAATGTTTGTTAAAAGTGGTAAAGCAAATATGTGGTCGACTGTACCTACTTTGGTCGAGCTTGTGTTCGTTCTGGTCGGTGCAAGGTGTCATCCATCCACGTAGTTTATTTATCATTGTCATTGTTCCTGGCGTCCACGTTCCACGACCAATAAAATTGTATATAGATTAATTAAGTAAGGGCTGCGTTGTGCCGTGTGTTGAACACAATGATCGGCCACTTACAAGATGGCTACTAAAGGGGGGTCGGGTGATCATTCGTCACCGTCTACCAGTTTCTCTAACTGGTCAGTTTACCTCATTAGTCAGTGTCCTGAAATTCGTCAACCAGTCAGGTTCCATTCTTGACAGTTTCTAAATGTCGTCTCTTCACTTAACTGGTCGATGTATGCAATTCGTCAGTCCCGTATGTCTGGTCATGTACAAAAATTCAAGGTTTAAATGATACCCAACAGTAATTTAATTATTCTTTTGTTTCTGCGCACGAAGTTGAAGTGCGCCAATTTACTTAGTTTAATATATTTAGATAATTATAACTTCCTTTTCGCACAAAATAGCTCAGTTTTATTAGTATTAGCCTGACCTGTTCATGAGTCTGACTGAGGGCGCTAGTGACGCCTTTCTTGTAACGGTGCACCCGCTGCAGGCTACGTCCTGCACGAATGCATCTCTTTTTGGATCTCTTTTGATTTCTTTTTAATTTACTTTTAATAATTTAAAATTCAAAATCCTAAATTAATACAAATTTCTAAATTCCAACCGAGCCTTAGGGCGCATTACAATTTTAATTTCTAGTGCGGTGCACGCTATTCTGGTCATTTATATCTAAATTCAATAATAATAAATACTATAATATTATTGTAACCACGCCCTTCCCCATCTAGCCGGATTTACTCGTCTACTCTTACCTAGCGCCCTCTGTGCACTGGCGGGGACAGTGGAGACTGCTAGATTCTTATTTACAAAGTGCAAATACAGTCTTTAATTCTTAATTTCAGTCCATTTTAATATTTGTTATTGAAGTTAAAATAATAAAACAAAAGCGTTCAAGTAGCGCCTGGCGAGCTGGCGACACGTGGCGAACAACTTAGCGATGTTTAAAGAACAATATTTTTAATTATAAAGCTGTTACGGCGGACTCTTTGTGTTGAACCCTTCACAAAAATGCCTCCTTTGTAGATAGCTTATCTACGTGTTCAAAGATTTTGTTTAAAAGGGTAATCGCGATGAGACTCGCTCCCTCCTCCGTCTCCCGCCCTCGTTCCTCTCCCCTACTCTACCCTTACTATGTTTATCTATGGCGTGATGATTCTACATTTAAATTTTCACATAATAATTAATTCTGTATACTTAAATCAAGCGGCATTAGACATAGGTTTACGAACACATCATTTATGAAATAATATGCTGGTTAGTTGAGTTCGGCGCTAGATCCCTAGTATACGTACTTCCTATAAATGATAGTCACATACCGCCTAGTGGTGAGTATAATTATGTACTCTTTGAGGCACCAACAAACAAACGATATTTGCTATTTATTGGACGAGTCTGTAACGCAAGTACTTACCCAATGTACGCGACACTCGCTCCGCTCACCACGAGCTACGAGCTACGAGCTACGAGACATTCGTAGCACTCAAGTAAGACAATATTTAGATCAAATTGGTCAATCTAATTTTAAATTGGAAGTGAATAGTGTTTATTAAAACGGTATTTATTGTTAGCTATACTATAATCTACAGGTACTAATATTATTAATTTGAAGAGTTTGTTTGGTCGAACGCTTGGATCTCGACTTCTTGTTCTTCATAAATATACATAATTACGACTTTATAAGTCATAGCAAAGAGGGCGAGTCTCGAAATTGAACGTATTGGATTGATGATTAGATGAGTCGCAATACCAACATTAGGAAGCATTGAATGTTTCTTAATCCTATAGCGAATAAACGTGATGGTGGTCGACAAGTGCCATTACAACGAGAGTTCTGCGGCGCTGTCACAGTGTGAGTGTGCGGGTGTACACGCTCACATACATACGTACGAGTGCACTATACTCACAATGTAGTGTTGTGTTCTTTGAGTCACATTAACTTCAATATCTAAGTAGGTAATAGTTGTCGTAAAATATGTGAAAAAGTGCAGGACAATTACAATTAGTGTCAGAACCGAGTGGCTGGTCCATACACCTAGGAGCCGCGCGCTATCGCTAGGCTGGCCTCTATGAGTGTATGCAGAAGTACTAGGTTACTGATACCTGTACCAGGTTTCATTATTGGGCCATTTTATGTACGAACCGTAACATGTCTCAATTTCACTGTCCGTATACCTAAACTATTCGATTCGTTTTTGATACCGATCGTTAATGCGAGAGGTACGTATTTGATATTTCAATGTAGTTAATTCAATATCTTAGAAAATATGATTCACACATCAAATAACATTTTTTAAGCTAGGTACTACAAATACCAACTCTAATACGTTACTAGAAGTATAAACGAGCGCCTAAAGTTTAGAGTCACCGGTTGTCTCGCGCGGCGCGCGGCGCGCCCCGCACCGCCAGTCACTTTGTACAGACACTTTGTACAAAAAAGGTAAAGAGTAGCCGCCGCGAGGTGGCGCCGCGTGCCGCGGTTGTGCCGCGTGCGGGCAAGTTCAACACGTCGCCGAACTTTGTAACTTAAATAGTCTATAAAGGACTCACTTCCGCAACTGTTACGTGAAACTGACCGACCACCCGCACCGCACCGCACCGCACCGCACCGCACCGCACCGCACCGCACCGCACCGCACCGCGCCGCGCCGCGCCGCACCGCACTGTTACAATTGATAACTTACTATGCGATTTAAATAAAAATGGGATCGCACTTGACAGTATTTGCTGCAAACTTCACATTTCTGTAAAGCTAACAGAAATAAAATAGGCAAAAAAATGATCTCGTTTCGTTATGTTATTTAGTTCCAAGTGTTAAGTAATTTAATTGTTATTGTTCTTTTTTTGTTATTGTTCTTTTTGTTGTAGTTTTATTGTTGTTGTTATTACTTACTACCATCACTTATTCAGAAAATAAAGATCTTCAAATCGGAAAAGTATGTATGTACTTGTAATTTGTTTCGTTTTTTGTACATCCTACTTGTAAGGTAGGAAGTTGTCTTCAAATGGAAAACAAAATGGCGTCTTGATTTGACAGTCTCTTACTTATTTAAATAAGTAAGTAAGTAAAGTACTCACTTTGTGCGAACTAAAAGAAGATGGGACCTTATCGTAAGCGACAGATGAGTTACGAGTATGTACGCTACAGTTCGCGCTCAACAAGTAGCGCTCTCATTGACGGTGGATTTAAGGCAGTTTTCAATATTCTATCTTAAAATTGAGTCAACTCGTAGACATCCTGATTTCCAAAGGTAGCTCATTCTATTTCATTCAATAATCTGATTCCAGAGGAGAACGAATTGGACAAAGAAAGAGGAATGGACAAATCTACATAGTACATACGAGTATGAGTAGGACATGCAAGGAGTCGATTGGTCGAGGAACCGAGGTCTCTGTTGTGAACAGAGCACAGATATTGCAAATATTGATTCAAGTGAGTGAGAGAAGTAGGAGAAATTAGGAATATAGCAAGAGTGTAGTGACTGCACGTGGACTACCGGTGATGAATAGGCAACCATTTGAGTTCAGAGTGATACGTAGACACGTGGTCATACTTACGAACATTGTAGACTAATCGAATGCTCTTATTAAGAAGCCGGTCCAATTTATTGAGTAGATCTGCATGCAGCTCGAAATAGCAAACATCGCCATACTCATTACTAGGAAATATTAAAGGCTGCACAAGCATCACCGTGGTGCTTGGTGGGAGGACATTTTTTAATCAGCACAGTGAGGTTTTTCTGTGTGTGTCTGACTAAACGAAATGACGCGGGCAAGCTTGCCTAGCTTAGCATCGTCCAATAGTCACAGTCCCTTTGTATACTTACAAATCTATCTATCTTCTATACATCCTGAATGACTGACTGACGGATCAAGGCACAGCCTACACCGCTGATCGTAGAGACCTGAATCTTGGAGGATGTGTTCTTTGTATGACGTAAGCATCCGATAAGAAAAGATTTTCAGAAATTCTACCCCTAAGGGGGTGAAAATGGGGGGTAAAGTTTGTATGGAACAACGTGATTCCTTGGTCCAATCTACTTCCAATTTTGCATAAACATTCTTTATTATTGATGAAAGACCTGTTCGTATTTTATTGAAATTCATCCCCTAACGGGGTTAATAACAGGATTTTCATTTTATGTAGTACAGTTTTCCGTAACTATGGTGACTAAAAACAACTAAAAAATTTTGAAATAGGGTAAACTATACTATTGTTGGCATCTCATCAGTCTTTGGCACTATGTATTTTAAAAACAAATATTAATAATTGCTATAGCACAAAATACCTGCCTCTTCCATGTCAAAAGAGGGGAGGGGGGACTCAATTTATAATATGAGGGGTTTGATTATGCATTTAGAACTTCAGTTAAGAAGTGAGTTAAGGGGTACTTTTTGATGTTTGAAAAACTTACCCTAAGGAATGAAATGGGTGTGAAAATTATTAGATGTTATTTTCAAGGTTTTGTGGGACGCTGATTACGAAAATGTTATCTATTTTGACGTAAAATGAAATTCAACCCCTGTAGTGGGGTGATAGGTACACGAAAATTCATGAATTGCACTTAAAACAAGGATCTATGTAAATATCGAAATCTACGCGGACGAAGTCGCGGGCAAAAGCTATATAATATACGAGGCAAGAGTACCTAGTAGTATATTGTGTTCATCTGTTATTTTATACAGATTACGTAAGTACTAGTATGTTGGAGTAAGACAATGCTGAAGGTGCGCGGTGTCCATAACTCTGCGAAGTAATAGCGGGAGGAGCCACGACTCGATCAGACGCGGCTGCTCAGCAGTGCCCAGCTTATATCAAATGTGCTCAGCAAAAATATGACCAGTCGACATTGAGCCCTGGTCAAGCCTCTGTCCAGCGCGTGACGAGCTCTACGTGCGTGGTCGAAACATATAGTTTATGTGGGGGTGGATAAGTCGTGCCAGTATCGGCTCATTGGACGTTAATTAAAGTTTCTCGTATTGTTTGTGCGGCGGGCGGGCGCGGGCGGCGCCTCGCCGTGCCGTGTCGGTGACAACTAGCTGTTAGTCCCCCCCCCCCCCTCCAGGGTGAGGCACATTATTTAACAATATGACAGTAGAACGATTTACGAGAGCGGCGGCATGCGGCAGCGCGGCCACTGTTATACTCTTAATTAAATGTGAGCGTATTACTGGCGACGGTTTATTATTTCATTATGGTGCAATTACGTGGCGGTGCACGTACGTGCGCGGGCCGCGTGCTCCTAGGGGGGAGCCAGAGGGGGGAGGTCGTGGTTCATTAACTGGACGTAGTTAGCAGTTGTCGCACTTTACTGATACTAGCTGTAACAATCACACCAACACTTACGAACTAATTCACACTCGTCTCGCATCATATGCGCATCAAATACTTGGCGTGTCTAATTGATTCACTTATATTATAGCCACGCAAAATAACATACTTTAAAACCCAAAACATAGTTAATCGTGAGAATTCCTGTTTTATAAACTATAATTCTCGCCGGTCCTCGCTATACAGGATGGAGTTTTGTTATGCCACCTGGAGGGAAAGTACTCTAAATATTGGAGATAGATAATTTTACTTAAATTTTAAAAACTTACTTTTTCAAAATAAAGGAAACATTCCTTTATTATTAAAAAGTAACCAAACTGCATTCAAATATCGGAAATTCGCTTTCACACACATACATTTACAAATATTTACTCACATACACACATTCACACTAAACAAACATTAGCATATACTATGCGATTAGAATAAGTATGGGCCTGTCAAATCAAGACGCCATTTTGTTTTCCATTTGAAGACAACTTCATACCTTACAAGTAGGGTGTACAAAGAAAAAAGGAAAAAACGAAACACATTACAATTAGGTACATACCTACATACTTTTTCGGTTGTAAGATCTTTATTATCTGAAAGAATATTTAGGTACATAGTTCACTAAACTAATTTTACATGAACATAGTAGGTAACTGGCATAGCTAAAAAGGTATGCATGTTTTTATTAATAGTATTTAAATAAATTATGTGTGAGTATTGAATATGAAATTAGTGTTTGTTGGTTGTTGTTTATTTTTTATCTAGAAATCACGCGGTGCTTCACTCCCGTCGTTTTTTTATTTGGCTACTGCTCTGCTCCTATTGGCCGTAGCTTGATGTTATATAGCCTATAACACTAAAATAATTTTTAAAATTGAACCAGTACCTAGTTCCTGGGATCCTAGCATTCAACCAAACAAAAAACAAACTTCAATTTTATAACAAATAGGCAAATATAATGCAAATCTAGTCAGGTCCTAATTCTTCCAGACTAATTCTTCCTAATTCGGCAAATGTGCAAAGAAAATGTACATAATCAAAATAGAATATAGAACATAAATTAATTAATTTACAAATTATATTTTTTTTGCCTATTTTGTTTCTGCTAGCTGTACAAAAATGTGCACATTCGACTGAAGTTAGCGGCAAATAGTACCACGTGCAATCCCATACTTATTCTAATCGCATAGTACCTGTAAATTGTCAATCGTGTAACTTATTTTGGGCTAGATGGCACTGTGTAATAAAAAAATATTAAATAAATCATCAATCGCAAAAAGAAAAAATAAAGAAAATTTTGAATAGCAATAAGCATATTTTCATTGTTTGTCAGGTGTGGGGTTCGAACCCACGCTCCCTCTCGGGAACCAGAGCTTAAATCTGGCGCCTTAGACCACTCGGCCAACCTGACAGATGAATGATTATCAAATTTACTGATTTGTAGTTGCATCATCATTCTATGTTGATAAGATGTGACGTTTTTTTTATCAAATCGAGTTGTCTATTTTTACCCGACTGCAAAAAAGAAGGGTAATGTTTTTGATGATGACGAATAGGTTAATATATGTCACATCTAGTATGTGTAAACATTTTCGTATTATTTTACTCGTTAGAAATAAAAAATAGGTATTTATGTGAACTGTTGTCTCTAAAAGGGCTCTGACGATTTTATTAAATACCTTTTAGATATATTTTGAAAAATATAATATACTATAGAAAGGAACCAGCCGGGCCGGCGCGCGCGGCGAGGCGGTGACACGACGAGCGACGCGGCGACGGACACGAAGAAAATAAGGAGAGTTTCAACAATAAGGTCACCTTACGTAACAGACAGGTTACAATGCTACATTCGATACGTTACATTTGTTGGCACTTGGCTACCAAAGTGAATATGTGAGCCACATGACGGTGACGTCAGCGTGCTGCGATTACGCCGCACCTCTGTTCATATTCATATCGGTGACTGTATATTACCGCGACCAGAACGACGAGAGCTATCTCTTCACACGTACTAGTGGGCGCCGCAGGTCTTGTTGTAGTGATCGCGCTGGGTCAGCGCAGATGGCGGTCTGAGGTGTTAAGTTACAGTTAGTGCACACTGCACACTGCACAGAGCACAGAGCACAGAGCAGACTCTATACTTACCATATTTTAAACAGCCTTTCGCTAATCTATTTTACACAACTAAATTGATAGATTTTTGTGGAGTAGGTTAGTGTAGAGTACCTACATTATTGGATTAATCGATAAAAAATGTGTTACATAATTAGTATAATAATAACTCATTAAAACTAAATAGTATTAAAATATCTTTCCAGATATTATTTACTTATGTACCTACATACATAGTTATAATCTACCGGATATTTAGTAAAAGCTTGGTGATGCCGCGACGCGCGACGCGACGCGGGGCTGCTTGCTGACTGCGCGCGTTGTTTACAGTCTGTTGGTACTTGGTAGTGTAATGACAAAGCGATACAAGTGTTTGAGTGGCAGTTAACTCGCTCGTTAACTGTTCAAAGGTACAATTAGGTAAAAGCTGTCCTCTGGACGAGTGAACTGTTTCTACCAATATTTATAATGAGTGTGTCGGGGCACGTGGGGTCGTACGCGTCATGACGCATGCGCAATCGACATTTTTTTGGTTTTGTATGACGTTCATTAGTATCATGATTATGATTACGACACACATTCCACATTGTATTACAGCTAAGTTAATACGTGTCTATATAAGTTAAGTTTGTTTTTCATCTGATGCAAATAACACGACATCACGCTTTAGGTATACTTGTGCAGGGTGCGCAGAGGCACGTCATATCCACGTTACACAGTGCGGAGCGAGACAATTGTCACTTATTAGTTCTAGTCCGCACAATTGATGACGAGCGTCATGCAAGCCTGTGACGTCAAATGAACAACGGACCTTGGTAATGCCTGCCTATGCCTGTTTGGTCAAAACCGCCTTGCATTACCAAACGTGAGTGGAGTACAGTAAGAGTATATAAGCATACAGCCGTGCGAGGCACTGCAACTGGCTCGCTGATCAGCTGATCACATTAGCGAACTTGCCGTAGACACTCGTGATAACTGTCACATGACGCCCTGGGACAGCGGCAGGGTCGTGTGACATGACAGCTCACACAATAGTCATCAACAATAAATTAATGACATTAACTGATATAATATTGTGAGTTGTCCGCTTGGGACGTGTTCCACTTCCTACAGGTGTGTGTCCCTAGAGTATAGTGACGTCACGCCTGCCCTGTGTCACCAAGTTAAACAAGCCTCCTTAGAAAGCATTCGATACACACCTTCACATACCTTCCGTACGCGAAACTACGAAACTTCTTCTACACTATTTATCTCGTCTCGGTCACGGACAGCGCTAAGCTTTGTGCGGACAAATTTGTATGACGATGCAGATCTGCTCTATCGTATCCGCACGCGAGGCTCCACCGCCGCGCTCGAGCGCTCGCCGGGCGGGTCGGACATCGGCGTCGGGTCGGGATGCGGGACCACTGAATGTGCGTCTAATTAGCTCATTAATATAATGATAGTGTCACATATCGTGTAGTTGTTACAGAGCGCGTGAGGCGAGTGCACCGGGCACCGCGCGGCGGCGCCACCACTCATTAGCTAATTGAAGGCACACCGCACACGTACCTACCTACACTATGTCTGTTTGTACTGACGCTACGGAGATATAAGGTGTCACGTTTTTACCTTCTCATGTAACTTGTAAATAGGTTAAATAGGTTCACAATATTTATGCTTTTGGGGTCACCAGTGTTCACACAATGTCAGTGTATGTCGTGTACACGGTCATAGTCGACGTATTTGTACTCGTAACACAATATGTAGTGTAAACTTTTACAAATATGTCAACGGGGACGTTGCGTCCCCGCGCCACGCGCCGCCGCCCCGCGTCACGTCGACAATTCAATAACAGCCTGTCACCACACCACGTTACAAGCCATCACAATATTGTTCACTGTAACTATATTACTGTACATACATCACATTCCCTGTACATAGTGGCGGCGGCGGCGGCGGCGGCAGGAACGAAGCCGAAGCGATACAAGCATACAACAAATCACAAATCATTCGTAGGTTTTACTTTGTGTAGGTATTTTTTTTGTACCACGACTGTGACAAACAGACTTACGGTCCGCCTAATGGTAAGCGGTTACCGTAGCCTATGGCGTACACCATGAGCATCACATGCAAGTTGCCGACGATTTTATTATTGTAGTCTATCAGCCTTAATTTGTACATACATTTGTACATACTTAAATATGTAAAGTATCGATAAATCATAACAAAATACAGGCACAATGTATTTTGAATACAAATAATAGACCCTTTACACAAGTACACATTGAAAAGATTTGTTTATCGGATAATACATACAATACCTATTGTATTATACAATCTGATAAATAATAAAGGTCTTTCGGCAATCTATGTATATTATTATCACAATAAAATTAAATTTTTCAATATTTCATATAGTCATAATATTTATTTCATATAGATCAAATACATGATACTTATGAACGTCATACAAAGCCAAAAAAAAGGTGTCAGAAAATTTGCCTAAGGCCCAAGGTTGAGTTCTGAGAAGAACTTGGTAAGAGACTCAGGCCACTCTTTTTAATACTTACATACTTAATTTTTTACATAATTTTTATATAAACATACCAAAGCGCCTCGCGAGCGACGACCCTTGGAGCCATGTTCGGTCGTTGAATGCCTAATTTAAAACTTTGCTTACGGCAATTTTACAATTTGGTCTAGTTTGCCTAATAAAGATAAATGCTTCCACAGTTGTGATGAGGGAAGTGCATGGGTAGTGGGTACATTATATTGGCGCAGGATGCCTGCGCTTCACACATTCGAGAGATCCTGGAGAGCAAGGTGCCATCACATCGGCATCGGTACTGAAGAGAAGTTGAGAAGCTTCCCTAATGTCCGCTTCCCCCAACTTTGACTCTACGCAGCGGTAAGTACATTTATTTATGTAATTTGGTCATTTAGGTTCGAAACTTTGGGCACGCTTAAGACAATTCTGTCTAACACTGAATTTGGATAATGGATACCTGTTGCTTGGAAACGTTTAGGTAGAGTCTTATGAGGGAAAGTCAAAAGTTGTTCCCAAGCCGCCCTGGTAAGACAACAGCTATGCAGTTGGCCTAATTTTTCCGGATTCACACCCCGAATCTGAATTAAGTTCCAATTCAGAATCGGAACGGAATTTATTAAATTGGATAATATACGCCACAAAGGAATTAGGGTAGGTTGTGGATCTTAAGAACGGGAGGGAGTAGGAAAGTACATTTGAGATTTATAAATTTTCTCAATATGCACTTTTAAAACCACAGGGGTTTTTGAAAAAATGGGCTAAAGGACATTAGGGGCAACTGACTGCGCCAGTTGACGATGTGGTCCATTAACCTGCACTAACATGCATATAAAAAGTATATAATCTATGTATAAAAACACAAAACAAAACTGAACAAATACATACACAAATAAAAGAAATGTCTAGTTGATACAAACAAACAGTATCTTGCCATGGCGGCGACGGCGACGGCGACGTCACCGTGCGGATTCCCTTCGCGTCCTTCTGTCACTGTCACTTCGATGACTCATAATATATAACTAAAATATTTGCGATACCAAGCAAGAATCTTTAATCTGATTAATATAAGTTAGGGCTTGCTGTAACGAACAAAGAAGGCCTTTTTAATATTTATTTTATTTTGAACTAGTTTTGGCCCGCGACTTCGTCCGCGTACATTTCGATATTACATAGATCTTTGTTTTAAGTGCAATTCATGAATTCCACAACACCCCACTACAGGAGTTGAATTTCATTTTACGTCAATATAGATGATTTTCGTAATCAGCGTCCCTAAAAACCTTGAAAACGACATCCATATCAATTTCTAATAATTTTCACACCTATTTCATCCCTTAGGGTAAGTTTTTCAAACACCAAAAACAACACATCAACTCACTTCTTAACTGAAGTTCACATATAACTTGAAAAACAAAGAACTGTCTATTTAATATTTCACCCCCTGAACCCATCCCTATCAAAAATATTAAAAACAACGTTTTAAATTCCTATCCCAATACTAATTTGCAAAACGTTAACTTCAAAACAAAGATCTTTTCATACAACGTTTCATCCCCAATTTCACCCTTCCAAAGCCACCCTTGTCAACAATATTGATGAGGGTATTTTTTATTTTGATAGTAGTACCCCAAAACAACGTTAAAAAACAAAGAAGTTTCATACAATCGTTTTTATCCCTTTTTACCCTCTAAGGGGTTGAATTAAAAAAAAACCCTTTCTTAATACACCTCTAGACATTAGGACAAACACACCCTCCAAATTTCAAGTCGCCACGACCAGCGGATTAGGCTGTGCGTTGTCAGTCAGTCTGTCAGTCAGTCAGTCAGTCAGTCAGGCAGGACAAAGCCTTTTATAATATGTATGGATAAATATTTTGCTTCCATAATTTTTATTTTTTCTCATGTTACCTTAGTTACATTTTCACAATTAATATTTTTTTGAACTGCCATAATTGTGTCACAAGAGGAACCTTTTTTTTTTTTTTATTGTCTGAAGTGGCAGACGAGCAAGCGGCCCACCTGGGGCCTTATTCTCCCGCAATAGAGATAAAATCTCTATAGAGATATTTAAAATATGAACACAAAATCTGACAGATGTCGTGAGAAACTTAAAATCGGTATTCTCGTGATCTCACTCTCGACATCATGTCGACACCCAGCTCTCGACATGCAACGAGTGGTCGGTAGCAGTAGACATACGAAATGTCACAAGAACTATGGAAAATCAAACATGACAAAACTCGGTAAACTTGATTGTCAAAAAATGTTAGGCGGCAAATTACAATAAAAATAACCTAAATATTAGCGTGTATGTACGTTTTTAGCTAATTTCAAAACCACCGTATAACTGTAAGGTATATATTTGCAGTATTTGTATGTGGTTACTGTATTGTATTTTCGGGTTCAGTAAAACGTAATTTCGAAATAATCTTTCGCCTTGAAGGAGCTCGTCTACAAATTGATGAATGATGTGGTTGAGCAACGCATCCAAAAGACAAAAGGAAAAGACATCATTATAGATTATACACATGGATATCATCTTAAATCAAAGGTATGTATGTGGATACCTTATCATTTAAATACTTATAATAGACATGTTAGTAATCCTAACTATCCACTCAACTTGAGAGTTGGTTAGAATTAGTAGTACCTAGGTATAAATTGCATGCCTCTCCAATTTAATATTAAAACTAGTGCTTCAAATTTAAAGTAGAAATTCTAAAACAAGATTTGCCTAATATAATTATTGTTTGTTTATGAATACCTAGTAAGTTTCAATTAAGTCATATATATCTCAGGTAAGTACTAAGTTTACTACACATATATTGCCACCTGCCTTTACTTCACATTGTTCATCAAATTATGTGAACAGAATAAAAAATACCCACTAACATTACTTATATCTAAATGAATGTTAAATATTTATGTAAGTATATATTAAGTACCTATTCTTCTTCTATTTGATGATGAATTCAAAAAATATTAAATCCAGTTCATTAATTCTGGCAGTTCAAGGAATAGCCATATTTGGAACAATTTTCCTTTAAATAGGTACCTTCCTTAAAATAATTTGAAGCTTATCTTAATATAACCCAATACACATTTTAAACTGATTACTTTTGTTTCGAATGAAATGTATATATATACTTGCACAACATAACTATTATTCTTTTCAGAAGATATAGGATGTGCAATCAGGCAATGACTTTCTACAGCTGCAGTATGAATAGGGGTTTGGACACCGGCATGCAATAAGAAAACAGACTTTTAAAATATACTGGAGGCTTAAAAGATTATTGTACATTGTACACCAAAGAAGACCGACTGCAATTTAGATGTATAATAATAAAATTAATAATGTAATTTCATTTTCTTTTTGTTTTCTTTGGTACCAACTATAATATTCCTGCAAACATATTACTTTCTATGTCAAAAATAAAAAGTTTATGTAACTTTTTACTAATTTCACAACTTTCTTTTATTCACAACTTTCTTCCCTACAGTTAAAAGCACAATACTTACCACATATATGTAACTATTTATATATGAGATGGAGTACATTTATATAATAGCTTAGGTATAAATAAACTTTTTAACTTTTTGTGTAGAATTTAATATATAATATAGGTTCTATAAACAATGTTAATTTCACTATGTAATTGTAATTAATCATACAAAGTTCCACATATATTTTCCAAAGTTAGAGATACATTGTTGGCAATAAAATCCCATCCTATTCCTTTATGATCATGTACATTTTGTAACTAGAGGCATAAAACACTCCACTTCATTATAACTAAGTAAATGCTTGATTGACTTCACCCGCCACATCATTATTACAAGATAAATTCGGTATTTTACCGTCAATTCAACGTTGTTGGACGTAAGCAATGCTTGTAAGATAGATATGTTCAGCTTTTGAGAGATCTTCGCTCAACGAGTTCCAGTAAACTTTTATAGAAAGTCGACAAAAATCTATTGTGAAATTCATAGTTGGCTTTCACTCCTTTCTTCAAAGCAGTCCCTTCAGTTAACTCACTTATCTATTACTCGTAGAACGTAACTTTTCATTAATTTCTTGAAATAATATCAGTTTTTGAAAGAAGAGAAATATGTAATTTAAATAATAATTTTATACCGCGAACGTCAAGTTAGTTTGATAATTTTGACCACAGATAAATAATTTGACAAGTAATAACGTTACGTTTAACGCTACCACGTAATTAGCTTTGTTAAATGTAAAAATTAAATAACTGCTCCAGGTACCGAATATTGTTATTAATTTTAACAGTTTTATGAATAAACTTGCAAATAATAACTATTTATGAAATTATAAATAAAATTTGGTGGAAAATGTTCAAAAGTCTGTTAGGTTTTTATGTACGCATGATGAACTGAACGTATAGGCATATTTTGGTCTTTATTTAATCTGTGCAGGCTTATGAGATTTTGATCACCTTCGACATGAATGTCTAAAGTGCGCGAGAATACGGTTTTGGTGTACTTTCGACATTTTCTAGACATTTTTCTTTAGACATTCATGTTTCGACATAATCTCTAAACTAGAGATAATCTCTAATCAGGGAGAATAAGGCCCCTGATGGTAAGTGGTTACCGCCGCTCATGGACGTTGGCAATGTTAGAACCTAATAAAAAAATATTATTACGGAAATATAATTAGGTGCACGAACTGGAAAATGACTCTTTGAGTATAGCTTGACTATGAACAACAATGTTCCCAACTTTGTGGTGCACACCCGCACTCACTCGCGAGAGTTCACCGAGTGCAAGTGTACCTTGTTGTCTAACGGTAGAGCACTACAGACAGTGCACTTGTTTCACACACGACACACATTAGTAACAACGTATTGTTGGTGAGTTGACTGGTGAAGTAGTGGGTTCGACTCCTGGGATCAATATTTATGTTCTCAATAACAGTTTTTTTAAGACAACGCACTCATTAGCAAACAAGCCCTGAGAAGAGCGGGGAAGACTTTACAAACATACAATTAATTGACAATTAAATTAACGGAAATAAAGTACACTCAACAACAAGGACAGACAAATAATATAATTGTCTCGTGTGGAATTGAACTCAGGTCAGTCGCGCGGGGCTTCGCTCCCGTAGTTCTTTATTTGGCCGTAGCGTGATGTTATAAATATATAGCTTATAACTTTCCTCGATAAATGGGCTATCGCACACCTTTCTATCACAACTAAATAGTAAATTAATGGAGTTTGATGAAAGACGCAGAAATAACAATATAATTATATTATAACGTAGGACAAGACGCTTTGCGATGACAGGCGCGGGGAGACGCTAATACTAGTAATATCATTTCTTTAGAACGTTGTAAAAGCCATTATTAGTCCGTGTAATTAACTACAATCGAAATAACAATGCGGTATGTGATCACAAAGTGGTTGGTACTTAGCAAAGTGGACGATAATTAATAGTATCAGTATTTAAGTACGTCGTGCCGCGTCGCTATGTAATTAGTTGTTCGTAGTGTGTCGAGTGTCGATGTCGAATGTCGAGCACAGACATAGGGTCGAGTGTCGATGGCAGGTGCTGTTACAACCGAGCCCCGCGGTGCTGTGCACTACTATTATAATGATTACTTACCACTACATTCTATCCGTGTCACACACACACTGACATCAAAGTTACATGGATTTATGTACGTACATATATGGAGAGTGTCCTGGAGGTACAAGACACAGATACATACATATTGTACGTATGCGATTAACATGGCGCATGTCTCTGTCTTCTTACTGGGGTAGGCAGAGACAGTCGCATAACTATCGCTTCGATTCAAACATATATACATGTTTCATTTGGTGTCCATATTCCTATTAAATTTCCCTTATATCGTAACTTAATTCACGTACTACTTAAATAAAATATGTAGAAGCATATACTCGTAGCATAGATATCTAAACAATGAGTTGTGATATACTCCACACGTGGATTATAATTCCTTCAAATCGTTTAATAAAACAATAAACGCTGATGTTGACTTTATACTGAGCCACAAACAAATCACAAAGTGTATCAGTTCAGCGACCTAATTCACCACTAACTATTATTTAGTGCACAATACACTAGAGCGTTTGTGGCGCTGTGCACGCACTCTACTGCTAGACGCTCGTGGACTGTAAAGCGCTGTGGCTGCTGTAAGTGTGTCGGTACTTGTGGACATGAGTGAACTAATATCGGTTGTGGGCAGCGATTTAACAGTCAATAATAATTAGTTTGTGTAGTAGGTCTATGATAGCGGGTGCGTGTTATTTGTTGTTTGAGTGATGCTAGTTTGTGGCTTCGATCATCGTTTTGTGGTGAAATCGATATGTGAACACATGAATTACTTATTAGTCTTATACCGAGAGTCCAGCTGCGTTTATTGTGTTTTATAGTCGAGTGGCAACACTAGCCGAGTAAACAACCTACATTGAGCTCTTGCGAATTTAAAACTAGAATAAAGTAAATTATGCAAATATACGGCTTAGCAAGTGATACAAAGGTGATACATAACCTATAAAACCAAGTCAAGATCATTTCACCAACATCGGATGGAATACGTGAGTAAAAATCCATATAAAACTCAAGAAGAAACGTTACTCTGCTTGAAAAACACCCACACACATACAATCAGCTGTTAAACAGCTGTTACATTGATGCACTTACACGCACTCACACGCAGGGAAAAGTCTTATCATCTGACTTTGACAACTAGAACGTAAACAGTAAAATGACAAATGTTGACAACCTATGATGCGCGTTCCATACACGAATTATTCTAAATTGACATTGAGCATTTAAGTTCTTGCGAGTCGACACGTTCGGAAATAGTGTTATCAGCAAAAACAAATTCATTAAGACACTACTACAAATCACACTATACTAAACCAGAATACTGACATCTAGCGGCGGAGGCTGACATTAACTCAAAAAACAGTTTGATATGTCAAGTGCTGACAAGTCAAGAAACATTTTGCAGGACGCCATCTATATGTGAACGGTTGAACAAATTGAGCATAAATTTATTTGTAACTTATCTTCATAGATGTCACTCTAAGTTACTAAAAATCAATAAGTCATAGAAATAATTTCAACCCATTACTTATTATTAACATCCAACTTAAACTCAGACAGACAATATGAACATGAATTTCTTTGATAATATAACACTGCGCAGAACTCGTAATAAATCATTATCAGAAACTGAGAGCATTAATAATTCTACAACAGATATTGGTTCTAAGAGTTTAGTGGATTTATCTAACAATGATACAGACGATGAAATATCGGATTTAAGGCAACAAATTGAACAGTTGAAACAAGAACTAGAATCTGCACACCAGGAGGTTAATAATTTGTCAATAGAAAACACACAATTGCATAATACCATTAAAATACTGACAAAAAAGCAAGACCTGATGTTGAAAGCCACAAAAAAAATTGCCACTGAAATACTTACCCCAAACAAAGATACAAAATTGACAACACGGAGCCAGAAAACGAAAATTATTAATAAAAAACGACTCGAATTTCCTCAAACTCCACAGCAGGCTGAACTTCCTCAAGTTCTTCAGCAGGTCCAACAAGAACCTCTTACTCAATCATCCCAACCAATCCAACCAGCACCATCCAAGAGAAGCAAACTCTGTATTCTAAGTAGCAATAAGTCTAATAAGATTCTAAGTATGGCAATAAACTGTTTCTCAAGCTATAGTATATGCCATTATCTAACGCCTAACTGTAGATTATGTAAACTAGTTGACAACATAGAAACCAAGCTAATTGACTATACAATGAATGATTACTGTATTATATTCATAGGCAGTGAAGATTTTAAAGAAACTTACAATTACTCCGAAATAGTAACAAATCTGCGGAATAAACTATCTAATATAACACACACAAACATAATACTATGTCTACCAACATTTAAATGTAACAATTTTAGTTCTATGTTTAATTGGCGAATAGAGATGTTCAATTATCTACTCTATCATGATATTAACATTTATGAATATGCAACAGTATTGGATTCTAACTTGTATCTGAAATATGACTATACCATGTTTCGTAAGAATGACGGAGTACTCAACTATAGGGGCATGTTAAATATATTTGAAAATTTAAAATCTCATATTAATCAAATATCCCCACAAACTGACAATTTAAGTATTAATCTATTGAATGAAAATATACAATCTGACATAAATAATGAATGTAATTCTACAAATATAGTTGAAGACAATTTTTTTCGTAACTAAATCACTGTATATATTTCATCAAAACATTGCAGGTTTAATTAATAAGGCTGAGGCTCTTTCTGTGTCCTTATCGGAATTATCAGATGAACATAAACATGTGGATGTAGTATGCATAACAGAGCATTTCATGATGGAGGGATATGAAACTCACCTTTGCGTTCCCAACTACACGCTAGCTGCTCATTATTGCAGAAACAGTAAAAGAGGGGGAGCATGCATATTGGTAAAGCTTGGGCATTCTTGGATAGATCTACCTGAGATTGCGTCATTATCGTTGAACGGTACTATCGAATGCTGTGCAATTGAACTGATTAACTATAAAATAGCAATTATATGCATCTATAGGGTACCTAAACCATCAAACCTAAATCTATTCTTCCAAAAACTGGAACAATTACTAACCCTGATAAATAAAAAGAAATATAATAACTTAATCATAGCGGGTGATTTCAATATTGATATCTTAAAAAATAATAGTATATCATTAGAATTGAAATGTTTGTTACTTAATTTTAATTTAAAACTGTCTCTAGAGAAACCGACAAGGTTAACAAGCCAAACGTGTATAGATAATTTTGCTCACAATTTTCAAAAATGTTGGCGTGCTGATGTTTTAGAACTAGCATTGTCCGACCATACAGCACAACTGTTAAGATGCCCAATTAATTATACATGCATCTTAAAAAAATGGAGTAAAAAACAAAGAGATTATTCACTAGAGAATCAAGAAAAATTTATAAAACATATCAGTAACTTGACATTTACAGAAATTTATGAAACTGACGACGCTAATACCGCATTTGACTTATTTTTTCACCAATTCATTCTTATTTATAAACTTTGTTTCCCATTAAAGGTAATTACTGTGAGAGCTATCAAAAAGCCCAAATGGATTTCCCGTGGCATTAAAATTTGCAGTAGGAAAAAAAGGCAACTCTTATGGGCTACCAGAATAAAACCTTCACCTGCTAAAAAGACGGCCTACAACAACTATGCAAAGTTATTTAAAAAAATTATAATCCTCACAAAAAGAATCCAAAATGTTCATAAAATTAATAATTCTGATAATAAAATGAAATCGACATGGCAAATAATAAATAATGATAAATTAAATATACCTAAAGAAACTGTACATAAAATAACATTACATGATAAGATCATAAATGATCCAAGACAAATAGCCCAGAGTTTCAATGATTATTTCATTGATAAAATTCAACCCCTGCCCAACTCTGGCACACACGCCGCATCTGCTATACCCAATAGGAAAGATTCCATGTTCATGGCTCCTAGTATACCTCAGGATATTTTTACCATCATCAAACATTTGAAGAATACTAACAGTGCAGGGTATGATGAAATTACTACAAAAATCATAAAATCAGTAGGTAATCTTATTTGTCACCATCTTAGCTACTTAATAAATCTTTGTATATTTCAAGGTATATTTCCAGAAAGATTAAAAGTTTCCATAATTAAGCCAATTCATAAGAAACACAAGAAAGACATAATGTCAAACTATAGGCCTATTGCCCTAATACCAATATTCTCGAAAGTATTCGAGAAGTACATATATAGGGAATTAAATAGATATTTAGAGGTTAATAAAATTATTTGTAATGAACAAAAAGGTTTTAGGCAAAATATGTCAACTAATGTCGCCATTTATGATTTTTTAAATAAAACAATAACGCACATAGATAAACGAAACCCCGTATGTGCAGTATACTGCGACATGACGCAGGCATTTGATCACGTGAATCATAATATCCTAAAAAATAAGCTTGAACGTTACGGTATACGAGGAAATGTACTAAATTTGCTTGTATCATATATGACCGACAGAAAACAGTTTACAGCATTAACAGGAGTCGATTTTAAATTAAAAAAAGAAATAACAACCTCGTCAGATGAACGAACAGTTGCTTTCGGAGTTCCACAAGGCAGTGTACTGGGCCCTCTGTTGTTCACTATCTATATTAATGACCTTCCCAGCTCAGTTAACCAGCCTATAACTTTATTTGCTGATGACAGTACATTAACAGTAGCTTGTAAGACATTAGACGAATATGAAAATGACATTAACACTGCATTATCCTTAATAATTGCTTGGATGAATAATAATAATTTAAAAATAAACTTAGAGAAAACACAGATCATGCACTTTAGTCAACGAATACAAAATAAACAACTAAATATAAAACATGGAGACTTCATTGTCAATTCTGTAGATAATGCTAAATTTCTCGGGTTAATTATCGACAAACAATTAAACTGGAAAGCACACATAGGAGATTTAGCTAAAAAGATAAGCAGCCGTTCATATGCTCTATATAAACTTTCCCCAGTAGTGGATACATCGGCATTATTAACTGCTTATCATGGCCTCATAGAATCTATACTACGTTACGGCATTATCTTCTGGGGCAACTCGATCGAGAAAGAAACTGCATTTAAGCTGCAGAAAAGATGCATTAGGGCAATGTTCGGTCTGCAAGTCACCGATTCTTGTAAACCGTATTTTACTAAATACAGAATTTTAACATTGCCAAGCCTATATATATACGAGACAGCTGTGTTTGTAAAATCGAATTCACATCTGTTCTCAAAACTGTCAGATTTAACTGTTCGCAATCGACGTGACTGTAATAGCAAGAGACTATGTATACACCCTGCTAAGACAACACTCATGAACAAGAGCATCTTCTGTATGGCACCAAAAATTTTTAACAAACTGCCAAATTCATACAAAGCACTAAACTTAAATTTATTTAAACGTCACTTAAAAGCTCTTTTACAAACAAAATGTTATTATACAATAAATGATTTTTTAATTGATAAGCAAATAATGTAATTATTGTTATATTTTATTTATTATTATTGATTTATTTAAATTGACATTGCCTCTATGACTACCTACGTTCTCTTTATTGACATGATTTCCTATACTTTAAATACTATTATGACTAAATAATTTTATTCTTAGATAATTTCATTCAAATGTTTTGTGTAATTAATAAGTACCTATTTAGAATCAAATAATGAGATTAAAATATGATAATAAAAAATTAAAAAAATTTGCATGTCTTGAAATGGACAGAACATGTTGATACTATATTATTTTGTAAGACCATATTGTACACATGTTATGACAAATAAATTATCTTTATCTTTATCTTTATCTTTATCTTTATCTATAGCAACTTTACTTAGTATAACATCACACCTTTACCCGAAGGAGTAGGCAGAGGTGCATCGCACCCACATTTTCCCAACTATGTCACATCCCATGTAATAGGAGGGTGAACCTATCGTCACTAACTGGACACATTTTTTTGTAGAATCTGGAATTTTAAACTGAGAATTTCAAGATAGAAAACACCGATACTGTTTTTTGTCCGATCCGGGGACCGAACACAAGACCTCTTGAGCTGCACGTTTCGTCTTTACGTGATGTTTACAGATATTACAGACACTTGCACAAGTTGTGAGGTGTGAGTGTCGGCATTTCATCTTTGTATATGATACGTCGTGAGTACAAGCTGGCACCTGTCCCACAGTTAATACCTGTTGTATATTGTAGTGATTACTTACTTACTGGACACACTGGAGCTGTTCTCTCATCATGAAAATATGTGGGACTGTGTAAGTACATGTGTATGTGTGTGTGAGGGTGGACGCGATCAATCATTATTGTAATGGCCGCCATAGACGTTCAAGTAATTTGATCAAACAGGCTGGTTCCAACAGTTTGATCAAATTGGCATGATCTTTCAAGCGATCACACACCTTCATGCAGGCTTGAAGCGGTATCAGTTCAGTGCCGATTGTTTATGTTCCATAAACAGGATTCATTTTGGTATATTTGTAAGAATTCTTCTATTCTTCTAAGACATCGCGGTTTGACATTGTGCAATCCAATACGTCCGCTTCCTATGCGGACGTATTGGATTGCACAAACATCCACAGCAACAACTGAGGGCTCGCAACACGCACACACTCAATTTTTTTATCAAACAGTTTGATAAAACTGTTTGATCAAATAAAAATACGAATATTCATATATCTTCAAGCCATTTGATTACTCATTAAATTTGATCAAATTTTGCCACAGACATGCCAATTGGATCAAACTGTTGGAACCAGCCTGTTTGATCAAATTACCTGAACGTCTATGGCGGCCATTACACGCGCCGTAGCTGGCGATATATGACGAATAGCTTGTCACTCCAGAGTAAATCACAACGAGAAGGCAATCCTACTAATATTATAAATGCGAAAGTTTGTAAGAATGTTTGGATGTTTAGATGTTTGGATGTTTGGATGTTTGTTACCAGTAAACGAAAAAACCACAGAATAGATTTCAATGAAACTTTGCAATAATTTACCTTATATATCAGAATAACATATAGGCTATATTTTATCTAGATATCGCGTTAATTGGCTAAACCATGAGAACAAATGTAAAGTAAGTCGGAGAAAAATCTGCCATCTTATAGCTATTTCTGATTTCTCTACGTAAACCGTTAGTTTTACATAAGGACAATGTATGGAGGAATTGTTACTCTTAAATAGTTATAAAAAAAAGTCCGCGACAGCATATGCCTATCTTTTATGTGGAAGTCGATATAGAGAGAATAGTGAGCAAGAAATACATTTAAATCGGATACTGCATTTAAAGTGAAAAATTTCATGGTATTAAACTAATTCCTAGGAATGTAAATACCTTTATCACTTTTGTCATTTAATGTAGATAATTTTTGTCGTTTACACTAAGTTATTTCGACAAATAGTTTAAAAGTTATTACGATATTAAATGAAATGTATATAATCCCAAAAATCTTATAATAATACTGTATGTCACCCGTGACTTCGCTTACCTGTTATTTTGTTCCTGTGACCACAGCAACTTTTCACTTTTAGAGGGGAAATTTCGGCCAATATTTTCTAAGCACAGATAATTACTTCAGATTAAACATAACCAATATTACGTGATTGATTAGAATATTACTTATCTTTGTAAACATCCATCCCGTGTCTTTTTGGTTAAAATTATCAAATATACAAACAAACATTCATCCTTTCAACTTTGTGTATGTATTCTATTCTATTTTTCTTTATGGCAAGCGTGCCGATGTCGACAATTCTGCCAATGTCAGATGTGCAAAGGAAGAGCAAGTGTGTAGAAATAACGGTCCAACAGAAACTAATACACTGTGCTCTGACTCAATGTAGACCTTGTTGTGTTAGTAGGGGACTGAAACAAACAAACAATATAAATAGATAAACATATAATATATTAATGTTAGTACATAAAATGAAAAGTAAACCACACCAACATACAACATAAAAGAGACTTAGAGTTTAATTTTGTTGTGGCGGATGAAGGTTATTAACGCCATTAGGAGTTTTGGAGAGGAATATGTTAAAAGGGAAGACATGTTAATTGGGATCGGGACTTTCAATTTAGGCAGGTGACGATATAAGTCGAGGGAGGGATCATTATTTAAGCAATCAAAGAAAATATGGTCCAAGGAACCCTCATCATACCCACATTCACATAATGAGGAATCACGCACCCGGATCTTGTGTAGGAATACAGGGGTACAGCAATGGCCCAAACGAATCCTACAAAGGACGGATATAATCGTTTTGGACAGTTTCTTAAAATTAACAAACCAAGGTTTAGGTTTTATCATTGGCTGTATTGCATGAAAAAAACTGCCTTTCTTCCTACTAGAGACATTCCAGTGTTCTTGCCAAGAAGACTGTAGGGTAGATTTCGGAAGGGAAAGCAAGTCATATCCCTGGTATCTACAATGTGACAAATCAGATACCGCAGAAGAACTGGCCACCTTGGCCTGGGTATCAACAAATTCATTGCCAACAATACCGCAATGAGCAGGGATCCAAACCAACTGAACATTTTTTTGACCATCAGCACAGGAAAGCAGGGACTGTTTTATCTGGAGAATAAGAGGACTGCGGAGCTTACTTTTGAGGGAATTTTGGGATAAGGATTGGAGGCAACTAAGGGAGTCAGAAAATATCACGGCTTTGTTAATGTTATGATGTGACTGTACAAAAAGGCAAGCTTCAAGTATAGCCACACATTCACCAGTATATACCGATGACTCCTTAGGGACCTTAAACTGAAGGATAATTTGGGAATTTTGATAATAGACTGCAGCACCAACGTGGCTGCAGTCTGTCAGTTTGGAGGCATCTGTAAAGAACTTATGAAACCCAGTCCATCGTTCTCCTACCACCGCATTGAAGGCAGAATTCGCCGAAGGGGAATTTTTGGATAGGCCAATATTGAAAATTATATTAGGAATGAAACAAAGGACTTCATAAGGGAAACAAAAAATAGGCAATTTTGGGAACTGAACAATAGGATAATCTAAATTTTGCAATTCACGAAATGTTTTTAAAACTAGGGGGCTTTCTTTATTTTTCCAATATTTGGAGTTTATGGAAATTGAGTCTAAAGTTTTTAGTAAAGCTAAAAGGGGATGGGAGGATTTGGATAATACATTAGACACAAATCGGGAAGCAAGATACTGCCTCCTAAGGACTAAAGGGCACTCGGCACATTCGACCTGCAATGCGTTGACGGGGGACGACTTCATGCAACCCGAGATAATCCGAAGGCACTTCGACTGCACCCTATCCAGACCGGACAGGGCACCTTTATTGCAGGGGATAAGGTGGAACGTGCCATAATCCAACACACTGCGCACCAATGAATTATATACCAACTTCATGGTGTAGGGATGGGCACCCCACCAGCAACCAGAAAGAACCTTTAAAATAGATATAGTTCTTTCACATTTTTTAATTAAATGATTAATATGGTGGACACCAGATAATTTAGAATCTAAAAAAACGCCTAAAAATTTTACACAATTAACCAACGGGAAAATATGTCCAAGGAAACCTACTGCAACTTGCGGAATAAGTTTCCTGCGTGAGAAAATTACTGTCGAACACTTTGGTGCAGACAAAGATAACCCATGATTTTGAAGCCAATCATGCAGAGAGTCCAAAGAAAGGCATAAAGATGAGGCCGCGTCAGATATGGAAAGATCTGCCACATATAAGACAAGGTCATCTGCGTACTGTAAAATGCGGCAATCTGTGTTAAGACACGCGTTGATATCAGCTGTATACAAGTTATACAGCAGAGGACTTAAGACCGAGCCTTGAGGCAGACCCTTCCATACCTGTCGTCCATCCAACTCCTCACCTTGGACGCGTAAAACTAATGAGCGTGATAATAGGAGAGCACATATACATTGTACCAACCTCGCCGGGATTCTCAACTGATGCAGTTTTTGCTTGAGAAGGGGAAGAAGGACGTTGTCATATGCGGACGAGATATCTAAAAAGGCGGCAACAACGGATTCGTTCTTGGTAAAGGCTACGCGTATGTCCGCAATTAAAACCCCAACACTATCCATCGTACCATACCCTTTCCTAAATCCAAATTGAGTGTTCGGCAGTAAATCCCTCGATTCCACAATATATTCCAGTCGGTTTTTAATAAGGTGTTCCAAGAGTTTGGCCAGGACTGAGGATAGTGCAATCGGTCTAAGTCCATTCGGATCGTCTACAAGTTTGCCTGGCTTCAGCAGGGGGATGATAATTTGGGTTTTCCACTGATCAGGAATCCAACCAGAGAGAAAACAGTAATTAATAATATTTAGGAAATATTTATGGGCCATATCTCCAGAATGGGTAATAAAAGAGTATGGTAAGCCGTCAATACCAGGAGCTGAGTCCCGGACATGACTGAGTACCACAATCAGTTCCTCTAGAGTGAATGGCACATCAAAGGGATCCTCTGATGTGACCGGAGGGGGAACCAACAATTCTGTTTGAAATGGCACATAAGGAGGGGCTAACTTGTCAAAAAACTGCTCAGATACTTTCTTAGTTAAAGGAGACGAAATTGAGGGAGTGCAACCTCGCCTAAATCTGTTGATATGTTGCCACACTGTAGACACCGGAGTAGAGGGGGATAGAGAGGTGCAGAATGAAAGCCAACCTTGACGTTTCTTCTTACGGAGTAGCCTTTTGGTCCTGGCATAGACCTGCCTATAGGCTAAAAGGTTTCGCACACTCATATCTATGTTGTAGAGTCTTTCCGCGTCTTTCCTTTCCCTAATGGCAGAGGAGCATTCATGGTCCCACCATGGCGGGGAAGGAATCTTACCACGGGCACTATTTCTTAAAGGGAAACAGGTATCTGCACTAGACTTGACTGAGTTAACGAAACCTTCATAGCAGCTCTTAACATGGTTGTGATCAAGAGGATACGAAGAAAAAGAATTTAAATTTGGAAGTTCATTAATTTTAGCCTCCAGTGTTGAAGCAAACCATGTCCAATCAGGCTTGGACAGATTATACTTCAACAATGGAGGGGAGGGCTTAATTAAAATATTGGAATTTACCAAAGAAACAACAATAGGGTAATGATCACTACCATGTGTCAGAGATGTGCACTCCCAATGCATTGATGATGCCAAGTCTACCGAAGAGAATGTCAAGTCGACACAGCTTTTATGTTGACCTGGAGGGGACCTGCGTGTTGGACTACCATTATTCAATATACATAGGTTTAGATCATCCAAAATGTCAACTAAGCCAATGCCAAAGGCATCACAGCGCTCTGAACCCCACCTAAAGTGGTGACAATTAAAGTCACCCATAACTAAAAAAGAACCTTGAACATTGGTAAAAATGTTCCTAAGTAAAGGTAGAAAATCCTGATGGGTATGGGCAATGTAAATTGAAAACACTGTGATGTCTCCGGCTCTTCCAACAGAAACACTTATGTCACCCCTGAAAGGAGGCAAGGATAGTGGGAGGAATGGGATTTGATTATTAATTAGAAGTGCAGACCCACCATAGCCGTCAGGTCTGTCACATCTAAGTATGTTGTAGTGTGGGATACGGAAGCTGAGACTTGGGGTAAGCCAAGTCTCAGCAATGGAACAAGCCAAAGGCTTGTATTTATTTAAGAGGAATATGAGGTCGTGTTTCTTATGCCACACGCTCCTCACATTCCACTGAAGAAATGTTTGGCGAGACGCCATTTTTAAAATCAAGTAATAGGGAGATAAGTTTGTCGGCAACGTTGGACGGTGATTGGGGAGTAGTAGATGATGATAGAAGTATGGAGGGAAGGATTTTAACTATGAGTTCTATTACGGAGGAAATGTTTGTGGAGGGAGTATTGGAGAGTGCACAACCATTGGGCTGTGAGGTTTGAGGAGTGCTAGTGATTTGTTGGTGTGCAAATTTATTATAGGATGGGGAAAGAGGGACATGGGATTTAGGTTTTAGGTAAACAGTCTTTCTATAGGATTGGGAGCCGGCTTTGGCCGCATTGGCGTAGCCTTGAGATACAGCTGGCACATTCTTGCTGGCTTCGACATAGGATATTGACTTTTCAGCCATGGTAACCTTAATGGCTTTCTGCCTACCAAGCTCAGGGCACAACTTGCTATTAGCATAGTGGTTCCCCGAGCACAGTATGCAGAATGCCTCGCCCTCAGAAGTGTTGCAACCATCACCAGGGTGATCGTGGCCACACTTACTGCAGCGTGGTTTGGAACGACAAATAGTTTCCACGTGTCCGAACCTACAGCATTTACGGCATTGGATGGTGGGATAGACATATTGCTCCACCGGAAGAGATGTGTAGCAACAAAACACCCTCCCAGGCAGAACTTGACCGTCAAAAGTCAGTACGCAGGTCTCAGTTGGCTTCCATTCAATTGTTCCTTCATTGTGCACCTTTCTGTTCAGACGTCTAACCTTGAGAATCTTTCCACACCCAGAAGGTACAGACAGACACTCAAGGGCCTCCTCTTCAGACAAATCACTGGGGACGCCAGAGACGACACCCATACGAGTGATGTTAAATGAGGGAATTGATGCAGTGTAACCATGTTTGGTTAGCAGATTATTTATTAAAAATGCATTAGCATCTTGGGGCGAGATAAATTCAACCGAAACACGATTTCTGCCTACCTTTTTAATTCCATCACGAGATATGTTGGCAATATTATTTTTAAGAAGGAAGAGGCCAAATGTCACAGGGTGTAGAGATGTGCCCGAGTTAGATTGCGCCTCAACACGTGAAACGTGCACAATGAAAGGAGCCCTATCTGTAGCTGAATATCGAATACGACCTACCTGGTTTTTCTGCTGTTTAGATGGAGGGCTAGGCGTGCTATTTGATTCCCCAACAGGACGTTTGCGCGTATTTAACAATGAATTCTGTGACACTGATATATTACATGCCACTTCGGCAAGTTGAGTTAGGGGATTTGTTGCGAATAAATCAAGAGACGCGGGAAGAGGAATGTCCGGTGGGTCGGGATCGGGGGGCTTATTTTTGTCCATTTTGGATAAACTGGCTAATTAGGAACCTAAAAAACGTCACAAAGACAATACAAACCTATTAGACAAACACAATGGGATAAAACACACTAAAAACAAGTCACAAAAGTCTTGAAAACACCAAATAATTACTAAAAATCCTAGACACACGTGCTAACCAAAAACACTCCGTGGCGAGAATCCTTTGTGTATGTATATTACTATATTTATCAACGTCAGCCCTAATGACAATTCAGTATGACAGATTAAAAAGAAATCAAAATTTTCTTTTTGCTTACTATACAACCTCATTACTTGAATATATTACTAATTATTCACCAGTAAATTCAAAGAATATATTATGACAATTGTGTAGTAAAATTATCAAATAAAGTAAAATATGAAATAAAATATTTTTTGTAGAAAAGTAAATAAATAATTATATTGCAGTATCAAGGTAGTATAGTAGCAGAATACAAATACCATAGACCTAGGATCCGCGCGCCATTTTTATGTATTCGCGCCATTTATTTTCGGTCTAAAATTTGACATTTGACAGTGAATTATCATTGTATGTATTTATGGTCGCTAAAGTCATAAACTAATAAAAATAAATGGATATTGTAAAATATGAAATAAAATATTTTTCGTAGAAAAGTAAATACATTGCAGTATCAAGGTAGTATAGTAGCAGAATACAAAAATACCATAGACCTAGGATCCGCGCGCTTTTTTTTTATAACGATTTTTTTTATTTATGGCGGTACGAAGTACGCCGGGTCAGCTAGTTCTTACATGAAACACACTCTATAACTACTTCGGTTTAATTAATAATGAGCCCTAACATAAAGAAAATAGTTTTTAATAATAATTTGAGTACTACGTTGCTTATGGTAGACGATATTACGTAGTTATTCTAGGACGGCATTTTTATTTATTTATTTATTTTCATTTGTGAAACAAACAGTTACAAAACATGTATAATATTATATAGTTATAAACCAAAAACAGTTTCCACTAACAAATCTGACTATTAAGCGCCAAACAAATACAAAGCTAATACAAACCTTGTAAAGCTTACAATAATAGTAAGTAGCTACAATAAAAATTAAAAGTTAATTTCAGGAATAAAGTGCAATTGTAAAATAGTAGAAAAACTAACTATATGTTTAGTGTAGGGTGGGGACTGGGGACTGGGGACTGGGGACTGGGGAGTTGGGGACCAGACACTCATGAACAGAGCTCTTATAATTAGGTAACGTTAACAGTTCAAATACATGTATGGAAACTATTGATGAGTGTATTATGTAATATAAACACAATATGCGCAGCGTGGGTATCAGTGTGTGTCATATGTGTATACGTGTGAGTGAATCCTACAATTAGTTTTGAAAAGACCAAAGGCTCTGTGTCATCATTCGCATATTAAACCATTGGTAGATTTTATATGAGATATATATGGCACAGGACCGTTCGCAGTGGCGTAAATTAGGTGAGGCCTATGTTCAGCAGTGGACGTCGTTGGGCTGATATGATGATGATGATGATATATGTCCAAATGTTGATTGACCATCAGATACTCATCTGCTATAAGTTAAACAGGCCAACTCAAACAAATCTATGTTTGTATCGTTCGTTCAGATGATATTTCCCTTCAGTAATGACGTGAGAAGGCGCTGTACGAGTCAAGTGTCGACAGAAGCCAATCAGCTGCATTAAACGAGAAGTGAAGTTCCTACAGTCACATACATGATGGATGAGACGCGATCGCTCACGGCCGACACTCGCCGCGCCACTCTCGCCGTCATGCGATGTGCCGGTACTACAGACTTTGATCTATTATTACTGATACTCGCTGTATACTGCATTTATTCATTACTGATACACGCGTCAACTAAACATTTTGAGAGATGTAAGAGATTTTACTGTAGGATCAGTAGATATGAATACTGATTGCTGCCAAATCCTCTACATTATATAGCTAGTGTCTCCTTACGACTGCAGATAGGTAAATGCTTACGCATTATATTTGTTATAATGTGACAGTGCTTTAACATTACGGGTCTGCACAGTAATCTTTTACCATGAGGCTGGTCTTATTTATAAGCCCGGAAATAGCATAAAACAATATAATAATTATAGGACACGTTCAGACTACTTTACACAGATTGATGGCACTCATTTTTGGCAAGTTGATCGATGTCACTGCGACTTCTACAAATGACAGTGACAGTATTCAGTGAGACCGTCGCCGCGTCGTCGCCGCGTCATCGCCGCGCCGCGTCGCTGTCGTCTAATGACTAGTTGTACAAGTGAGCCGGTGAGTCAGTCAGACTAATAAACGAGACGCAGGAATCTTGTGATCATTAGTCGCGACCTTAATGCGGCTATTACCTCGATATCCAACCATTATCCTATATAACTCACAGATTATATGGGACACCATTTTGTTGGTTATACATAAAAGAACTTATTACAAATAATAAATTAATGACATACTTAGATCATTCTCCTTTTCTTTTTCGATCAATTTATGTATATATTCTAATCAACGGCAATACTATTTAAATAATGTAAATTACTTAATAGTTCGACTCATACGTGCAAGTATGTTTGTGTTCTTAAATGATAGCAGATTGGTTAGCGTGATTGCAGTAATTCATAGTAGTTAACATGAGGAGACATACTATTCGATGTAACACTGTTCTTAGTAATTTATTGATCATTCGAATGTCGTTGTAAGTAAAACATTATTTCAAAATAGAGTATATAAAACGTCTATCTTGAAATAAAAAAGTATGACATGTTGTCTATATACAGTGTGTGGACATTCCCGACGAGACGCGGGTCACTACATGTACTCTACGGGCAGCGCGGCGCGGCGGTGTGTAAGGGCTCTTAGTGTCGTTCTAATAAATGAAAACAAACATCAAGTAAGTGTTGCAAACTCCTTCTCCAAAGATACAAAACGTGAAATAGCAACGATCTGTTATCTTCGACTAGCGACTGTGTCTGCGCTACAGTTGTAGATAGCCATACTCGTATGTGAACTGACACCGGCACCGGCACGATCACACGAGTGCAGGAGCAGCGCACTCAACTAAATGTGCGTAGTTCTGTGTACTGTCTGTCACAGAGTCGTGTTTGTGTCAACACTAATATTACTTACAAGTTACACGAGAAAATAAGTCGTTAGTCTTTCATACTATGTTTGCTCCTAACCTAATATTAATAATTAGAATGTCTTTAACAGAGTATAGAACAGAATATGTAATAGACACCTAATTATGATTTCATTTCAGTGTTCATAATATTTGTCATCATTACAGGTACCTGTACCTACTACACTCTAGAATAACACATACAAGGAAATAAAAACGAAAGTTTACAAAATCGTACGTTTTTATTTTTATTTTATTTTATTAAGTACATGGATGACTTACAGCTAAAGAACTACATTAGTAACACTAGAATATATGACAATAAGCCAATGACAAGTCGTCACGTATAACAATAGACTAGTTAAAATTGTGTGAGCTATTACAAATTAACTAATTTATGTAAATCTAACACTATGATAAAAAAAGAGAAACAGTCGGTACATTTATTCAAAGAAGCTATGACTCAATAAACGCCTTGCTGTACATTCACTTGTTGAAAAGGGATCGATATATTATATCGATCGATATATGTTTTGTGAGAGAAGATGGACCAACGAATGTGCCAGTTGTAACGTAACCCACGGGCCACGTTAACATCGGCATCGCCAAGACAACAGAGCTAAGCAATTAGTGAGAATCGATAATTAGGCGCCGGACGAGTGTGGGACGAGCTCGGCACGGGGCGCGGGCCACGAGGCGTCGTTTGAAACAGGAGACTTTTCCGTAATTGATGTCACCATCCGGCGCCTCCGCCTCGCCTCGCCTCGCCTCGGTCCACGTCGCACCAACTAACAACGTTTTTGCTCCAATTTAGTTTATCTGCGACAGTTTATTTTGTGATTGGACCGACTTATATTTAATTATAGGAACGATAAAGGTAATAACTTGTATTTGATCAGTTCGTTTCGTTATTTGATATTTCCAACGACAATTACATTAGCTAGTCCTTGTTTGTACTGAGCTGGTCGAGGCTCAGGCGACACCAAACAATTGTACTAAATTGAGTCGTTTATCGTGTGTTTGATGTTCGACACAACGATGTCTTGTGACAAAGAAATACATTAATTAAATTAGTCATCAGAAGGCCAATAACAACTGTTATTATTATAAACAAATGTGAACGAACTCAAGAGTTAGCAGTTATCGTACTTTATTTATTACATTAACAATATTGCTAACGTAAATGAGTTACATTATATTCTAAGCAATTTCCTTTGCTTTGGTTTAACATTATATATCTAAGGTAAATGCTAAACAATGTTCAAAGTCATCAAGTTAACAGTAATAGATAAATTCGATCTCAGGGACGTCCACCCGCGTAGCTCAGTAGCCAGAGCTTTGCACACAGAATGACAGGGTCGCGGGTTCAAGTCCCGTCCTGGGTTTAAATTTTTCCATAACTTGTTTAGTCGACAATGCTTGAAGACATTGCTAACTAAGTGTCATGCATGTGTGTGTGCGGACATGACAGTACACGTGCGAGTATATAATAATGGTACTACAGGATGTAGAACATACACAACATTCTCCGGTAATACTGTACTTTATCACCTCTGTATGATCAATGATAACGTCGATTTGCACAGAGCCCCCCCCCCCCCCCCCCTCTCCGCTACTACGTGTCTGTGGCGGCGCCCCGCGGGAACGCTGCTGCGCTACATATTGTATTATATACATACAATATGTATCTACATACGTTAACTTTGTATCACTATAAATAAACTGTTATATCCGCAGGGTAGGGGGATTGCTAATAATACAACCAGTACGTACAAGCTTGTATATTGGACTGGCGCAGCAGTCGACAGTTACAACTAGCACGATTTATATCTACCCTACAACCTATATTATTACTGACGATGAACAGCTACTACATTCCTCCACCTTATTTAAAGAACTGTGTGTAGTCTACAGGAGCCTTCTCGCGTCGAGAACGGCTTGTAGCTTCATTTTGGACAGATGTCGCCGCTCCCACTATTGTAGTTGGAGTTGGCACCGTGGCGATGTCTGTCTCGATGCTGGTAGGTTCATGTCCTCCACATGCTGGCGCCGACTGTTCTGGACAGTCAGGCTCTGCCTCTGATGCCGGTGTTATGAACGCAGGCACGTACTCTTCCTCTCCTCTATACTTGAGAAGCTGATTTGCGTGCCGTTTAACCGTTTGATTCGTGCCAATAACTTTTATTTCATACAGCGCGTTGCCAATTTTCCCTGTCACTGAACCTCGCGACCACCGATGTTTTTGTTGTCCATACAGTCTTACTAATACGTTTTCATTTAAACTAAATGAGACTTTTCGATTTCCGCGATAACTTTCACTCTGCGAGCACTGTTTGGATTTAACAATTTCATCTAGTGCTGGATCGGATGGTGATAAGACGGCAGGTTTTAATAAATCTAACCTACATCGTAGCTTACGACCAAATAACACTTCAGCAGGCGATCTATTCGTAGTACAATGACTAGAATTCCTATAATAAAACAAAAATTCTTGTAATTTTATGTTTATGTCTCGTGAATTTGTGCCAATTAGTAAAATAGACTTTAATGCTTTCTTTATTATTTTTACATAACTCTCAGCCTGTCCATTACTGGACGGATTATAAGCTGGAGAAGTTAAGTGTAAAATATTATTACGTAAACAGAACAACTTAAATTCATGAGAAACGAAAGAAGTACCGTTGTCTGAGCAAATTGTTTTAAACAACCCAAACCTCGACATGACCTCACACAATTTCTCAATGACGACCCGTGAACTAAATCCCGTTGAGACATCATAACATTCCACCCATTTAGAATAAGCATCGATGATAATTAAATATGTTCGGCCAATAATAGGCCCAAGAAAATCTAAATGAACACGCGACCACGGTTCAGCCGGATAAGGCCAGGGGGTGAGTGGAGCGCGCGGAGGTGATACACGTAGCGAGCTACAAACAGTACACGTACTGACAAACCGCTCAATAGCGACCCCCATACCTGGCCACCAAAATCTATTTCGCGCTTCTTCTTTCATCTTTGAAATACCCAAGTGACCTCTGTGTAATTCAGATAACACTTTACTACGTAATTTATCTGGTATAACTAATTTATGCCCTCTTAAAAGGCAGTCCCGTTCAACTGCCAGTTCTAACCGGTGGCTAAAATAAGCTTGTAATTCAGGATCATTTATTTTAGGAGGCCACCCATTCAAAACATAATTAACAACCGTCGACATCACTTCATCCATTATTACAGCCTTTTTTACATCCGCTATTGATAAACATTGTTCGCCTTCGTAAATAAAATGAACATATGTCGATCTATTGAACGATGAATCATCGCTAACCTGCGACGGCTCCGGCGGCGGCGCGCTCACTGCGCCCGCGGCCGGTGGGGATATTGAGTCATTACTCGTGAAACAAACAGCGCGGCTAAGATAATCCGCACTATTATGAATACTGCTAACATATTCAATTTGGTAATTGTACGCTGATAAAAACATTGCATCGAAGGTTTTCACGTTGCACGGATGCAGTTAAGATTAATCTTTTTAAAGCTTTCTGCCAAGTTTTCTATTCCTGTAGCCTTTGGACTAGCTGTACATTAAAGGCTGTCAATGCTCTTCGTGTCCAGTATAACAATGCGTTCAGGATGCTGTTGGGGCTGCCGCGCTTTTGCAGTGCGTCAGCTATGTTTGCGCTGGCGGACACAGACGGCTTCGCCGCGATTAGACGCAAACGTGCCGCGTCTCTGCTGGCAAGAGTACGAGGCAGCGCCAACGGCCTCCTGAGCGTCATTGCTAATAAACTGGACTGTCCTATACTCCACTACCTAGGTCAGTTACATGTTTTAGTCCAATGTATGTAATATTTATTTTATTTTATTTAATTCAATTTTATTTTATTTAATTCAATTTTATTTTATTTAATTTTGTTTCATTTTATTATTTTTATTATTTTGTTTGATTTTGTTTTATTATTTTATTTTATTTTATTTTTTTATTATTATTTTGAATGTATGGAATTATTTCTGCAATAAATGAATTATTATTATTATTATTATTATATTATTATAACGTTGTAAACGGTTCGCGGATATTTCGGGAATGCCCTTATCGGGGTTAAAAATTGATATTAAGGGCTTATGATCAGTTCGTAAAACAAAAGGCGTAGTTCGAGCGTATAAATATTGGTGAAATTTCTTAACACCAAAAATAATAGCTGTAGCCTCTTTTTGGATTTGACTGTATCGCTTCTCTGCCGCATTGAGAGATCGAGACATAAAAGCGATCGGCTTTTCTACACTACCCTCGACTTGTGACAATATTGCCCCGAGTCCTGCCGGAGACGCATCTACTGTCAAAATGAGCTTAGCATTAGGATTAAAATGAGCCAGTGTTGTATCTGAGACCAATTCTCGTTTGATAATCGCCACTGCATCATCATGCTCTTTATTCCATACCCAAGGTACATTTTTTTGCAGTAGTTTATGCAATGGGCATAATATTGAAGACGCGTTTCGAATAAAATTCCTATAATAATTCACCATACCTAGGAAAGATTTTAATTCTGAGATATTTGTTGGAATACGTGCTTCTAAAATTGCCTGAACCTTTTCTGGTGATTTATGAATACCGTTTCGATCTATAACAACTCCTAAATACGAAACCGATTCTTGAAACAACGAACATTTATCCATTTTTAACACCAACCCCGCATCTTGCAATCTAGTGAATACTTTTGTCAGCCTATCTAACATTTGTTTTTTATCGACCCCCCAAATTAAAATATCATCCAAGAATTGAAGAGTTCCCTCTAGACCTGCAAGGACTGACTCCATAGTTCTCTGAAAGATAGCCGGAGCACTGGCTAAACCAAATACTAATCTTGTAAATTTATACAATCCCTTATGTGTATTGATACATGTAAGTGTTTGTGATGACTCATTAAGACATAGTTGATTGTAGGCCTGTGAAAGGTCTAACTTACTAAAGTAGTTAGCTCCGTGTAACCTAGAAAACAGCTCATCATATCTAGGTAATGGATATTTATCAATAAGTAACTGTTTGTTTATCGTCACCGAGTAATCCGCGCAGAGACGAATAGAACCATCCCGCTTTAACACAGGCACGATAGGGCTGGCATACTCGGAATATTTTACCGGTATAAGAATACCTAAACTTTCTAACCGTTTAAGCTCAGTTTCTACCCGGTCCCGAAGAGCGAAAGGTAAACCCCTCGCCTTAAAAAAAATCGGTTTGGCATCCGGTTTTAGAGATAAACTTACTTCGAAACCTTTAAAACACCCTAGCGAATCAGAAAATAACCGAGGAAACTTTGAAGTTATGTGCTGAATTAAATGGTCACTTATTTTGTTTACAGAACAAATTTGCATGTTAAACCGGGCAAAAAAGTCTCTGCCTAGTAAAGGGGGCCCTCCATTTCGTACAACAATTACATAAATATAATTTGATTTGCCATTATACGAAAAAATAAGTTTTAATTTACCCACAATGTCTAATCTTTCACCACTATAACTAAGTAAAATGAGGTCATTCGATTCTAATAAAATGTTAGAAAAATGTTGTTTATACAATCGCTCAGAAATAACAGTAACGGGAGAACCAGTGTCTATTTCAAAAGATAATCGTATGTCATTGACTACAACAGATTCCCGCATCGGCTCGCCGCGTATTGTACGAATATTACACATCCACTTACCATCATCATCACCATCCGCATCACACTCGATAAAATTTTGTCGTTTCACACTTTGTTTACACATACGCTTCAAATGACCTTGAATACCGCACTTTTTACATTTATACCGAGCAAAACGACACGCCGACGCCTGATGACCGATAAATCCGCAAGCCGTACACCCGTTATTGTCTTTACTGCTCTCTGATGTAGTAGGCTGTGAGCCCACTGCTGGAACTCGTCGTTGCGAAGTAGCCCGCCGTTCGTGGGATCCTGCCGCTCCAGTGGTCGACATCTTCATGACCCGTTGAAAAGAAGATGTATCCTCACACCCATGCCGTGTTGTTTCCTTAGCTCCCATACGAGCACTTCGAACTGCTTCTGCTATTTCTAAAGCCCTGCACAAGGTGAGCTGTGACATGCTCTTAGTGAAGAGTTTATCCCTCTCTGGTCCGGGTTCCATACCCAGGACAAACCGATCCCGGAGTTGTTCATCCAGATGTGTGGCAACGAACCCGCAATGCATTGCTAATCCGCGAACGCGAGCCGCCCACTCTGACAACCCCTCACCACCATTTTGTGTCGCACTGTGAAATTTAAAACGCTCAACGAACGTACATTTCTTTGGTTTAAAATGTCCACCCAACAGCACGATCACTTCTTCATAGCTTAATGTACCGACTTGCTTCGGTAAAGCTAAATCTCGAATCAACTTATACGTGGACTCAGCACAGTTGCTAAGTAATATAGCTCGACGTTTACATCCGGCTTTATCAGCTTCCTCCCCAATGTCGTTCGCCAAAAACCATTGCTCGAGTTTTTCCTTGTAGATAGACCACTCTTGCATCTCGTGGTTAAAGGATGACAAGGACCCGACCGTAACCTTCGCCATTTTCCAATTTGTTCTCGTCGCCAACTGTTATATCCGCAGGGTAGGGGGATTGCTAATAATACAACCAGTACGTACAAGCTTGTATATTGGACTGGCGCAGCAGTCGACAGTTACAACTAGCACGATTTATATCTACCCTACAACCTATATTATTACTGACGATGAACAGCTACTACATAAACTATATTCATTTTAATTTAGCACCTTAACCGCTATACGATCCGAGGATCTGTTCTAGAACTAAGCTGCTACATTTTTTAACAGATTTACATATATTATAACTAGCTTTTGCCCGCGACTTCGTCCTCGTAGATTTCCATTTTACATAGATCTTTGTTTTGAGTGCAATTCATGAATTCCACAACACCCCACTACTGGAGTTGAATTTCATTTTACGTCAATATAGATAACATTTTCGTAATCAGCGTCCCTGAAAACCTTGAAAACGACATCCATATCAATTTCTAATAATTTTCACACCTATTTCATCCCTTAGGGTAAGTTTTTCAAACACCAAAAACAACCCATCAACTCACATCTTAACTGAAGTTCTAATTGCGTATTATCCGTCCATAAAAACCTAAAAAATAACGACTAAGTAAGACCAAACATATAACTTGAAAAACAAAGAACTATCTATTTAATATTTCACCCCCTGAACTCATCCCTATCAAAAATATTAAAAACAACATTTTAAGTTCCTATCCCAATACTAATTTGCAAAACGTTAACTTCAAAACAAAGTTCTTTTCATACAACGTTTCATCCCCAATTTCACCCTTCCAAAGCCACTCTTGTCAAAAAAAATTATGAGGGTATTTTTTATTTTGATAGTAATAACAAAAAAAAAATTTTCAAATCTATAAGTTAAAAAACAAAGAAGTTTCATACAATCGTTTTTATGCCTTTTCACCCCCTTAGGGGTTGAATTTTAAAAAACCCTTTCTCAGTACACCTCTAGACATTAGGACAAACACACCCTCCAAATTTCAAGTCGCTACGACCAGCAGTTTAGGCTGTGCGTTGTCTGTCAGTCAGTCAGTTAGTCAGTCAGGACAAAGCCTTTTATAATATGTATGGATTTGTAGTTGTATAGTGTATAGTTGTGTGTGCGGTCCAATACCCACAGTGAATACGTTCGGCGGCAGAATAAATGTTACATAAATAATTCACGATCTTCCAGTACAACGCGAGACACGCGTGGCGATGCGGGCCGGGGGTGAAGGAGGAGGAGGGGGGGGGGGGACCAGCCCAATTGTACGAGATTGTTGATGCAAAGTTGAAATGTTATTTAAATATTAGATATGTAAACAATACATACAGGCACATGTACTGACAAGTAGTCTGAATGGATAAGTGACCGGCGCATATACGAGTAGGAGGTACACGTGGCGGGGATAATGGCACTAGTGAGCCTCCAACAGTCGCCACCCTCGTAGTTACTTTACGTGATTATAAATCCTTTAATTAGTGAACACCGTCGCGTCGTATTACTCACTTAGAATAGAATAGAATAGAAGAAGTTTATTGATTTCAGTCTTACAGCATTAATTTCTTATATCTATTACATAAGTAATGAAAAAAAAAAGTAAAACTATAACACCGAAAGCAAAGGGTTCAGGCGTCAGCTTATGCTTGGGCCCCATAAGGAGTTACCAAACGCTGGTTTTCAGCTAGAACCCGGGACTTCATACTGAACCGTTCTGTTCTAGTGTTCCGTCACATTTCATATTTCTTCTAATTAAATTTTCCGGTGAACCTTTCTTAGCATGCGCTTGGAATTTGTTGATTTGGTATAACTTTATCAAATAAACCGATGTTCTCAACATTAACTAGGACTAGACGTACATATAGATAGATTCGTTCGTACTAACTATCTATCTAATAAGCTTACAAGTTTAAATTGTCTTGTTACGATTTGTGTGAGCTCTATGATAACCATACATTGTAGTCGGTTCACGCCTCGTTAAGTGTTTTCTATTTCCAGTGTAGCGGTTGCGGGGCGGCGGGGCGGCGGTCACAATAGATTGGTTCAGTTTCAATTTGTTGAATGTGCGGACACGATCCGATCCCGCTCGAGCAGTAAACTGTGACCGCACCAAACTGTCTACGTACTATGTACATATACATACACACACACTCGAGACGTTGACAAACATTTCGTTGTCTACATTACGTTACTGTTATTTATCAATTTCTAGTGCTTCATCCACACGATGTACAACACTATTATATGTAACGTTTCGGTTAAGACAGTCAGGTGTTGTTGATCTTCATGGCACTGGGCAGTAGCTAGTAGCTCCATTATATACTCGCAAGTAGAACATTATGGTTTGACTCACTCATGAGACGCTGACTCTAACATGACACTAGTCAGTTGTCAGTTACCTAAACTTGAGTTTGTTGGTACTTGTAGATAAATGCTGTGATCTTTGTATCTCCCAGTACAGTACAAAGAGCGTATTGAAACGTCTGGAGTGCGCTCGGGGGACGCGACCTTTTTAAAACTCAGATTTGTAACGTACTCGTGGAAACACAGATCTGTAGCGAGATGGGGCTCACTCAGGGTGCCTAGTGCGAGTTTTATTATATAAATCGAATGACTTTTACCATCGTGAAAACCGAGCAAACAATAAACGCTTCGAGCTTCGACAATAAGCGAGTGTGGGTTTTACCGAACCTAACTTTCCGAACCTCGTTTATTCACCGTGACAACGGTATGTTATTTTTGTAGCGTTGGTACGACATTTACGTCTTGAGATTACCCAAACAAATCTAAAATGATATTTTATAAGGCGGTTTAATAGAATAACTTGTCACTCGAATTTATCGTAGTTATATCGTGTTTGTTTATATTTTGACACATGTCGTGTCCTAACAACCTCTTGCTTTATATTTCATTGTATTTTAATTTATACAAACTTATAAGAAAGGAAGAAAAGTACCTAATATAATTTATGGAACACTTGTAGTAAACAAGTTACTAGTGTTACTTATGAATTTTTGTTTTGTGAAAGTTATATTATTTTGTAAAATTACTTCTTGCACATGGAAATATCAGTAAACCAGTCTACAATGCAAATAGTAGGTGGTCCAACATCATTGACTGTGAAGAGAGCCACACTTAATATATGAAAAAATCATGATGGAACTTCGAAATGAATATGACAAGGTATGTATTGATGTTATACTTAATGCTCACATTTTTTTTGCCGAAATATGCAATCATGCATCGTAGGTCATTGTCTAGAGGGTGATAATGATGCTAAAGAGATTAAATTTATATGGACAGCATTTACTCATATCAAATAAAGTCTATTAGAATGCTAAGCAATAATTCGTCTGCCAGTCAGCAATATTTTATAGAATTGTTGTAGACGTGCAATCACAGTAGATAAAAACATTACCCTCCTTTTTTGCAGTCGGGTAAAAAGGTAAATCTATGGGGGTCTCAGTTTCCAACGTGTTTGAAATGTCTAACAATTTAAACACAATCCATATGTATATTTGTTACAGATGAAGCTGAAGATTATTGGAGAAATATCTAACTGCAGCAGCGTAGAGAGCAAAATAGGCTGTGGATGATGGAAGTACTGACAGATTATAATAGTTTCAAGCAATGTAGACATAATAATGTATTAGGTCTGATTAAAATAAAAGGCTGGTTCAAAATGAGTTCCTTATTGGTTTTTATTTCCCATATTAACTTAAACAATATAAACAATAAATATAGACTGGCCTGTTGGTCTAGTGGTTAGTGACCCTGACTGCTAAGCCGGAGGTCGTGGGTTCGATCCGCACCCAGGACAAATCTTTGTGTGATGAGCATCAAGGTTTGTTCTGTGTCTGGGTGTAATTTATCTATAATATGTATGTATTTACAAAAAAAATGTATTTAAGTTGTATATCAGTTGTTTAGTACCCATAACACAAGCAAATATAATTGCTTACTTTGGGACTAGATGGCGCTGTGTGAATGTGGTAGAATATATTATATTATATTATTATATTAAAATCAGGTAGATATATTTTATATGTGCCTAGGCAACTAATACAATGTTTATAATATAATTACGACAATAATTACAATATTAATATTATTTACTTTTTTTCAATATGTCACTATAAAAATCAAGGTGAAAACTTTTCGATCGCGTATTTCTCACGTTTGCTTGTACTGTCAAAATATGTAACTCGCACTCGCACAATTGTTGACGCAGTTTGGAGTTAACCAATCACGTGCACCAACGCTAAACGTGCAAAAACGGTTTCGGCACGTAAAAAATACACTACATAGAGGAAAAACTCACACTCAGAACAAATGTTTCCTAAAGTAACCACCAGATGGAGAGATTTCAATACCATACAAATCTGCGTTTACTTTTACGCCGTGAATTCGTAAAAAAACTCTCACTAGGCACCCTGATCTGTATTCTTGTCACCACCTGTACACCTGCACGTACACTGTACAGTGTACACTCGCACTGCGCCGCTGGGGACTGCCGCTGTATGTATAAACCTTGTACGCTATCACCGCGAGATACAACTGTTATATTCATTAGGTAACTCGTAACATTTTTATATCTACTCTCACGCACATTAAATACTTGTTAAATTCATGAGTAAGCGCAAGACCAACCAATTTGTACATTATTTTAATATTTATATCATATCAGTAAACATAGCAGTGTGGATATAATTGGATCAGATCATCAAAAAAAAAAAATATAAAAGAGAAGTGGAGTTATCCATACTCGTAGTTGTAGTGTATGTGTTCGGTCTAAGCAACCGAACACCTGCTATCTCAGCAGTAAACAATGAGATACTTGTTCCTGCGTGACAAGTTTAATACAGAACATCAGTGCTATACCAAACCTCAAACGGACCGGGTGCATTCATTAACATTTTAACATTAACATTTAACATTAACATTTAAACATAATTTTAGAACTTTTATATTAAACATTATTATTATTATTAAGAACAGTATAAATAAACTTTTGTAGTAACAAATCCAAACAGTGCTTTAATATTACCGCCGACCTTGCACCCCGCACATATTGGTCCTTCGAGCCGGATCGCGCGCGTTTCCTAAAGTAATCGCGAGTGTTACAGACCAATCAGTGCTATACCAAACCTCAAACGGACCGGGTGCATTCACTAACATTTTAACATTAACATTTAACATTAACATTTAAACATAATTTTAGAACTTTTATATCAAACATTATTATTATTATTAAGAACAGTATAAATAAACTTTTGTAGTAACAAATCCAAACAGTGCTTTAATATTACCGCCGACCTTGCACCCCGCACAGTATGAGTCTATGAGATGAATCAATGAAGTGTCTCATGTCTTGTGTTGTGTATGTTAGCTCCCTGGAACCGAACACGCGGACCTCAGCTAGTGTGTACACGTTGTAGAACAAAACCACAATATGCAGTTATCGTACTTTATTTACTTCATAATATTTGAACACAAAATATCAATACTAATACAATGAAACCAAGTTACATTTAGTGTGCACTTCGTATCCAAAATACAAAGAGAATCTATAATATATACATATATATATATTATATAATACAGCTATCTGTACGCGCGTAGTAGTTGTACTATTGTTATTTATTCAAAGCCGGTGGGTGATGAGAATTGCCATTGTTCGAGTGTGAAATTGCGTGCAGTGCGCGACGCGCATCGCACGACGCGCCGCCATTCAATAGACCAATCTATATCCGTTCAATTGTAGGCTCAGCGATGCAGAATGTCATTTATTGAAAAGGAAATAGGACGCATGACAGCGGCTGACCATTTTTTATGTGAGCGTGCAGCGATGCAGCGGCTGTGGGACGGCGTAACTACGTGGATGAGTCGGTCCCACGCTTCTAGAGCAGCGCTTTAAAGCGGAATCTCCTCATAAAAACATGCAGTTAGTGCAGTCTCCCCCCCCCTCACCCCCACAGTGCCCCGCGCCCCGGCAGGACACGAGCTCCACGTGATAAATGGCTCACATCGCGTGTTCCCTACATCTATCTACGAGCTCTACGGCGTAGCACGAACGTAGAGCTACGAGAACGTACACGTGATTTAAAGATATTGGTATTCGTTCAACTGTTTCGTTCGACTTTTGTGATATTAGCAGAATATATAGATGCTCAATAAAGAGTATATATAATAGTAGTATCCGAGTCGGGCTCGGACAGACAAACCGTACACGTCTCGTATGCAGTGGCGCGTGAAGCGTATGTTTGTGCGTTAGGCAGGCGGCATCTGAGGGCAAGGCATGTATGTGCCGGGGCCAGTCGACGTCGTCCATGTGTGAACATAGCTCCAGTGCAGTGCACATTACAAAGTTCTACTAACTGTATTGAGACATTCACAGCTGAATCCTTAGAAACAAACTATTGCGCATTTCATTAATTTTTATTGCTTTTAATTGAAGATGGTAAGTAGCCCACCTGATGACAAATGGTGACCGTACACACACACACACACATGCACATGTACGTTGGCAACATCAAAACACGGCCGTTTTCTAACTGACAACTATACCCACTCCCAGCACTGCTATTTTCTCCTCGTGTAACTAGCTTTAGAGACCACGACTCACCAACTTAAGTCTCAAAGTCTGCACGTGCGATATATCGAGGTGTGCCGTATCTCTCATAAAATAAAACTTGTAATTATTGGAGCTTGCGACACATTGTGTAGCAAGTCCTAAGAGTTGCGAGGTCGTGTGGTGCGAGGTCGTGTGGTGCGAGGTCGTGTGGTGCGAGGTCGTGTGGTGCGAGGTCGTGTGGTGCGAGGTCGTGTGGTGCGAGGTCGTGTGGTGCGAGGTCGTGTGGTGCGAGGTCGTGTAGTGCGAGGTCGGCACTCACTCTGACAGTCTGACACCTCTACATGACGGTAGGTCGACATTAAATCATATAATCGCACTCGTACGTTACGTACTTTACATATTTTATATATCACTCTGTCGGCGTTAGTGCACCTTTCTTATAATTAACACGAAGCACTCGCACACATACTGCGCGCCAGTGTGGTGCACTTAATAATTGAAACTTAATGATTGCTCATTGCATCATAATGGTCACAGAACACGCGCGACATATTCTACGAGTGTTACAACTAATATTTAAGTGGCGCCTGACGACCACAGTTTGAAACTTACACTGGTTACGAATTAAAACGTTTTACAAATACAAGCTCCGATGTTCGTGATATGTGCTCAACAACTATTTATTTTTTCTTCACACAGCATTAACAAAATCAGCTGTTTTTAGAGTAGCAGGCCAATGCAGAGATATTAAGTCCCAATTATAGAGGTAAACTTGGAAAAAATATAAGAATTCAAGTGTTAGTTACAAAGATACAAAAATTCATAGTAATAAAGTATGCTAAAGTGTCAGGACGTTATTTTCATTATAAAATAACAGAGGCTTCCCACATATTTCCCAGGAAATACAATACAGTGAAACCTGCATAAATCTCAAAAGAATGAGTCGTTAGAGGGCGGGTGTCCTGCAGCTGTCTGCGTCGCCGACCGCACAACGTGGCGCGGTGTAGTGCCGTGTGCGTTGTAGGAACGCGAGCCGCCGCGCGCCGCCACTTACTTGTTCGACTCAAATTATTCAAATTACACTTATTACTCGTTGACTTCCTTAGAAAATATAGTAGAAGTCCGCCAGCGCCGCCGCTGTCACATTATGTATGTCACTAAAGTGTCACTTTACGTTTGTTTGTACTTGTTCTATTGTTTGCTACCGTTTTATACTTCACTAATAATGAAATTGTTATCTATTAGCTTTCCTTCGTCTAGTAGCAACCATTAGTGATCATTACCGTTTTCTGTTTGTAGCGATAAAATGTACTTAATAAATACAATTAATATTTTAAAATTATGTTAGATTGAAGTGATAAAACTGTTTGAATTAATGTCTCTTAAGCTATACGAGTATTAATTCTCTTTTGATAATACAAATACCACTTATTTATAAGACTTGTATAACCAGTCACGAACAACACGCATGTTGTACAAAGAAACTTCTTGCCGCCATTTTACAATCTAAACAAGAATAAAACGTATATCATAATGTATGTAAGTTCTACTATTACCTATATTGTACATTACCGTATGCACTTGTTACGTCGCTAAGTGAAAACATCGTGTGAAGCGTTAATGTGCGAAGGCTCTGCGCCAGACGCCGCGCGCGCCGACCGACTGTACCTACCCACAGTATACTTGTATGTACGAGTATACCTATATTGATATAGCATAAATAAAGTTGTGACGTCACGAGACCGTGGCGAGTCCGACTTTATATCTGAATGAAGTTCCGTCTCGGCAATAGTCGGGGGTTTAATGACAATAAAGACATTTGTCGAGCGCTCGTTAAGTATTAACGGTTAGGAGTTGTAGCTCAAGTGTACACTCGGCTTATAGTTTGTGTTCGTTATAACATTGTATAGTATGTACCTACTCGTATTGCCGTACAAGTCCTAGAGGAACAAAACATATATACCTATTATGTGTTTTTGTGTGACAGTGTCAAGTAAATGCTCTCTGTAAAAGAACAAGAAGGACCAATGATTACATTATTGAATACGTACGTTTTAATATAAATATAATAAAATATTTATAAAATGTGTCATCATCGAACTTGTTTTTTTGCTGAACCTACACTGCACTGTGCACTGTGTACTCTTAGGTTAACACTCTGTACAAGTTCAATTATTATTATGAGTCATAACTTATGACAAATTTTATTTTAAGAATAATATTGTCTGTTACAGTAATTACGTGAAACATTCGCCAGTTACTGTGGTGGTAAATAGTGGGGACAGTGATAGTCGTCAAGAACCACTGTTATTGGCTAATGTGCCCCCCCCCCACACACATCTTTAAACATTTGTAAACAAACGCTGTAATTGATGTGTTTAATGTAAATAAGGAATATTAATTAAAACATTAATCATTGGTAGTATACTGGCGGCGCGGCGTACATCACCCGCCATATTGTGGCGACACTAATCTGCGACGCAAACAAGCGCGACACGTGTCGGCACCTTGCCGCATGCCGCATGCCGCATGCCGCATGCCGCATGCCGCATGCCGCATGCCACACACATGCCTCATACTCGGCTGCAGACGGCGGCGCGGCGCTGTTATACGTCAACACGTTCATATTTGCATTTATAATTTATGTTCAGATAGCTACAATCTCTGTTCTGTGTGTGCAACTGTGTCAGACATAGCCCGCAACCCCACGACTTAAAACCTATCTCTTGCTTTGGCATATCTTTGCTTGCTGACTTTGCCCGAGTAGTATCTGCGTAATAACCTTCATCATGAATCACTCCTCTATCTATTGTTGGAAACTGTATCAGTCTCCATTGCGTAGTTTAGAATATCTAAGTGTACATACAGGGGGAAGAAGATTACTTATAGCTTCCATTTCTTATAGTTTGATTATGTCACTTGAACAAATAAGTTACTAAAGTGTTTTCATTTATATATTTGTTGCACATTTTTTTGTAAACGTAAAGTAGTGTATCGTAACGATCGTTGCAGAACTGAGACCAAACCCTGTTTTGTGGCGAACGTGCGTTCAGACACAAACTTTGATTAATTAAACTTTACAAATGAACACAAAGTACACGAAGACAACAACAACAACAACTGTTGATGAGTCGAGATCTCCACAGCCGCAGCCTGTCTCTGGAACTGTCTCTGTGGTGACACTGTAGCTACTGGAGCACTGACTACCAGCCAGTACCTGAGACCTTTGTGTGTCGTTGACTTGTTGAATCTTCTCCGAGACAGCAACTATTATATAGCAAAAATAATGAAAAAACCTAAAGCGGGGCTCTTCTTAATAAAGCTGTTTGTTGACTCGTGTTCGCTGTAATTTTGTCAGAGATCCTCACAGACGCAGCTCTACAGCGTGGAGCGGTTATTTATTGTTTAAATAACGCTACACGTGTCTAGTTACCGTTACTTATAAAATCACTTTGTTTATGTAACGTAATCGCCACCGCTGTGTGTGTGTGCTCACTTCTTTCCTTATTACTTCTTCGTTTGGTTCCCCTCCCGCGCCGAGCCCGGCGGCGGCGGCGGCGGCTGAGGAAGGGGCTCACAAATTACGGAGCCAATAAAAAAGCTAGTCAAGTGGCAGATTGTCGGCGGTGCGGTGGAAATTAAGAGCAGTGCGGATATTGAGGCGGCGCGGGCGCGCCACTTCCGCTCGGTAACTGGTACACTTCCGGCCCCCGGCGCCGCTCGCCAGGTGGCGCCACGGCCTCGCGCACATCTCTCCGCTCTCTGCTCAAAGCTCTGCTCGTGGAGCTAACGAATAAATTTATTTGTAAATTTGATACAGATTTTAGCGGAGTTACTTGAACAGTAACACACACTTCTGGTTTCTGAAATGATTTTTGACAGCAGACTAAATGAGCACACGAGGAACATTCAACGTGTCTACATTGAGTAGAAGACGACCGCTCTCGTTAATCTATAGATATCATCAACCGGCTACAGTTTGTGGACATGCTCGTAGCTTCGCTCATTGTCTAGCTCTAATAAAAGACACAAACAGACTTCAAATAGTTACAACTTCACAAGTCACATTTAAGAGCTAGCATAAGTTGTGTAGCGCTAGCACATAACCTAATAATATTTCGTTACCTAATCCACAACAAGGCTTGTTCCACGGTTGGCTAGAAGCATATTCACGAGCAGAAACGTAATCCAATCCCACTAAATATCTAGATGAAGTGAACAGGAACCGGATACGCATACTAGATACACCGCCACTGCCGGAAACGGAAGCGGGACGTCTTTGTGTCCGGCGGCGCGCGGCGGAAGAGATGCGTGCTCGTGATGACGTCACACTGTACCCACCACACACCGCGACCTTACACTACACGCCACGTCGACAACTAATGTACACTAAACTATTCATATGTCGCGAGGATTTCTACTTAATACACTTTGTGGAGACTCGCGACATTAATTAAAAAAAAAATATTTAATATACATTCTGATCGCACAGTCCTATGTTGGAATCAAACTCACAACACTCAATGTAGTTTAATTTAATAGGAGCGATGACTACTTGGTAAGTAGACGCTTTTATCTGTAGTTTAGTTATGAATGTGTGCGAACTTAGTATCAGCCAGTTTATCTTTGGCTAATTTGCCGATAATGTAAACAAAACTACGATAAAGTAAAGTATTTACAACAGTAATATATAAATAGTCCACAATTGACTGTAGTAATGGACAATGGTGTCCTTAGATCACTAGAAATAATATCTCAATGACAGCATCTCGTTGCGTTTGTGTGTGTATTGAATAGTTTAATTTTGTAATTATATAAATAGAGCAATCGTAGCAATGTGCCCATTGCTGTTTGTAATAAGGCTAAACGATTCAGCACATTATGTGTCGAGTACCGGCGGACGTGACGTCACCTGGCGACACTTGGCTCGCCAACGTTACTTGGTCGGGGCGAGCTCTTCTAAGTAGTGGACATCAACTTTTTATAACATGCGATAAACAATCATGATTTGTTTGAATGGTTTCAATACTTGTTGATAACATTATTAACTTCGAGGCGTTATAGATTGTGTATTCTTAATACTTACTTATATGTATCTAATGTATCTAATACGTAACCGTAATCCGTTAATTTATTTAGAAAGGAATACTCTGTAAACGTATATGATGAGTAAATGATTACCTAACCAAGTAAAAAAAAGTAGAAAAGACAGTTATTTGTGTTGAAGTATTACAAGAAATTAAGAATAAATTTTAATTTCAGCACGAATTTAGGCCCTTTTAGGACAAATCGCATCAAATTTTGATTCTAACCATGCGAATCATTTTGTGATGGGATTACTATAGATTGGAAATTCCTCTCAGGGAAGTCCGTGGTATTAAAACTTTGAGCCCATGAATGCTTCAGCCACTATCGTCCACAAACTTGAGGATATAAGCTGTGATGTAGACGCGTGTCGTGAGCACGTGATGTGGTCGAGCGCTAATAGCGTCATCATCACGGCTGGACATAGACCTCGTCTAATTTCTTGCCAAAGTAATAAATATTAATGTAACGTGTTAGTGTGAGTGCACTCGACCGATAGTGGTCCACACGATACTTACGTGTGTGGAGCACAATACATCGGCTTCAAGCGTATTTGTTCTGACTTCACATTATATCATTTTAATAAGTTTATAATATAACTAGATAAGTTAAATAATAAGGTAGGTAGGTGCACCATCTTTATGTAACGTCAGTGCGGAACAAACTCTCACTCTTACTCTAAATAAATTGCACCATAATCACACGGTGGGTCCCTGTAGGCATCGTCGCCGAGGCAGACTTAAGAAACGCTTGTGAAATACCTACGAGGAGGATTGGTGCAATATGACTAGCGAAAGACAAGAGCGTAAAGTTAAGATATTCCTTTGTTCAACAGTGGATAGAGTACTTTTAATCAAGCATGTGATGCTTCGTCAAGTGATGCCGCCATTGCACAAAGCGGCTTCAGTTCTAATGCTGTACTTAAGTTTTATTATAAGATACTAAGATTTTATTATATAGCCAATTGCATCATTATACTTTCTATGACTATGTCAATATTATGCGAAAATTTTCACAAGTATCGTCGCGTCTCCGTGTCCGCTTCACTCACAAACTTGTGATGTTCACAAGAAAATTGTCTTACCGTTAATGACCGAGCCGAGCGCCGAGCGCCGAGCGGGACGTGACTGCATCGATACTCACAACGATATCGATAATAGTCTCATATTAACACTCCGTATCAATAACTCAATTGTAGTCTGCGATAACATATCTCATGTTAGACGGCTCTGGGACCGACTACGACTCGCTGATTGGATAATAATAGACAAGGTGAACTGGCCTTCGGAAAATTCACTGACACGTTTTTGGTTTATACTTATGAATATCAATGAAATAAAAGTATTGACTGTACTGACAAAGTACAACCGAATGTGAGAAACGCAAAATTGTTCTTAAAAATAAATAAATAAACAAAGTATATGAAACAAACTGTTCGCTCATACTAACTCTTCGTAATCACTCCTCCAAACTGTGCTAGTTCTACTTTACTGTTCGTAGTCGCTCACGGAGTGAGCAGGAACATTGAAAGGTAACATCAGAACCTACCCGCAATAGCAGAGATTCTTATGTTTGGAAATTTCAAAGAAATTCTGCTCTCATTCTTATGTTTGTACAAATTGAACAGTTTCATTGGAAAAGTTCCTTCATGTACAGAAGACGTGACCGACTGAGTGATGTACACGTTGATATTGCAGCCGTCTGTTCTCAAAATACCAAGGATAACTGCTAAGAAGAAACAACGCGAGTAGTAGCCGTGTCTGGTTACATTGTGGACAATTCAGGAGTGAGATAAGTTACTGCGGCTTAACATGGCTGGTCTCGAAAGAAAGAAAGAAATAAATTTATTTTATTCATCTAGGCTAGAGTGGTACTCTCTCAAATTCAGAAGTTAAGAAAACAACAAATATCCGAGTTGTCAATTTGCCAACGACCAGTTCGTTGACAGGGTTGAGTTATCAGAAGAACTGGTGAGACATCGTCACTTTTTTATTTGCCAGATAACAGTAGAACTTTTTGTGAGGTACATTACAGTTACAGTACAGAATGAGTTATGTTAAAGTACTTGTAATTAAATTTCAAAAGAGCTTCTAACTATATACCACACGGCGTCGGCGGTCGACACTTGAACATTATCAAATATATTCTCAACTTGTTCTTATCAACTAGAAACATTATTTTATTAATTCCACAAAGACACAACTTATCTTAGATCTTGGTATTCCAACCAGGAATACGTTTTATGGAACAAAGTGTTATAAATTAGCTTTTAACTATAAAAAACCTTGGGCGAAGGTCCAATAGATTATAAATTAATATTTTGTGAAGTCACTGGTCCTGCTTTAAATTATTTAAATTATATTTGGAGTGCCTAGCTCGTGTAGTTTGTGGATTTTACACAAAAAATAGAACATTACCGAAGCACTGTTCGCTTTACTAATTATATTATTTATTTGTTAGCGAGTTATTTAAGTGTCTTCTATGCAGCGGCATGCAGCGGCATGCAGCGGCATGCAGCGGCATGCAGCGGTATATGATGATATTTAGGTTTTAACTTGTCCTATTTAGTGAAGCTTGTCGCTTGATGATAGGTTCAGTGAATAATAAACTAATACGACAAGCACTTGCAGGTTCCTACGCTGGCATGAAAGGGCAATAACACCTTCATTTGCGCACACGCCTCATAAAGTTTGTTAAATTATTAAATTTATTAGAAGGTATTAGTCTAATTTCTAACTTTATTTACTTTGAAATTTATTAGTAAGAAAATACAGTGAACTCAAACTGTACACGCAACAGTACAAGTCAAGTTACAAATGGCGTCGTTTATGTTTATTGATCTTGAAGTTAAACAATACCTAACTTATCTGTTGTTATGTTCTTACATACATTATATAAGTTGTAGTCACGTAGTTAAGTTCAACGCATACTGGAACTAACGTCACTGTTCGCACTAAAACTCCAAAATAAATAAAATTGTTTGCAATAAAATATGAAACTAGAAACAAAACGTGTTAGTGCGAGTGGAATGTAGTGATAACTAGTAGAAGTAGCGACACGTAACAGTGGCCCGGACGCACCGGGCCGCGCTGAGCCGGGCCGGGCCGTGCCTGGGTGGGCCGGTGCAACAGTTGCGCTGTGGCGGTCCAGTGCGCGCGTGCGACACCGCTCTGTTGGAGCGAGTGCAGCCGCGCGCTGTGCCTAGCTAGAGCTAACGTTCACAGCTTGTTGGACTTGATCACTATTATATCTTTGCTTAATACTTGTGTTCATTTTAACTTGTGTCTGCTGTATACATAGTGAACGGTATGTAGTGGGGGAGATCCTCGGGTTAGCTGTGTCCGGGGAATAATAGAGGACAGAGCCTCAGATAGTGTCTCGTAGTAGGTCCACCAGTGGACTGCAATAAGCTCATGATGATCATAACATCAATACAGGCCCGCAGTCCCCCCTCCGTTACGTTGTATCTCTACGGCTTAGAAGACCATTGCCGCAATAGCTCCGTGGTTGAAGCGGCACGTGCTGTCGGCGCTAGCGACACTAACTATAGAACTAACTATTGTGTCGAGTGTAAGCACAACAAGAAGATCAATTTCCTACAAGTTTACAATCCATTATAGTTCACAGATGAGTTGTGTGCCAAGTATCTGACGTATTGACGTCACGTCACGTACCTCGGAACATTCACTATGATCTTGGCAGTTTCACGTATGTACATAACAGACGTGAAACTTTTGTAACGAGACAAATATTGATCAAAGCAATTACAATAGTGTCGCGCGACCGACATCTGCACAAACATACAACATGTACATCATTGTACGTGTATTTTCAGTAAATAAGCTACGGATTACGCCATTTCTTGATCCAATCCCAAGATTTAATTACCAAAACTTTGTAACTCGATTATTCTCATAATGAAGTAGTTCTTTGAAGACGTCACGCGCGACGCCGCGACGTTTAAAGTCAAATAAAGTGAACCAAAAGTTTAGAAGTCTCCATAAAAGTGTAAGTAATCTGTCTTCTCAGAGAATAATTAAATCTATTGACAAAGAATTTTAATTGTGATTACATTAACTTAGATTATGAAGGGGTTAACACGAGAATTGTGTCTTCACAAATCGTAGCGCGAAACTCAACGCTTGTAGCACATTGTGTGCTACGAGCGAGACGCGATGCGCCGCCACCGCTACAATACACTGCATTTGCTACGAGAACCGCTACGTTAGTGCTACGGCGTAGAACATTTAAGTGACCGTTTCAAAGATAACATTACAATATAGATCGATGTAACAGTTGAAGCCAGTTTCCCGAGCGAAGCGCCGGCGCCGGCGCCGCTTCCTCTCAGTTAGTAAGTGTAAGTGCGTACAATAGTGTATGTGGACATCGGCAGTAACGTGCGTCTGTGCTCGGCCCGGAGCGCTAGGGGTCGCGCGGGTCGCCGGGGGCTGTTACAAATGGCGTCAGATAGCGGTGACGAGCCATTCTTCCGCTCTCGTTTAATAATCGCGTGGGTGGGCGAGGCGGACGCGGGCGGTGAGCCTCGATAAATTGCGTCGCACAAAAGCCTTATTGATCACGTTGACAAGTGATTCTCGGTTTAATTTCCGAAGTTATTCTTGTGCTCCACCGTGATGTATGACGCGCTGACACGCTCTCGACGCCTACCCTCCGATCTCTGACACTTTGTGTGCCTTGTACTGTGAAATAAGGGTACATCGGTATTTATTGTGATTTTATAAGTGAACATTGCTTTAAACTTATCATTATTATTGCAACTTTGTTTTAACACAAGATCCCATTGCGCAGATACATCTAAGTGTTCTAGTTTAAAATATTAGATAATTATGCGGAACAAGTTTAGCTCTCATGAATATAACATGAGAACATTAAAATCTCGCATCTTTACATACGTTCTACATACTAGCAGTACGTGTACGTACAGTGACGTCACACACACACACACAACACTAAGTCTCGTAGATAGAACGATACTTAGAATGCATCAGTGATGGCCGCGCCGGCGCCGGCGCCGCGCCGGGCCACCAAGCGCTACGAGTTGTATCATTAAATATTACATTATATGAAGGGGGTTTTACGAGAATTGTGACTACACAAATCGTAATCTAACTAACTATCTAACTGATCATACTATTATACAATAATATAGCTTTATGCAATAGCGTACGTGCTACGCGGCAGCTACGAGACTACGCAGTACGCACTCGTAGCTGTTGCGTAGCTTGTAAATCTCAGATGTAGAGCTCTGATAACACTTTACGAAGTACAACAGTAATGAGTCAAGTAAGTCGCTATTGTTGTATTAATTGCTCCTATCTATCTACGTAATGTTAAGTGGAGCCGCCTTTACGATAAATACCTATAAGCATGAATAAGGGAGACATGATCGATTCATTAGTGCGACGTCACCCAACAGTGTTGGTGTAACAATTACGAGTGTCCCCCCGCAGGTGTGGCGGTGCACCTGGCGCTAACGAGCGCATTGTGTCGCGTGTCGTTGCTCGCTCGGCGCAGCGCCGCCGAACGCTCCGTAATCGTCGCTTTGTTGACAACAGCTCACGTCGAAGGAACCACACGAACCACACTTAGTGGCCATTGTGTCCACGCGCCACAACTGTGACGTGTGCACTGTCAACTGTACAGTTGAGTGGATGTGGTACATCCGAGCGAGTTTATGTCACACGGATGTGGATTTAATATTTTATCGCTGTGTAATTAAAATTGATACCCTCTGTTATGGCGCTATTGATGATGTCATATCTATAGGTTGACTGTTTGATGTATTTTGTTTCTAGTTTAATGGTTTTAACAGCGTTGTTGAGTAAAATATTAAATACAGTTTTACAAATATGGAACTAGTAATAAAGACCGCCCCCCCCCCCCGCACCTCCACTTCTTCTCCCGTACAAAGACTGTTATCAGCGCATCGTGTTGTTCGTCTCTTTGTGCGGCCCGCATGCTCTCTGTGTCACTTGTAACTTTGTCACGGACCACCGGGCCGGTCCCCGCCACGGGCCACAATTAACACGTTATAGTTGAACTAACTTGGTCGAACGGTAAATGCAAGGAGCTTAGTATAATTATTCGCGACAGATAGCGCTATGTTCAAGTGATATCAGTTATATGAAAATAACGAAAAAACAGAGACAGGTTCTTACATTATGTTCTGTGGAAACAACGTTGATATCATCTTGTTGAATATAGACTTAACAAAAGATATTAATGAAATATAAATAATAATGACCTTCAAAATCAAGCCTCTAGTTATACTATACTTAATTATATTATCTGATGGATCATTACACTATAGTTGGAGCTACTTAAGGTGTATCATATCGTATAGTTATACAATAACAAACAGTCTATATAAGCTGTGGTCGTCGTGTCGTGTAACATCGCTCACTGTCCAACGTGTCGACGGACGAGGCGCGACGGTCGACATCTCGACATTGTGCCACTGATGTCACCGATGCCGTAATAACTACACTATGTACACAAGCGCCGTATACCTATTAATTTTCTCCAAAGGGGTAGGCAGAGGTGCTTACCTCTTACCGTCAATCAGCAAACCTATTTCCAAACTACCGGCTAGTTCTAAAAATTTCATAATAGAAAAATCCAATGCCATTTTTGAATCGAAACCGGTACCGATTGTGCAGTAGTCTCGCAGCAGTCGTAGGTATATACTTCCCACTGCGCCGCTGAGGTAGTTAGAATACATAAACTCACACTTTATCTTCTGTTATGTAAGGACGTAGGATAAATATAACAATAAAAAGACTAGCACAAAGTTTGTACCCCGGCAAGCTCCGCGCCGCGCCGCCGCCGCCGCCGCCCGGTGACACGTGCCGAATTATAAACAGACTGTGTTTTTACCACATCGTCGTAGCGGCTTGCTTCAAGCGCACACTTTATTTTAATATAATTTCCTTCTATTAAAATATTTCTTCAAATGTTAGATGTAGGTAGCTATAGTTCTCATTGTAATTGTAATTAACTTTGTTTCGGTTAACTCGTTTACGTGTAATTCTATAACACGGTAATTATCTACATGTGTGTGTGTGTGTGTTTGTGTGTGTGTGTGTCGTGTTGATTTTTATCAAACTGTGTCGAATGTGTGACTATTTTGTGTATATTTTGATAATTTCTAAGGTATCTCCCGAATGTGCCCCGCCCTCACTGTCACTGTCACTGTCACTGTCCCGTTCCACTGATTACTTGTACAGTCGAGTTAATATATTGGCACCATCATTAGATATTTTTGTTGAAAAAGGTGACTACAACTTATTGCATAATGTACAGCATATTTTATTGAACCATTCACATGAGGACATATATTTGATCCATAGGTTCTATTGTATTTATTGAGCTTTTCAACGCTCACAATATTTAGAATTGTTGATGGTGCCAATATATTAATGAACTCGACTGGACTTGATATATTTTATGATGTCGACGCTCAAATTCATAATAATACCAACAGTTGCCCGCAGCTCTACCCGCGAACAATTCAATTCAATATGTAACACAGTGTTAATGAAGCATTTTGTTAATGAAAGAAGTAAAATAAAAATCATATTTTTATTAAAAAAAAATTAATTAAATTTATTTATATTAAAAAACAAATATTTTCTCTTTATAATGTCAGTATAAGTATAATATAATATAAGATATGAAGGCTAATCCAAAACTCGTTGCGAATCCATTACGTGTCGTGTGGCGTGTTCGCCGCAAAAATAATTAAAAGACAAAACACGAACCAAATTAGTGAAGCGAGCTGAGCGACCTCTAGCGAGCCCAGCGAGCAAATTAGACGACTTATTACGAGCACGAATTAATTGCGAACGTTGAGTCGAGTTCGCTTTCGATGACGCTCCAACTATTTTTGCAATTAGAGCAAGATGACGGAGCCGAGCGTGTCCAGGGCGCGAGAGGGGACCGGGCCGGGCCGGGCCGCCAGTACGACAAAGTCAAGGAGCGACAGTGATTTATGTCGGAGCTCAATGACGCAGTGACGAAGCACATCGCACCGACTGACGCACTATAATTTACTTCACTTCTAACACCGAACATATTGAAGAGTTCCCCTTGTGACATGAAAATTGTACATTTCTACTAAAGGTACCTATTTGGTATCAAAAGAAATACAAAGTGCTAAAGTAATCATAGTTTCGTCCCGTACTTAGTGCTTTTATTTCAGATAGCAGTATTGTGGTGTGTCAACAATAGCTGGATCAGCAGGTACGAGCGCACGGCAGTGGCCCGGCCCGGCCCGGCCCGGCCCGGCCCAGCCCGGCCCGGCTCGCGCGGTGATGCGCGGGTGGCGTGCGGCACGACAGCGGCAGCTGCGCGCTCTCACGCGCTAATGCGATATAGGAGCACACTGTGCTTATTTGTATTATTTATACATATTGATATCTGTTGAACTGCATCCGCAGCTCGCAAGCCTCACGCTCGACCCCGCACCTAACTCAACAAACTACACGTCTTGAACATGTCAAAACAATTTGTCTAATCTCACGACGCGACGATAACACGGAGAAGGGATGACGTCTCAGATGTTACGTCAAACTATTGTACTCGTAGATCTACTAAGATGGCATCCTATACTTATGTGAATTAGTCCAATTTAAACTGTAAATCGACTTGTCTACAACAACAAGAAGCAATAAGAATTCTTCACAGGTATAATGTTATCGCCATAGGACAGTGCTGTGAGTTAGTTACATTTGTCTAACATCAAGTTACTGCGAACATTTTTGTGTGTAGTGCACGCTGCACCTACTGAACCTCCTTCCTCTCTGAGCGACATGTTGATGTATGCCCAAACACTATCGGTAAATAGTATTCGATTTTCTACATATTGTTTTATTCATTCCTATGTTAGAGAACGTACTTCAGATAAAAAGAACCTTACTAATAAAGATATAAAGGTAGTAGACTCGTCCCTAGACACAGGTCACATCGCGTGTAATTACTGAGGAGCTGATGGGACTGTTATTAGCTCGCCCACGCACACACACACACACACACATGCCGAGGCGTTTTGTTCAATTACTAAGTAATTAGTTCCACGAACAATACAATCGTGTTCGTCCTAATTGAGTGAGTGATCAAGTTTAAAGTGAAGTATTGTGATCACACCTGTTCACTTGTCTACAACAAAAATATTTTGTATAATGTTCTTTATCTAGATTTTTAGAATAGAATTGATTTAATTGTTGCATCAACTTAACTTTGTGTAAAAAGAACAAGCTGAACAAATAGAAATCTTACAGTCACTAACCTACCCTACAGGGCAAACAAACGTTCGTTGCGAAGTCTCGCCGAGGTCAGCTCTTCATATTATTTGTCATTAGTAAACTGCATACAACTTGGCACCGAAGAACTTGGCAAACAGAATATGTAAATAAAAAACTGGCGCTTAAGTGCACAGGACGCGACAAAGCTCCTCACGGCACGTGAACGTGACTGTAAAGTGAATCTTACGACACTACATATTGTCCGACGTCCGCGGCGTCGCGTCGCCACGTGTGTGTGCGTCTGGCGGCGGTCCAACCGTCCTGTGTGTGTGCACCTTTATCCACGCCACCCGCCCCGTGTGTGCGCGCCTTCAACCGATGGCGGCGGCTGGCGCGCGGCCAGCAACGCTAATGAAATTATACAAAAATCATTCACATTTGTTTTAAACTTCTGCTCGGGACAAGTACCGCTTAAGGAGCCGTTCCAATTAAATTATGTCTTATATTGCACATTTACACTTTTACTTGCCAACTAGGCTGGCATGCTGCAACAAAGTTGTATGGCATCCATGCGACATATTGACATTTAATAAATAATAGCATTTCACATTTAACCAAATTATAACCAAACGAACTGAACTAAACGGTGCAGCGGTGTGCAGCGGTGTGCAGCGGTGCAGTGGTGCAGTGGTGCAGCGGTGTACTGAACAAAATAAAAATGTATAATGTTGTAGCAGGTCTATTGTTATTGTGTGAAGTATGAAGCAGTGAGGAGAGGAGCAACGATCGCTTCGCTGTCCGGACGCAGCTAGCAACAGCTCTGCCGTGACCCCGATCGAGGCGCGGCTGGTGCATATTCGACTGTCACCGTGGCGCAGTGGTTAAGGTGGTCGCCTCGCCACTACATCTACACACGAGACAAATATTTGTGTGATTCATAGATATTTGTTTCTAGTCTGGGTGTACTTTGTGTCCGTTAGTTTCATGTTTGTAAAGCTCCCCGCGACACAGGGCTTGTTCCCTAGTGCGGGCGTTGTCTTTAATAAAAACAAAAAAAAAAAAAAAAAAAAAATATTGATCCCAAGTTTACTCGTTATCTTGAGCTGATCGCAGACACCAAGTCACTCGGTATTAACTGTTGCTATGCACCGACAGGCGCCATTGTTTATCTTTAACAACTATAGTTACTATTAGTAAGATGAGTTAGTAACTCAGAATGGTCTACATGGAGTTACATTGGCAAGAACGGAGGTTCTATCAACAAGTACCGAGATCCTGAGTACTTCAGATTTAATAAAAGCTTATTAAGTTTATCTGACAAGAAATGCTCGATATCAAGTAGCTCTACATGTTTATGTCTATTTATTGCTTACTTATTACAACAGTTGACAGCTCGTGCGTGTGACACACCTGCTATGTCTAAAGTGCTCACAGGAAGAAATACGTTTCGTGTGAAAGTAGATGGGACAACAATATAATAAGTGAAACAGAAGTTTAGTAACAAAAGTCAAACGTAACGAGAGGGCGCGCGCGGCGGTTCGTGTGAAGCGGCCGCAGATTTAACTATCTACTAACTTTGTTCATGTTATTTACGTAATGTGTTTTCATTTGGGAACAAGATAAATTCTCTGTTCAACAAACGTCCAATATATTGTGGGTACTTCCTCCTTGCGTTACGTCACGCAACTAAAAATATTTCATTTGTATTTTAGTAAAACGAATGCCGTTAGTTTGCGGCAAAATTTAATAAACAAACAAAAAGACACAAGTAAATTGTTGTACCGATATCTCAGAAAGGCTTTTCAAGTCTCACCATTTGGATAAAATATGTGAACTAACTAAATTAAACTTTGCTCTGCAAGTTAAATTATAATTCGTAGAGCATAAATATTTTTGATTTGTGCCATCAATCGAAGAATTTCAACACAATTGTATTTGTTTAACGCTTGCAACACCATAGGGGCATCGCGAGCGCGTTGCCGACCATTGAGAAACCTATTCACTATAGCCGCGAGGTCACCCATTGTCCTGCGCCGGCATCACAACTTAGAGACCGACTGTGGTGAAGATCTCTGGGCCTCGTTCTCATGGGAAGGCCGTCCATTTTATATTTGTGTTGTATACATTAAACCAACTGCAATGGATAGTGATTATATGTCATGGTTCTCTAAATGTGAAAGCATTATGAATATGTTTAAATGCCCTGTTTTGATATTAGGCGATTTAAATCTTTCTAGTGCCTCTGTAAATATTAACAACTATTATCATTATTTTATGTCTTATTGTAATCTTACTGAAAAGAATGAAATATGTAATTTGTATGGAGGAATGTTAGATGTTGTTTTGGTCCGGGAGAGTGACTATGTGCACAATGTACGCATCAGCGCTACGGACGGTGTAGTACCCCCGGACGCCTACCACCCACCGTTGGATGTTGAGGTAAGAATCGATACAGCTCTTTGTTCTGATCATTTAGAGCCAAGTAACATTGGTCCTGAGAAAGACTGGAATTTTTATAAGGGTGATTTTGAGAGATTATACTCGTTACTCTCTGAATGTTGTTGGAGTGAGGTGTTACAAACTACTGATGCTTACAGTGCTACGGAATGTTTTTACAAAATTATTTATAGCTTTTTTGATGAGTGTATACCTAAAAAGCGGCGTAAAAATTACGGAAATCGGCGATATCCTGTCTGGTTTTCCAATGACATTATTCGTGACATAAAACATAAAACTAAATTACACAGGACTTGGCAACGAACAAAATGTCCAGTAGCATATAAAACGTTCTCAGATCTCAGAGCAAACCTTAGGTCACGTACATCAGCAGCGTATAAATCATATATGGAACGTTTAGAAGATAATTTGCGGCGTAACCCACGTGAGTTTTGGTCTCATATCTCGAGTTTACGTATCAAAGGTGGATTTGAACCCAATATTACCTACAACGGTTCTGTCCATACCGGAGTGGTTGCCGCTGAAGCTTTTGCAAAATATTTTGCCAGTGTGTTTTTGCCAGATACACCTGTACTTGATGCTGAAGTAATAAATATGAATGATAAAAGTTGCAATAGTAATTATGTAAATATTTTCCAAATCACGCCTAGTGATGTCACGAGTGCAATAAATAAATTAAAGCTAAATAGTTCAATAGGTCCTGATTGTGTTCCCTCTACGGTGCTTAAGTCTATTAACAAAGTTTTTTCAATTCCTTTATGTCACATTTTTAATCTCGCCTTAGAAACTGGACATTATCCGGCACAGTGGAAAATATCAAGAGTTACTCCAATACCAAAGAGTTCAGATAGGTCCAAGGTTGAGGAATATAGGCCTATAGCGATCTTGTCATCACCCGCAAAGGTATTTGAGATAATCATCCACAAATATATACTCGCACAGGTGGATAAACTACTCTGTAACGAACAGCACGGTTTTAGACCAAAACGTTCAGTTGACTCAAACCTCTTGACTCTCGTTGACTATATAGCTATTAAGCTAGACCAAGGTTCTCAAGTTGACGTGCTTTACTTTGACTTTCGGAAGGCGTTTGATAGGGTTAACAACGATATACTGCTGATAAAGCTCTGCACCATTGGATTCGCTCCTGGACTTCTACGACTTCTCGCAGACTATCTCCGCAATCGCCAGCAGTTTGTCAGACTTGGTATATACGAGTCTAAGCCCTATCATACACGTTCTGGTGTTAGTCAGGGCTCGATACTGGGACCGTTATTATTTTTGATCATGATCAATGACCTTCCCACTGTTCTCCGGCATACCCGGTGCTTACTGTATGCAGATGATCTCAAACTCTACACTGAGGTGAGATCTAATGCGGACTGTTTGGGTATACAGAGTGATATAGATGCAATAACTCTATGGTGCCAAGAGAACAAGATGGACCTTAACCTCAGTAAATGTAATATTTTGAGTTTTACACGCAAACGACAGCCAATAGAATTTGACTACAAAATTAATGATAGTAGCATGACTCGTCCTACTAGCATGAAGGACCTCGGCGTGACATTTGACCATAAATTAACCTTCCACAGCCATATAATTGCACTGGCAAAAGAGTCGTTCAGACGTCTGGGTTTTGTACTTAGAAACTCTAAAGACTTCCATAACCATCACGTGGTTAGGTTACTTTTTGGGGCTTTAGTCCGCTGCAAATTAGAAAGTAGTATGTGCGTATGGAGTCCACACGAGAGTAAATACGTACTTATACTAGAAAAAGTGCAAAAGGCCTTCCTTAGGTATCTTTACAAAAGTATCTACGGGTACTATCCATATATGTACCCTACGAGATATCTTTTAGGATATTTAGGGTATAACTCATTGGAAGTCAGGCGGGATATGCGTCAAATTATTGTTATGTGCAACATCCTAAGGGATAAAATCGATGCACCGGAGTTGCACAATGAGCTGTGTCGATTCTATACTCCCAACAACTATAGTCGCAACAGGAGACATGAGCTATTTGCCGTCCCATCATGTCGTACTGTAGCGCGTTCCATGTCGCCTGTACCGCGCACACTTACAGCACTTAACGCTCTCCTGTGTGCCAATCCTAACTGCGATCTGTTTGTGGATGTATGGCCGAAAATATTGTATGAGTGCTTGCGGTTCTGTGAGCGTGATGGATGAATGTGTTCTTTTTCTTTTATTCTTAATATTATTTCATTGTAACATATTTTTTTTTTTTTCTTGTTTATTAGTGCTGTCAGTGGTATTTTACCGTTGCATTAATTATAAATAAATAAATAAATAAAATAAATAAATTCACTCCTATTTACACGAATGCCAAAAAGGAGGGATATGTTTTTTTGAAGAATTTAAACTTGAGAAAAACACGATACTTTTTACCCGACTGCCAAAAAGGAGGGTAATGTTTTTCGCGCGTATGTATGTATGTGGGCATGTTTGTTCCATTGTGCCCTTCTGTAACCTAAACGGCTTGGCTGATTTTTAAAGTGTGACATTAGATTTGTATTTTTCCCCGAGTGTCATAGGCTATGTGACGTTAACAAAAAACCAACATGGCGAACGTAAACTGTCAAAACAGAAGTTAGTTTAGTGCTATCGCAATATGGGTCATCATCATCATCATATCAGCCCAATGACGTCCACTGCTGCGTCCGCCACAGCGAGCGATTTTAATATGGGTATCAGATGAAAACTAATTAATTGCCTAATTCAATTATATATGCACTAATTATTGCCCGCGGCTCCACCTGTCTCTTGTGGCCTAAATAGCTTGACCGATCTTGAAGTGCAAGGTGTTGTTATATATTATATTCGTCATCACCGAATCTGTATATCTAAGTTTATAAACTTTTTACCAGTGTATTCTTCGAATTCATCGCTTTATATTGACTGTCGTAGGCTACTTCAAGGCAGTCGGATTTTTGTTTTTTTTAAATTAATTCTTGTTTCATAATGGTTTTTTGAGATCATTGGAGTTTACAATCAGGTTCATCATCAGCATGTCATTAATGTCTCAGTGCTGGGCTCGGGTCTCCTCTCCTCTATCTAGAGATCTGAGAGGGTTTAGGCCATCATTCACACACGCTGGCCAACTGCGTGTTGCTGGATCAGACATACCCTTAGAATTTCTTCTACGGTATGTGAGTTTCCTCACGATGTATCCTTCACCGTTAGTAGATGGTAAGTCACATGACTAGTACATATAAATTCCACAAAGTGAAATCCATATTGGTACTGCCACTCGGAATCGAACTCGGACCGCATGATTTGCGATTAGATTATTCTTTCGGATCCCATCGCATTAGCTTACACTTAATTAAACCTTAGGCTATTGGTTATACACAATAGTAGTGATGATTGTATTGTGAGACACACGTCCACAGTAATGCTCTGTAGCCTTGATGTTGTTCACGGTATAATAATCGATGGGGGAGTTATGTGGCGGAGTACGCAGCGGGGTCACGGGCCCTGGGGTCAAGGTCGAGGTCACTTGGCGCACGTGGCGCTGCGACACGCGACCTGCCCTCCGCACTACTCTACGTAGTTAGGCGCGATTTATTATCACATTAGTTTTTTATGAGCGTAAACAATTCGCGGTGTGACTCCTATTCGCTACATAATTGTTTAGTGAAAATAAATTTGACTGTCACCGTGGCGCAGTGGTTAAGGTGGTCGCCTCGCCACTACATCGCCGTGCTGGGTGACGTGGGTTCGATTCCCACACGAGACAAATATTTGTGTGATTCATAGATATTTGTTTCTAGTCTGGGTGTACTTTGTGTCCGTTAGTTTCATGTTTGTAAAGCTCCCCGCGACACAGGGCTAGTTCCCTAGTGCGGGCGTTGTCTTTTTAAAAAAAGAAAGAAAAGAAAATATGGTCTAAATGTTGTTCGTCATGGACGTCCACGGCCGATGGCCACGGCCGATGGCCACGGCCCGATAGTTGGAAATGTGCTCTTATTTTTTTAATAATAAGCTGCATTTCTGTTCATCAACCAGAAAGACTTTGGTGACGAAAAGTATAATATAGAGGTAAACAGCAGACTTTCTCCCGTACTGTTTTATTTAAACAGAAATCTCCGCAGTTTTTCTTCTGTATTCTTGTTCAATGACATTATGATGTAGATAACTGATTGTGTCTGATTGACTGGTTCCTGAATAATTTAGATTTTTACATGGATACTAACTGCCCTTGTTATCAGGTTCTAAGGAGGGGCAAGACAGCGTCTACCTGGTGTACAAATGTGATCTTATCATAAACTTTTAAAAGTAATTAGTTCATATTATTTATAAATACTCCGCTATTCCATATTCAAATATTTGACATATTAATGAGTAGGTAATATAGTTTGAAACCGTTGATAACAACAAACTACACTGTCCAGTGTCTAGTAGCGCCAGCGCTAACACTCCGGGTTCTTGTTTCGTTTTAATAAGTGCAAGTTCTGGTGCGCACAACTGTTGTACTAAATAACACAGCGAGCTGCAACTGAGCTGCTAGTGTAACTATAACACGGTTACAAGTACAACTAAATAAAAATATTTTCCTTCTTTAATGCTAATAAGCTTTAATTTATTAAAAGTACGAAACAAATTTTGACTCAATTTACACAATAATTTCATGTTAGTTATGCGTTCACGGTTTAACCACGTACTCGTATAAGTTGGATATTGATAAAATTTTCAGAAAAACATGTTCTAGGTTCATTAAGTTTATTGATGATTATTCTTTATCGACATACAATGCGAATGAAGCCGGGGCTAAGCTACAGTTACGGTTCTCTGTAAGTACAAAGTAGCGACATAAACACCAGACCTTGTGGTGGCAGCAGCCATTATCACAACAGGTAAACGGTTAGCCGCACGAATCTAATTCTTATAAACTAGACCTTGTTTCAGTTTAATCGTTAACGATCAAATTGGCTGTTATTTTCTTGCTATTAAATGTTACCACTAATGTAATCGTTCCCTTAGATTACGGTAGTTTCGTGTATCTATATAATTCGCTTCTACCGGACGACTTTTCGTCCGCGCTGAGCCACAGGAGCGCGTAGTTTTATCAAAATTAATTCAGTAATTTTTGCTTGAAAACACAAATACCTAAATATCTATTCATTTAATTATTTTAAAATTTTAATTATTTTAAAAAGACAACGCCCGCACTAGAGAACACGCCCTGTGTCGCGGGGAGCTTTACAAACATGAAACTAACGGACACAAAGTACACCCAGACTAGAAACAAATATCTATGAATCACACAAATATTTGTCTCGTGTGGGAATCGAACCCACGTCACCCAGCACGGCGATGTAGTGGCGAGGCGACCACCTTAACCACTGCGCCACGGTGACAGTCAAATTTTCTCTTAAACTTTCGAATAGAAACAAGCTTGTAATCTGTGCATTGTGTTTATCTGTATTTTGACCTTCCCTTTAGACACCAAGTGGCAATGAGCTAATAATATTATAAAAATCCATCTGCATGTTTAGCTTTTACAGACAGAAATAAATTAAAAATGTTATTAATTTAAGCCACAGTGATTATATAGCCACATACGTAATCTATAATTAAGTAAAGTGGGTAGGTACAGGGCTCTGTGTACAAGACATTGAGGTGAATAAGTGAGGCGCATCCCTCCGGAGGCAGGCGGAGACGATGAGCCCGTTGTAGTTGAGCGACTGAGGGCTGTACAGGGTATTCAGTATACCTACATTATTAAAGAGAGCGTCCCTCGGCCCTCGGGTTACACCGCGCACCGCTACCACAGAGCCGCCGCCAGCGCCGCCAGCGCCGCCGCGCGGTGCGGTCACACTTGGAACATTCACACACTACACAATGAAACTTCGATCACAAATCAATACTCGTGTGTCCACCGATAATGTTCTTACATTGTGATAACATCGCGTAGCCATCAACACAAGTCATCCATTGGACGCATATTCAAATATTTATAGCATAATTTATACTATGTAGATAAACCTACACAAACTAAAACTAATGTAAATGAAAAACTAATTAATTATTTTTATAACATATTTGCTCGTAAAGGGTCTCTTATTTCACCAATTTCAGTGTTGTAATGTATCTCATTACGCACTAGTGCGGTAATGTAAAGTAAATTGCACGGCTTCTCATGCTCACATACTAATAATCAAGGGGCTCCGTACGTAACGAACGGTAATTTTTTTAAATCTTAGCAAAGAGTTTTTATGTCAAAAAAGTGGTCAACATTTTATGAATAAAATTAATTAAGTAACTTTGGTAGATAAAATAATTATGATATATAAATATACATTTAATTCTTTAATTTAATTAATTTAGACCATAAATTACAACCATTTATGTACTAAAACACAAAAATATTAATTTACTTTATTAGTAATACTGGTTGTTTTTGTGTTTTTGCCTTAAAAAAAATTGTTGATGCGCGCGCATCGATAAATTGTGACAAGTAAAACTAATTCCGCACGCTATTTCTTTTCGCTGTATTTGTTTTTTTCTAAGAAAGTCCGAATTTTATTTATTTCCTCGCAAATATGTTATAAAACGTCGTATGACACACGTGCGGTTTGATAATTACAGCCTCTGCTTTCTTGTAGCCCTCGCTTACGGCTCGGGCTAGCAATATCGCCTCGGCTGTAATTATCAACTTACCGCACTTGTATCATAATGTACTATTATATCTCATTTTAACTGAACTTTAACTACATACTTCACACAGTTTTGGTTGTATACCAATCAATACCTAATATTTAATATTGTAACGGTTTAGCCACTAAAAAGAAAGACTTAAGTTTCTCGCCAGCTTTTCTCAAGGTTCAAGTTTGTCAGCGAACTGGACTTAGGAATCTTGTTGACCCCTTTTTGTCTTTATCGGACGAGATATAAATGATTAAATTGACTGATTTACTAAACTATTTACACACAAAATCTGACATAATATTCATCATACAACACCTCTCAACCAAAAGTCTTTGATGAACAAAACCTTTAGATGTCGGCACATGAGTGAGCGGGAGTCGAGCGCATGTAAAGTAGCAAGTTGAACAGCTGCGACATGTTTCTGTGATGACTCGGTACAGAGCGGCGCCGGCGCCGGCGTGAGCCAGCGCACAAGACGCTCTCGAGCCTGTTCCAAATATGAATATATAATTCTATGAAGGCTCGGGTTGTCGGTGGAACTATCTGGTGACGTCACGCGGCCCTCGTCTTGAATACATTTAAGTGCGACTTCACTCTCTCACATAAATTGTTACACTAACACTGTAAGATTGTGACTGTGAATTTTGTACAGAGATTGCAAAATGAATTTTGTGTTCAGTTTTCTTACTGTAGGCGAAGTTGGAAAAGTGCAACTATTCTGTGCTAATCCCCAGTACGACGCGTCATTATCGCGGCCATGTTCGCCCCGCACCGCACCGCAAGCTCAGTGCGAGTACCACAACCACAAGAATCAAACTTAATTATACGGAACATCGCACACTCGCACCGATCCCACTAAACAATCTTTAGATTATAACAATGTGGATAAGAACAACTATGTTTTCGATAACTCTGCATAACGTGGATACGAATAGAACGATGAACTTTATATAACGACTATATAATAGAGCAGAACTATGTACGTCTATGAAATGTAGGATGTAAGCGAAATTAAAAGCGCACAAATAACAATATTACTTATGTTGTGTGTGCATCTTGTTTAGAGCTAGTGGTCTTCAGCATATATGAGGGATGAACGGGGAATCAATTGTTGAGCTGTAAAAAGGACAATAATAAAATCACGCCTTTTTCGTGAAAGGGGTAAGTGGAGGTGCACCACACCCATATTTCGCTTACTTTGTTTCATCCCATGTTTATTAAGGAGTCGCCAAATAAATAAAATGTAATTAGTTAAGTTCTTATCGCATACAGACGTTCCGCGACATCGTCGGGCGGTTCGGTTCAAAGAGAGCAAAGTCGTCTGGAGCTTCGGTCGTCGCGCGGCGCTCATGCAGCGCGACGACGCAGAACAACGCGACTGTTTGTGTACTCACTACACTGTCTAGTACACAGTACACAGTACACAGTGTGTACTTGCACACGACGAGTGGTACACTAGTCTCCTTACTGCCAACACATACTTATTGTGCTGTTTATTTAGTATCGACTGCCTCGGTGGCGCAGCAGTAGAGTATACAGTTGCGGTTACTGAGGTTTCGGGTTCGATCCCAGGGTCGGTACAATTATTTGTATGATCTGCAAAATAAATGTTTGTTTCGGAGTTGGGTGTTTTCTATATTCTATAATAACTTATATATTAGTTTGCTTGGCCTAGATGGAGGTGTGTACTAAAGATCTCAAACGTTCCGAACTCTCACATCTACATATAGAATTACATGTATCACATCTCACACACACACAGGACAGTCCCACGCTCACGCCCACCTGTGAGCCAGCCACTGTGCAACTCCTGTGAGCCAGGATTCTCACAGCGATGACGATAAGTTTTGTCACTCGGCAGTTCCAAGGAATGTCTAACCTACTGTCTTGGAACTCGCAACGAAATGAATCAGAAGTAAATGGAGAAAATGGAAAGAAATTATCTAGTTCCCTCCATAGTAGAGCAGGAGACATAAGTTATCTGTATATTATCTAATCCTACTTTATATAGAGTTATGTTAGAGCTAAGAGCCACAACCGACACGAATGATAACTCGATAAGTGTAACGCAGCATCACTTGTATGTAAATGTGAGGCAAGCGCCGCCCGCCCTCGCGCCGCCCGCCCTACAGCCCGCTACGTGCTACTCCGGGACAGGACGAGGGGCGGAAATAGAGCCTTTGAGCTAAACATATAGAGCGGGTGCATGACGCCGACGTCGGAGATACCTCTACCAGTATTTGTGTATATCTTGTTCATCAACAGAGAGACTCAAATATTTACAAACACTTTGAGAAACGTTATCTCAATAGCTCAGAGAGATTATACACCAATTGATTGATCGATGATCGATGTCAGTATCGACATTGATTAGCTACAATCGATCGTACGGTAACTTTGGATGATCCGTGCACATTTTGGGTTCTGTTTTGATCGATGTGGTTCTGAGTTTTGTCAAATAATAGAATAGTCAACACGGGATTACAGTATGTGAGTACTCGAAAAAAAAGAGTGAATAGGTTTTCTAATGTCCAGCAATACGCGCGTGATGCAAATGGTGTTGCAGGCGTCCATAGGCGACGGTAAACGCTTACCATCAGTACACTAACTGTTTGCTATAAATCAATGGCATCAACTGCTGTAAGCACACCCTAACTATTCTGCCAGTAGCATCTCCAAAGTAAAACTCTAAACTTACAATTTTTCTGACACAGAACAACTAACTAAGCTGATTTCTCTAAATATAAAATATTCTATCGTCATATTTAAACTATAAGATCACCCAACTTCCCCCTTGTCTAGTGAAAGACCGATATATATAACTTGAATAACGCCGACATTACACAGTGTGTGTTGTTGGATGTTCCCCGCGCGTGTGTAACCTGCCTTACGAAGTAAATAAAGAGCTTAATTTTATATTATTTATTGTACATTAAGCGTGGACGTGTTCGTAGCACCGTAGCGCCGTAGCACCGTAGCACCGGCTACGGGGTGTCGTAGCCACTCGTTACGTACCTACGTAGAGGGTTCGCGTTAATTGAACGAACCCAATTAACCTACGGGTACAAATTAAATTTTAAACAGGATCATTTTTTATAACTAAATGGAACAAATATCAAATTAATTACTATGTTCTACAAAGTGTTTTAGACCATCTTGTATTACTTTTGAGATAATGTTAGTTATATTAGAGTTAGCAAAAACACACTAATTATAACTTTAATAACCCTAAAAAGAGCCCTAAGGTTAGAATATGAAAAGTATTTCTTTTTTAAAGATCACAACGAACGGTAGGTTTACCACAAAACAAGTTTGTAAATTACAAATAAAAATGTCAGGTACTCGGTTCGTAATCGAGCAAAGATAGTCATAGTTATGGTCCGTTCGTACCTGACACCTCACATAACTCGCAACATATAGACGAGATACTTCTTCGGACAGATAATAATTAAAATAAATAAGATAACTCGACGCGCTATGCTAATGTACAGCATTTATACACACGTATCGGCTGCTGTGCTTGATTTAGATATTACACAGATTGCTTTGACATAGAGGGAAGCAGATCAGTTCTCTTAAACACTTCTACTAATAAGGTCAAGTCACAGTTCCAGTGTATCCAATATAATACAATTATAGCAAATAATGTGTTTATTAAAATATGTCTAGTAATATCTAAAAGTTCGGTGTTTTATAATAGCACCAACATCCCGCAGATGGCACTGTCCCGTATCAGATACAACAATAAACAAAAGCTGGTTAGTTGCCGATCAACAAGTTCTCCGTTTGGATACAGACTCGCCCCCCCCCCCCCGCGCAGTGGCGTGGGGCGTTCACCCTCGATATCAGGAGATCGTCGCCTTAGTCTCGGAGATAACGAGTTACTTTGTGATTAGTAATTGTTGCGGATCGTCGCACAGATAGCGAGCTGCGAGATACTCGTTCCTCGCTCGAAGCGCACGTTTAGATGTTACTGCCTGCCCTACATTATATGTACACTTTGGACAAACAATCTTGTTACTGCTGCTACACGTTGTTTGTTGTCAACTGTACTTTGTCTGTGAATTACATTTAATTTCCGGCGAAGGCACGTGAGCCAGTGAGAAATATTGATGTCAGTGTCTATTATGTCTATTTATGTTCATGTTTATATAAACATGAACATAAATAGAGACTATTAATTATACGTAGTACAATATTGTAAACACTGACATCAATATTTGAAATAATATGACTTTATAGATAATTAACTATTTCCATAAATACTTTATAATTATTTATAAGCTAATCACCAACTCACCAAGCTTTTGTTCAAAAGCAACACATAGCTACATTCACCAACCGAACTACGCTAACTCTCGACATGAAACAATTCAGTCAACTTATAACAATGAGTCACATTTAATGATATACAATAACACTGTTGTGTCGGATATCATTATGTTAATTGTACACTGACAAGAACTGATAACTGTACACGGTTCCAGTCTGTCACCTTGTATTATGTTGTCATTAATATTATTTGCATAATTGTTGTTAGCGCGACAACGACTTGATGACGCAAGTTTGTATATTAGATATAGACACCACCAGATACAGACAGATGTTTGGAATCTTGTAGCTAATTCCAATAACTCCAGTTGACCATTTTTCAAATTATTGTTTTCTTTTAAGTACTAAGTACAGAAATATTTAAACCATCACGTGCACCAGGATAATGGTTCCAGAAAGATTGCGACGCATAAAGTTGAATGTGAAGTTGCGAAGAAATGTTATTTTGTTCAGTAAAAGAGTGCAGTAGAACAATGTTGTGGACTAAGTGTAATAAATAAAGCGAGTGCTAACAACATGCAGCGTGAAGTGGCACAAACTCCATCGAGTGGTCGTTGTTAGTGAACACTCGCACAGTGAGCGCCGGCACTGAACACTGAACACTGAACACTGAACAAAAACCTCTTTTTGTGCACTCTCGACTCTCGCGCTCGTTCAGACGAAACTTCGATGGAAAAACTTGTACAACAGTCTTACGAGTACTACACAACATTTAAACTTGTACACAAACTAGTGCAACACGCGATGTCTTACATATTATCATTTAATTATTAAATTGTTTTAATTGGAACATCGCACGGAGTTCACTTCACACACTTCTATTGGTAATGTGACACAGGCACTATCGTCCATGGAGGTCGGCAACATCAGACATAGCTAAGGTACTGAATACCCACCAGAACTATCAGCGCAGTTAGTTCCTAAGTATTCCGACTAAACCTATTCCTAAATAGTAAATATAACGGAAATGCAGACAAAAAATGCAATGAAATTTTAACAAACAGTTGTTAGGCGCGAGAGCTACGTATAGAGATGGGTAATCACCCGGGTTTAAACCCACGCCTGGGTTAAAACCCAGTTATTACCCATTTCATTCCACCCAGTGGGTGTTTTGGCTGGGTTAAAACTAAAGAGTTCTTGAAATGGTAAAATAGTTTGATTTAGTACGTTTATTTTGATTTGACATAAGCTCTTTTGATATTTATGCAACTGGTTTATGATAGTTCAAGTATTGGCTTAGATTTCATGCTAAATTTGGCATCTTAAGGGGCCCGAAGAGATTTTTGAAGTCGACGATTTTTATGGTCCAATGTTACCGATGCAAAGGCGTAACGATAACGTGATGGAAAGGATTATGTGGGTCTACGGCACTGAGCAAAGTTGCTGTCCAAATACTTACAGCGCCTTGCACTTCTGGTGCTGTATAGCATTCCTTTACTTCCTTTAGTGCTTATAGCAAAGTACACACTAAAAACCGGCCAAGAATGAGTCAGACTTGCGAACCGAGGGTTGTGTACGATTATGCAATATCTTTATACCTATATTTATTATTAATGTATATTAGTAAATATTAGTAGTTGACGGGATATCTATAAGTTTGTGTATGTGTGCGCACCATCTTTTACTACCACTCAATTTTAAACTTTGACTAAGAGTGTGAGTTTATTCTGGACTAGAGATAAGGCCGGTATTATACCATTTTTGCTTTTTGGTTTAATACGAAAAATACCGTATTAAACGGTCTTATACCATAATCTTCGGTATTTTTCGTTTTACATGTATTATTTACATATCATGTAGCTGTAACTTATTTTATTCAGAGAAAAACATTATTAATTATAATATTTAGGAGAAAAAAATAATAACTTGCGTACAAAATAATAAAAATAAAACATTAATTTCAAAAGAATTGGTACCTACTTCTGTAGTATTTTTAATAATATGAAAATAATTACGTACCTAAAATATGAATGTACTTAGAGAATCTAAATGTTTTTTTTTTATTGGTACGTCTATTTTGGCATCCAAAATGCCGTCTAATTTTTTTTCAGTAATGTCAATATGGATATCGTTTTCGTGGTTTTCGGAGGTGGTAATTGCGAAAATTATGTCAATTTTGGGATCCAAGATGGCGTCCGCGAATTTTTCAATAATTTCAATATGGGTATCGTTTTCGTGGTTTTCGGGGATGGTAATTGCGAAAAACACTTCAATTTTGGGATCCAAGATGGTGTCCGCGAATTTTTCAATAATTTCAATATAGGTATCGTTTTCATGGTTTTCGGGGATGGTAATTGCGAAAATTATGTCAATTTTGGGATCCTCGATGGCGTCCGTGAATTTTTCAATAATATCAATATGGGTATCGTTTTCGTGGTTTTCGGGGATGGTTATTGCGAAAAACACTTCAATTTTGGGATCCAAGATGGCGTCCGTAAATTTTTCAATAATATCAATATGGGTATCGTTTTCATGGTTTTCGGGGATGGTAATTGCGAAAATTATGTCAATTTTGGGATCCAAGATGGCATCCGCGAATTTTTCAATAATATCAATATGGGTATCGTTTTCGTGGTTTTCGGGGATGGTAATTGCGAAAAACACGTCAATTTTTGGATCTGACATGGCGTCCGCGAATTTTTCAATAATATCAATATGGGTATCGATTTCATGGTTTTCGGGGATGGTAATTGCGAAAATTATGTCAATTTTGGGATCCAAGATGGCGCCCGCGAATTTTTCAATAATCTCAATATGGGTATCGTTTTCGTGGTTTTCGGGGGTGGTAATTACGAATATGACGTGAATTTTAGGATCCAAAATGGCGTCCGCGAATTTTTCAATAATCTCAATATGGGTATCGTTTTCGTGGTTTTCGGGGGTGGTAATTACGAATATGACGTGAATTTTAGGATCCAAAATGGCGTCCGCGAATTTTTCAATAATATCAATATGAGTATCGTTTTCGTGGATTTCGGGGATGGTAATTTCGAAAATTATGTCCATTTTTCGCAATTACCACGGCCACGAATTTTTCAGTAATGCCAATATCACAAAAACTCAAAAACAGTAAAGTTGAATATGGCGGGCATCTTTGCAATTTTGAGATCAGAACTATGCTATGTAGGCGACGAGATCGTCAAATATCGATTTTGGAGGCAATCAGGCCAAAAACAGCATATTTCAAGATGGTGGGCATCTTTGCACTTTTGAGATCAGAACTATGCTAAGTGGTCAACGAGATCTTCAAATATCGATTTTGGAGGCAATCGGCCCAAAAACAGCAAGTTTCAAGATGGCGAGCATCTTTGCAATTTTGACATCAGAACTATACTAAGTGGTCAACGAGATCGTCAAATATCGATTTTGGAGGCAATCCGTTCAAAAACAGCAAGTTTCAAGATGGCGGGCATCTTTGAAATTTTGACATCAGAACTATGCTGAGTGGTCAACGAGATCGTCAAATATCGATTTTGGGGGCAATCAGCCCAAATCAGCGAATTTCAAGATGGCGGGCATCTTTGCAATTTTGACATCAGAACTATGCTAAGTGGTCAACTAGATCGTCAAATATCGATTTTAAAGGCAATCAGCCCAAGAACAGCAAATTTCAAGGGGGCGGGCATCTTCGCAATTTTGACATCAGAACTATGCTAAGTGGTCAACTAGATCGTCAAATATCGATTTTAAAGGCAATCAGCCCAAGAACAGCAAATTTCAAGGGGGCGGGCATCTTCGCAATTTCGACATCAGAACTATGCTAAGTGGTCAACGAGATCGTCAAATATCGATTTTGGAGGCAATCGGCCCAAATACAGCAAGTTTCAAGACGGGGGCGGCCACCTTTGCATTTTTAACATCAGAACTATGCTAAGTGGTCAACGAGATCGTCAAATATCGATTTTAAAGGCAATCAGCCCAAGAACAGCAAATTTCAAGGGGGCGGGCATCTTAGCAATTTTGACATCAGAACTAAGCTAAGTGGTCAACGAGATCGTCAAATATCGATTTTGGAGGCAATCGGCACAAAACAGCAAATTTCAAGATGGCGGGCATCTTTGCAAAAGATGGCGGGAACCTAGTTAGAACTATTTTTCTATAATTGTTCATCTACTTTCCTTGCCATAATTGAAAGAAAAGCATATTATGTAGCTTGCATTTAATGATTCATTTTATCCTCGTGCTTTTTAGAGTCCTCGCTGATGCTCAGGCTCCAAATAAATGCTCGGTGAGGTAATGGATTACTTTTTGCTCGATACAATAATCTACTAATATATTATTAAGCAAATTAAATGAAATTTTCATTTCCACCCACTGAAATGGGTGGTTATGGGTTAAAACCGGGTTAAAACCTAAGCACCCGGGTTTTAACCCAGGTGGGTGGATTGGGTTTTAACCCTCTACCCATCTCTAGCTACGTATCATCTCGTATTAAATTAAGTTGGACTACCGCGCGGCGCCTCCTTATGTCCCGCGAGCTCACTATGTGTGTGCCTGTATGTGTGTGTTTGTGTACTCAGATGAGCTCATTTACATGGCACGCATCACTACTCATCTACTTTACCAACTTACCTGTACTGGGCGTGTTGAATATGGGATTAAGATAAATTATACAACATAGTGTGCCTAATATGTTTTGATACTTGAGCTATACTTAATGTAAAGTTTCATTAAACTTCCTATGGTGGTTACGTAACGGGAGTACAGAAATAATATTTGTTTATAAAACGTCGCATTTACAATAGTAGTAGACAGGATGGAGATGAAGCCATTTACTTGTCGGTTGTTTCGGTTCTAAATTAATGTAATTACTTTGTTTTCTTCATATTTAGTAATAACGTATTATGTAACTGTAAAACCAATCGCATAAGTCGTCTGTACAAGTGTTATAGCTACTTACAATCTCAACGAAATCCTTGAGATAAGCTCAGAGAACTTTGCTCCCCTTTTGATAGAGACTGACCCAGTACAAACTATAGTAATTAACTCGGTTAGCTGAACCGAAACAGTACTGAATTAATGCATCAACAAATGGATGATCTGTTAAAACGAGCTTTCAATTATCTGAAACTGATGAATGTAGAGGAAGCGACAGTGTCATTGTATTGTTGTAACATTGTAGCGTACAAGGTACAGTCGGCACCAGCGCCACCAGCTGTACTCAGTACATAGTTACACAAGTGTCACAGAGTTATAAGCTCTTCCACACTGGCACAAATTTGAACAATTATTAATATTTTGCAAGTTAACGAATTATCATGTTTTTATTTCGACATAGTCAGCCCTCATAGTTTTCATACAAAGTCTACAAAGAGTTATAGTACTCGTTGCAACACTACGCATTATCGCTGCTTGTCCATATGTTGGTGGACTAGATGAGTTTTATTGTTACTATAAAATGTGACCGAGCACTCGCTAAATATTACAAGTTTTAATATTCGTTAATGGCGACTGATTAATGAAACTTTCACGGAGACACGTCGTATCAGTCACATTTGGTGCCGCTGGGATGATAGTGCAAATATTTATAATATTCATTTGTACTTCTCCCGGTGCGAGCTGATTTTATATCGAAGGAAAAGTAATGACTGACGTTAATATCTTCGTTACGTTTTGTATTTGTAAGAAGACTTATTCATATTTCAACTATAACTCCTTCACTACTAAATAAATCCTTTATAAAATAAATAATTTTTATTTTGTTTGTAATGTGTATTAACATTTTGCATGTCTTGTATAATGTCTACACATTTCCTGATTAAATTTTCAATGCTGAACATGTTGTGTGTCTGTGTGTGTTAGTAAGCATCATAAATACTTTATAGAGGTGACAAATGTCGCCGCAACACAAACAAGTGACACGTAAATATTATAACGTACAAAGTTAATAACAACTCAGCTATGTCGTAAACCGCCCGCAAACAATAACAGAACACAACCGTGCGACGGGAGGCGGGGGGGGGGAGGGCGAGGACTCCCGCGCTAACGTTTACCGATCATATACAGAAATTCGCTCATCAAAAACATATTTCTAAGTAGAAAAGTTGAATTGCTTTTGAAGTCACCCCACACAATAAAAACAACACATCTCTACTGTTTCCTCTTATACAATTTTATACCTTACGTTGTATAAGATAGGTTTGGTATTTGTTGTATCGTTCGTGAACGTGAGGCGACGCGTCAGTAAGTACGTAACAATCTGAGTCCCAAAATTCTATGAATAAGAAACACTTTAGGGGCGTTTTCTGGCGATCAGCGGCATTACTCGTCATTTATAAACATACAATTACTTACCGAAGTGCACTACCACATACATACACATAGTTAGTTAATATAATATTGTGTAGGTACTGTAATTAGGTAGCAGGTACATTGGTTGGAGTTTATCATTTTCGGTCGAGCGGTCACCGGTACTTTATTTAGAAGTAAATTCCGGCGGAATATTGGCTAGCCGTGAAATACGATTATAAAATGTGACTCGCGCTGAAATATCGCCCACATTTTATGTGTCTGTTGTCGGAGCGAGAAAATTGAATGTTTGTCAATTTATTACTTTTAGAACTCTATGTGCGTACATACACTATGTGTACCTAATGTTATATACAAAATTGATATATAGATACTTAGCTAATATTCAATTTGACATGGAGTAATTACTATCAGTTTTACGAATTAAAACCTAAAGTTTGTTCTTTTTATCGTTTCTGTGGACACAAGCCTACTCTCATCATTGCTGCGTTATATAATTATGTTTAATCGAAAAAGATATGTCCATAAACGATCACAATGTTGACACTCGGCGTGACTCTCGTGAGTATTCAATTTCTGAAACATCTACCGAAGATAAACATTATATAATAAAACATACATATTCATCATCATCATCATCATCATCATCTCAGCCTATTGCAGTCCACTGCTGGACATACATATTATATACATACAAACATGGCAAGTTAATTTTTTTTTTTATTTAAACAATACATAGATTTCTAACCTAGGCATTTCCATACAATTATATCACAGCTTTCATTCATACACTTGTATGACACGTCCATACATAAGGGTCAGCTCATATCGTCGACTATATTCACAACAAACACTGACGTTCAATTAGAAGGAAAATATTAGAGTATTTTTTTTACTATTACCAAACAACATTTAGTATTTACAAATACCAAGTGTGCAATAACAAAGTGCGAAATAAAAATTTGATAATCCTTTTGTATTACAGCGAGTAATTCCGAAAAAAAACGTGAGTCAATATGTCATCCACGTTTACATAATACAAAGTATTTTACAAACTATCTGTATGGCAAACGCGCTGAAATCTTATCCGTACTTCTTGAAAGTATACCAGAACGAACTCCTTAAGTACGCAAGGATAGTGGCATCTATAAACTGTTCAGGCACCACGTGCCATACGAATGTAAAATGTACCCACACATACATACATTATGTGCAACTGCAGAGTACTACGTTGAGCCATACACACACGTACATACACACATGTATGTACGTGCACGTGTGTGTGTGCACGTTATTTGCACAAATATTCAATGAGCTATCTACTTAATGCAGACTTGAGCTGATAATGGCACTAACATTTCTGCTTTAAGCTTTAGACGCTGGAGTGCTCGGGCAAACTCTTAGGTTGGATTTAGGTTTTCATTTGTGAGTCCGTTAAAGCACTGTTAACTCACGTTGTAAGGACTGATTATATTATTTCTTATGTTTTTTGCAAAAATGTTCCTTGAAAGTTCTTTTAGTCATGCATTCAGCCAACAAAACTTACATCTGAGAATAATTATATCACCACAGAGGAAAAAAACCCTATGTCTTTTGAAAGCGTAAAAGTTTAACAATTTTTACCCGACTGCGCGACGCAAAGGAGTGGTAATGTGTTTTTTGAGATAACGGAGCAGTGAATGTGAACGAACCGGATATACATCTTGCATTTACGAGAAGATATGAGTGACAAGCGATTGCACGCGACAACTACAGCGGTGCATTGGGGAGGCTTTCTAATAAAATAATGCGAGTGCTATACTCGCAGGACGTAACGGCCGCTAGTGAATCCTCACTTCTTATGACTTTCCAAAAAGCATTTAATATGATATCGACATGTGCATTGCATGGGTTGTGGCGTGTTACAGTCTGTTCCGAGTGCCACGGAGCGCGGCGCGGCGGTGGCGATGGCGGTGCACCCCCCCCCCCCCAGGAGCCCCTGGGAAATTCCACAACCATTCCACTATCGAATCCGCCGCAGCCGCTATCATAAACGATATTTTTACTGCACATAACGCTACATCGGGTTGCTTCTATTTATTAAAATGACATGAACAAATATTAACATATTTAGTTTCTAAACAATGTTGCCATTGTTGTGGCTAATTAAAACAAACCGCCACCATTTATTAGTTTATCTCGACACCGTAACGATAAAAATGCAAATTCGCTACAGATTTCTATTATTTTACAATTAAAAGGTAAGCAAAAACAAAATAAACGCACAGTGGGTCTATTTTAATACATAATTGCGCTATAAATATTAACAATTGCAGTTTATTTTTAATTATTTTAATCTTGAGAGCCATTCGAGCGCATTAATTATACGAAAAAGAAAAAATGTAGTCCGCGCGCAGGAACGATCGTCGCGGGAGCGCGTATTCCCGCGGCCAAAAATTGTGATATCTCGTTACGTCATTACGAGGGATGTTAGCGGTGAGGGGGGCGAGGGGTGGTAGGGGGAGGGAGCAGCATAAACGAACATGATTATCGTGTTCACGAAAGAATCCACTCATACATATGTATGAAATTATGTTACGTTTGTGCCGCGCGGCTCCGTCCGTCGCCGTCGCCACCGCTCGCGCCTCTACGTATCTTATTTTATATTTAAATGGCGTCCGGCGTTGTGGCCCATTTTTAAAACGTTTTATATCGTTCGAGTGTGAGTACTCCGAGCTATAGTGTGTCGTGTTTATAGATATATGTATATCTATATACAAACACGCGATGTACATATACAGACACATACCGAGGCTATGTGTCGAACGGAACGCACTGGTTCGCTTCGCTAGAGAGACGCCAATCGCTTTGTGGACGCGGAATGCTGAACGTATGCGTTCATTTGTCCAATTGGTGAAACGCAATTGTTCCATATTGTTTACTGCTGCTATTTATAATTAACGTCAATAATGCAACAACAGTTTACAACTTAAATAGTTTCGATGTCTAATCTGTGGGTAGTAAGTAGAGATGGAGCCCCAGCTCGCCACTTACATAGATAAACTATTACATATAAATAGTAAATGCTAATACTACTAATCACCAATAAGTAGGTACTATAATAATACTACTACTAGCGAGAAATATTTTACTTTTATTCCAAACCATTATTCGTCACATATCCTGCCATGTTTCCAAACAAAACAGCTAGTCAATCTACTCAAATATCGGAACTATTAGCAAATGTATCAATAATAATCATTTAAGTCTAAAGGACAATATCCAAATATCCAATATCATTATTTTTACTTATCGAGTGGGCCTGAGGCCCGCTTTATGTCTTCCAACTTGACTTAACGACCAAATTAAGTAATAGTGCTACAGAGACGGTCGAGAATGAAAATGACACAAACACGTACCCATCTACAGACTAACCTTGCCGATCGTTAGGTTGCTTCACCCCAGCACCACAATGGTACGAGCGCCTCTACTTCTCTAATGATCCGTCTATTGACGTTACTCATAGTACCACGTGTTATTATGTAATTCAATGATACCAACACTTATTATATAGATCCGTAACATTTAATTATCTGTGCTGTTCAATCACCAATTATCCGTTATTATGACGTGATCACAATTAATTGCTATATAACGGGTCTACGTCACGTATTATATTTAAGGAATATGAAAATACCTTATTTGTTTGCCCGACGTTTCGGTCGAATTACACCGAGCGTGGTCACGGGAACTACTACAGCTGCAATCCACCTTGTAGACAGCGGGTGGTGGAGTACTTTTGTAATACTGTTCCAATTTTGTCCGTAACTCCTTTTACGTTACGGACAAAAAAAAGAAAACAAAAAAGATTTTACAATTAATTGCGCCAAATATTGACCAATTCACACAAACAAGCGCACGTCGAACATACGAGACAATACCTACTATATGTTCATACTTCGAGTACTTCACTGTAACAAGCCCATTCCAACTTTACCAAATCAGGTTTGATATAAAATAATTTGTTTGCTGTCTCGTATCTCTATAGGCAATGAAACCCCATAATACTTATTAAGTAAACCGAAACTGAAGTCTTTATATCGTGATAACGGTGTTACCAACTACAAATAAAAACAAATTAACTTGACTTGAACATATTTTGCTATCCTACTCAAAAATAGTGTCGACACAAGAGGGACTATAAAATATCATAGTTTAATTATGAAGCTCAATAATGCCAGTGTAATGAGCCCTAGAGAACGTAACACGAAAATTAAAAGGTAATGATTAGAGGCCAATATATTAGTTTATTTATGACATGTAATTATACGCAACAAACGGTTCACCGAGTGAGCCATTACCATTAAGTCACAAGAACGCAACGCCTACAATATGCTAATGTTACAACTTATAACTTTTAATTCGGCCCTACATAGCTGCCTTTATGTTCTTGTACGAGTCTAATAGGTATATACTCGTACGGAAGTGGGACCTTACCTTTATACAGTGTAAGAAGTAACAGCACTAAGGACACAATATAGAAGCATAAAAACGCTATAGTTGAAGCAAATTCTGATGTCGCAGATAATTTCACACAATTTGTCCTATAAAAAAGGTTGGTGTCTACATCGACTCCAAAGATAGCCATCTCAGTCATTTCATGAGAATAACCGTAAACTACTTTAGCTTTTCGCCAACATGAAAAGAAGCTTCCAAGAAATTTCATATATTTCGTATATAAAATAAAATGCTCAGTTTAAAAACATGCTAACATTTGTACAATAGTCCCTATGGACAAGAAAATTGTGAAGGGACGTCATTATTATGTAATGTGACAGCTATTGTTGTAGCTGTGCTTCTATTCAGATGAGATGTTCAAGGCATGGTGTACTACTGTGTACTGTCGCACTGTGTACTGTGTACTGTGTAGTGGTACTGTGGGACGTGTCGACAAACTCACAGTGGACGCTCGCTCTCAGGAATCTCTCGGTATTTTCCTCACTCTACTAAAATATTTGCAAATGGTCATTAAGTTTAGTTACATTTGCGTTTTACCATCTTGTGCTAAATTTATTCGATAAACGTTTTAGTAAGATCAATATTATTTTGTCTCCGAAAAAGGCAACAATTTTTAAAGACAACGGATTATAAAAACAAATCGTATGATCAGTGAATCGTACAAATATTACTTGTCTCTATTGTCACTATACTTGTCACTACTCTCACTGCTCACCTCTTTGCAGTGCTGGTTGTGTATTGATCTTGTATAAATAAAACGATTTCTCTGTGCACTCTACTGTGGTGCTTATATCCGCCCAAGCCAGAGCAAAATTCGCATCAATAATATTCTAGATTTAGCTGTATACCGTGGCCTAGAAATTGTTGAACTATAGACTACACTAGCCTCGTCCGCGTGATATGTCGGTAAAAAGTGATATTCCAGACTATAATCTATTTGTGTGCCAAATTTCATACAGATCGATTCAGCCGTTCAGGCGTGACGAGATTGAATAACAAAAAAATTAATAATGATTCATCTTAACTCACATATTTATAATATTAGTAGGATTCAATATTTTATACATATTATGAAGACTAAAGTACAAATCAGAATTGGTCGCGAACACTCCACAACCCGTCTACGTCACAAACACAATATATACATAAAACCCACTCACTACTGTAGTACTGCTTTATATTTTAGAGCGGTTTGATATAACTTTTGAACGTTATCTCTTAGGGCAGGCAATGTCACAGACAATATAGACTTTATATTTAAATATGTGTCTTTGTGTATGAGGTAGACGATCAACTACATTATCTGTGGTGGCAAGTGGGCGCGCCGCGCGACCTCTTTGAATAAAATACTTTGAGTTTTATTTCTATTTCTACTTATTTCAATAAGATCAACATCCACATCGTCAGACTATACTTTTATGTACACCTATAGATACACGAATACAAATATTATATTAATAATGTACTTTATGTCAAAGAACTAAAATAGAAAATAATTGCTAATAAAACAGGGCTTCCTCAAATATCTATTACTAATTTATAATAACGTAATTAAATTACGATTTTTTATAGTCTTTAGCATAATTTTAATACAAAGTAAAATAATTTTGTAATTTTAAAATCGATGACGCAAAAAAGTTTTGTTTAATTAGTAACCTTTGTGTAATTAAAATATCCAGTAAATTTAAATTTTAAAGGTTAAACTAATTTTATTCTATTTATATTTCATTCCACAACGAGGAGTTACTCACATTGAGAGAAATTTAAATTATTAACATGGTCGATCATGGTCTTCGTTGATTTTAAAGTAAAGTGTCTACATGTGAGCTCAAACAAAGCTATGTGAGCTAGTTTGGTACATAGTGACCGGTCACAACAGTGCAGGTCAGGCTCAACAGTGTGTCCCGCGGCGACGCGCGACGCTCACTTGCACGAGTCCCCGGAGTGACTCCGCTCATGTACCGCTACATACTAGATATTACATTTGACATCATGTTTGTATAAAACAGAAAAGTATTGTTATCTGTAGCGACATTTTTTGTTAAATAATATTGGTCTTAGCTAAATGGCCTCTTGGAAAACTGCTGCAAATAGTGTACCTAATAGCCGTTTTTATAATAAAATTCGTTAATTTAAAGATCGTAGTTCTCCTTAAAGGTCTCCTACAGTTACGTCTATCTTCTATATTAGTTAAGTGTATAGTAATACTCGTACTGAAGTTAAATATTTTTTCCTTTAACTCTAGCAGAGATGCCTTGCATCATAATTTTATGAGTTGGCATTGTTAACTTACAATATGAAAATCGATGCTTATCGATAGTTCCGCGAGTATAGGTACATTCAGGTCGATTACCCGGGACATCTCTGACCGAATACAAGTACAGTACTCGCGGGTCGTTACAAGCCCCACTGAGCCCATAAGTGAACACTTGTTTTGTGCGCGATTGTACCGTGTACGTATCGTACTCGTACCTACGCGTACCTATTACTGTAATTTCACTGAGTGCTCTCGGCTCGTGCGTATGATCGCACAGAATATGCATAGTGCTTTAAACAATACCGTTTGTATCCTGAACGTAACACAGGTAACTTTAATAACTGACCGAATGGGGAAGACATTCTGTAGAAAACGCAACTTTAACAATTTGAAAACTAACTTTGTCTGAATCTAATGAGAGACGACAATTTTAATTGGTAACGACTAAGTGACATGCGTCTATAGCTATAGTTATTAGTTTTGTGGCTGCTCACATGCTTCATTATAAATATCAGTACTTTGACAACGAACTACATTGGTGGCACGGGTATACAAGACTGCTGCGTAAGAAGTCCCGGGTTCATTCTCCGAGTCGAGCAAAAACGGTATTGGGATTGTCTGTTTTGTAATTCTTAGGCCGGAGATTGGAAATACTGGCCGGTAAATAGCAAAAGGTTCGCCCACTTTTAAATTGGACCTAATATGGAGACATGTGGGTGTGCTGCACCTCTACCTACCCCTTAGTGAAACAAGGACATTATAATGAGGAAAATACAACAATACAATTATAATCGCCACAATAATCAGCGTATACAGGTAACGTACCCGCGGCTCTATACGATAATATACAATTTATACGCAACTAGCCCCGCGTGTGTCCCCACTCTCCCCTCCCCGCCTACATACGTGTATAGTAGTTACAAGTCGTAACAGAAAAAGGGTCCCCCACACAATAGCCGATATAATTGTTCCATTAGAATTAAATGTGGTCCGGACCTCGTGCGGAGATGGTCCGGCGCGCGCGAGCTTTGCATACTAATGGAGCCGCGCGGCGCGGCTCGCCAGGCGCCATCATGACTTCATGTCACAGAATATTACATCTATTTATATTTTTATCTACACCCTCTCCCTCCCCCCCACATACCTTGCCCCGCGCCGTCCACAAGATTTAGTGGACCGTGAGAGATAATTGGCTTTGTTTTATAACAGCTGTTGTATAAATTGATAATATCTTTCAGATTTTCATTTGAATGAACAAGCTATTGTTCATAACAATCATTAGAATTATTTGACTGAATTTATTATTTCATTATTTAAAAAGCACAGAAAATAATATGAAGACTTCTAGCACTCAAGCTACATACACGAGCAACTATGACACTCCCAATCATGACTAGTGTCACTGTTTACTAACATATGCGGGGGACTTTACTTACATACAATTAAAGGGCACAAAGTACACCCAGACTCCGAATAAATATCTATGAACCACACAAATATTTGCCCCACGTGGAAATCGAACCCACATCACTCGGTATGGCGATGTTAGTGGCGAGGTGAGCACCTTAACCGCTACGCTACGATGACAATCTTGACTTGATCAATTACTTACTGGAAAGGAACATCTCGAACAGATATAAAACATTGGTAGAGCTTTCTCGTTATATTACCTGTCCTTTACGTTCGGTTTAAATTCAAAGTTACCAATTTGTATGTACTGCTAGTGACGCAAATAAAACAATATAGCATCGTAAGATCATTGTCATAACACTTACGAACCGATACAAGGATGACGTCTCCAGACTCTGTCTGTGAGCTCGGATGGACATTGGACAGGCGCGAGGCGCTAGTGTGCTGTAACAAGAGGAGATTAAACGAAATGCACTCGCATTAACGTAACACCTTTGTTTACTTTACTTCCTTTGAGTACTTTTTTATTTTTGTTGTAAAACAAAGAATGTTTTGTTTAGGGAACGTGATATTAGAAGGGTCCACTCGCACGCTCCACTTTACTTAACTCGTAGTTTAATCATCAACGTGTTCACTCAGAACGATCACGAACTACGTTCTGTTACACAACGAGTTTATAAACAATACACAGTTAATTGTTAGAATAAAAAAGTCTGATAGCACTAAATTTAGAATTACTGTAATCATACACGTAGCCTACACAAATTTATAGCCAGGGTTCAAAACAAAACAGCTAGTTAACTAACACAAATATTAGAGCTATTACCTAACTTACCAATAATAATTCTAAATCAAAAGAAAGGCCAATATATCCAACATTATGTTTGCGGTTATTTTCGAAGCTGTACCTGGCCAATTACTAAACGTAACGTGACTGCTTACAATATGACTTTGCATACGATCGCGCTAACTTCTTCTAATTAGTACCGCCTACATAACAATTATTTTGTTTTCTAACACGCAATGAGGCATGTATTCTGTACGACATAAGGTTGAGTTCCGCATGTGACAAGTGCATGTATTGTGTGTCGCGGGTGTCGTGTGTCTGTGACTAGGTGTTCTGTGTGAGGTGAAACAACTGTGTCGTTTAATGAGTGATGCATGCCACCATGTTACAAACTATTACAATAACTAAGCAGTAGGTATATAAATATATGTATATAATATTACTTTCATGATCAGCATATTACTCGAGTCCCTTGTAACTTGTAAGCACCGCGCAAGTTATGCCACTAGAGTGCGGCGACAAAAGCTAAAATTGCTCAAATTTTCTGCATCTTGCACCTTTATGTTTTAATCAAAGGATAATACAATAAATTATCAACAAAAGATACGTACGTACGTAAGGTAGGTACTGTTGGTGAGTTTGGAATAGGAGTTCTTTGAAACTACTCATTGGATCTCCATTAAATTTTACTTAGAGATAGACAAACACTTGGAGAAGCATAGCACGATGAAAGAGACTGGCCTCCACGACACAGGGAATCGGAGTGTGGAGACCAGTGATTTATTTGTTTATTACTATGTAATTTTTTCTGAACAATAAAAGATTTAATATTTATTATATAGGTCATGTTTACCAACATACGATGTGATGTAGTGGGAGGGACAGACTATGCAAATTATTATCAGCATTCATTCACTAAAAAGCTCAAGAAGGCTACGTTTACAATTAAATATTTTAAGTCATAATAACCCAATAGTATAAAACACAACACATACGAGTACGTCATTTGAACTAAAATAATGTACTTATCATTCAAACACAGTACCCATATCACACACGAGACACGTGGAAGGTTCTCGCACCCAAATCACAAACGTGCCCTCAACTAATTACCGGCGACAGTCCCGCGACTCCCACAACATCCACAACGTTCGGCAACACTCCTCGCCACAGTCGCCACACTCGGAGCTGCAACTCTCACGAGACCACTTACTCGATATACCAAATTGTCGAAAGTCTCAACTTAAATTTACGTCAGTCTGCTAAGTCTACAAAACTGTAACAGCATCTGTCATGTCGATGCCAAAATGGAATGTTCTTGATGCAGTCAAAATTGATCAATACATAAGGAGTGTAAAAGGTAATATGGTAATACAAGCATAATCGAGCTCTCGAGTTTACACACTGCATGTAACGAGCGAGTACATAGGGGTAGTACGAGGGACAGTAACGAGCGAGTCGAGCTAATCTCATTTATCTGATATAAATGCTGCGGTCACTCGGACACTCTACGAGCACTCACTCATATATGTGCCTGTACTATGTGCAGTTGCACGTAGTACATGTAGTCAAGTTACGTCGTCTCTTTGACTTGTATCGCTTGAGTACTTGTAATTGTATATGTGTTAATCCGGAAAGGATTAACACATATACAATTAATTCATACAGTTATAAGTGATTAAGTTATACATATGATATAATTAAATTTCCTCGTTATTATATACTGACATCCTAGCATTCAATCAAACAAATGTTAGTTGGTTCAGATAAGCATGCTCTATACTCTATCAGTTATATCTTAGAATAACGCAGAATTTTAGCAAAAAATATGTTGACTTTGTATAAAACAAAATGGAGATAATGTATACAGTATTGTCGTAAGTTGAATAAATTCTCAAAACTCATCGTACTAAAGAATATGAAATAAAATAAACTTCTTATTTCGCTAATCTGTGAGCGGCGCCCCACACTCCTCGCTGCGACGTCCCGACGTCTAACGTCACTTTCATGACGTCGGACGACCTCATTTGAATTTTTATAACATTAGCTCGCTTAAGTTCTCACAAACGTTACATTTCAACGTAGGATCAACGACGTCACTCCGTCACTCGCCTCACCGACCATCATTGTAATAAAACCCGACGGAGTGGACTACAATCTAACTGGACATTTAAAAATCCAATATACCGGCCGATGTATTCGATTGTCGATGAACTCGAATAAAAAACTGCATCGAGCCCATTTGTAAAGATCGGTGAGCCGTATACAGTGTAAATCGTATAAAACTGATGAGTGAGTGAAATACGCGCTCGCATGGTGCAGGTGCACTCGCGTCATGTGTGACGTAGGTCGTATTACGATACAGCACTAACAGAGATCGCGTCCGTCTCTGTCGGGTGCTTGTTGTGTAGACGTATAGACGCTTGCACGAGAGTGATCGCTGCTGTTAGCTGTTACTGTTACACTGAACGAGTCTTGTGTCCGGTGATAAACCTACGACACACACACATAGCTCTTATGTATCATTTCTGTTTGTATTAAATACATCTTACCACACTTTGGCTTTTCAAAAGAATTACTCGTATTTATCGTCAGCTCTTCTCATGGTTCATCCTTGTCAGCGAAACCTAGGACAATGGATTAGAAAAATTTGCTGACATTTGACTTCGTATGACGGTCATAAATATCATGTGTGTATATGATTACTACAACAGCTAAATACACAAACTGTACGCAGCTTGGCGGGCACGATGCATTGTTGCTAAGTAGGTATGTAGTTTCTAATGTGCTATTTCGTTTAACGTGTAGTTAACTTTTTATATTAATTTGTAAAGGTTCTTATCGTGCCGTGTCTTGAGTGAGAGCTGTACGGTCAACGCTGCATGCTGATATAATATTGATGACTGGTGGAGATGGATGCTCAAGTGTAGTCAGTTCCCCGCAGCGTGGCTGGCCCGCCGCCAGCGCGCGCGGCGGTGGCGCCCCCTCGCGACATTTCCATGCAATCTCGTTTCAATTTCGTTCAATGCGCCTCTCGCCTAATCCTCATACTCTACAAATGGAACTTATTTCGCGTTGAATTTCCTAAATATTACTTCAAATATACCTTCAGTCGCTTCGAGGCTCTATTTTGTTACGAAAATAATGGGTTCACTCCATATACTGGCGTATTCTTTTTGTACTGCTCGGATATAAAAGTACATTCTTATTAGGGTTCCGTACATAAAAGGTACTAAAGGAATCCATATGGTCCCGCTCTGTCCGTCTGTCTGTCCTTATGCTATCGACATTAAGTTTCGATTTGTTACAAACACTGTTGATCCAACTCTACTAAAATAAAAACTTGGAAAAATACTTTTACTTTCTTTGCAAAACTGGCCCAAATGGGGGGGTTGAAATTTTAAATTGACACTATTAGATAATGTGGGGTATCAAATGAAAGGGCCTTGTTTTCACATTTCAAAACCAATTATTATTTATTTATACGCTTCACAATTTTTTTATTAGGATCAAAATTATCAATATAACAACCCCCGCCCCCCAACTGACTCGCACTTGACTGGTTTTTGTTTATAGATACGTTTTTACAGCTTGATTATATCGTGTAACGTGTAACACATTGAGTTAGAGGTAGCGTCAGGCTGTTGTCAGAGATACGGGCGCGGGCGGTCCGTGCGGCGCGGCACACGATATAGACACAGTGTACTCGTAACGATGAACAGTACGTGAGCTCGCCTCCGCGCAGCGAGCGAGTATACTAAACGGTCACTGTCTGTCCGTCACGTGCAAACACGCCGCGCGCGTGATTCCTTCACAATATTGTACTACACTACTGTACGCTAATACGTGCGACATAAAATAGCCATATCTTCAAAAAGTGCCTCAGTCATTTGAGTTTCATTTTGGTAACTGGTTCCTAAAGTATCTAGGTACAGTTAGTTAACTGCCAGCTCGACCAGTTTTCTAACATTTTTATGTTTTAAATTGTTCATGAAGTTGAAAGTTCAAGTCTATTTAACATGCAGGAGTCGACAGTGACGACAGTACAGCGTTCAATAGTCCGAATAACACAGCACAAGTCTATATAAGATTCAGCAGTCCAGTGATACACGGAATCTTGCTGTGAAGCTGAGACTACTATCTATCTATCCTACTTGTTGATGCATAAAATTAATACTTACCAATATAATTAATAATGAATGCTTACTTATGGTAGATGGCGCTAACAGAAGTCTGTCTCTGTACGTAACTCAATTCTGACCTATCTACTAATGGGTCAATTTCCCATTAAGTCCACATGTATTCTAAGCACACATTCACCTGAAGGACACATCGGCGATCAGCGATCATAACTCTTCGACATGCGCGCTCTTTTGTGATGAAATGATATAAGCTCGAAACGTTTGTGAGTTGTCTAGAAGGGCGTGCAACGTGTAGTGAGTTAGTAAACACACTTGGTACTACAGGTAGGTGTAAGCGAGCGGAGCGATGCGATGCGGTGTGGTGCGGTGCGGTGCGGTGCGGTCCTTCATCACTGTCGCGGGACGATATCGGCTCGATCGGTTTTATTGTCGCCGAACCGTGAGCCGTGAGCCGTGACGTACGGCCACCGAACGTGTGCGACATACGAACGACTGCTGTGCCCACTGTTAGCTCGGATCCAATATGAACGTACATGTAAAAAAAACGAAGAAACACCTACAATAATATGCTTATTGGTTAGGTACTCGTACCTACCTAATAGCTGTTTTGTGATTTTAAATAGGTACTTAATGTTTTAAAGTGTATTGTTGGAAATAATTAATTTGTCACACATTTTCTTATAAAATTGCTAGCCTTAGAGTAATGTTATATAAACATTCTAAAATAAAAGAACAAATTAATGTTGTTAAATAACAAATAATAAATACAAAATAACGTTGATGAGCTGCGGTGCGGCGCGGTACAGCGCGGTGTGGCACGTCGCGTCGGTACAGAACGAATCCAGTTTAAGTTTGCTACTAAATCATTTTGTAGGAACAAGATTTTTCCGTCACGTCCCTGTAGCGTCAGCAAAATAACTGAATACACACACACAGACACGTGAAGACTAGCTTGTGTGTTGTACCGAGGGCAGAATAATCCGAGCCAACGAACACGCATGCATTTTGGGCGAGGTAACGACAACAAAACAGGCTGATGTTTGGTTGCAAGTAAAAAGCATGCATGCGTAAAAGGAACGTGCGATCGAGGGCGACGCTCACAACATGCGGCCGAGTTACGTGCATGTACATGTGTGTACACTTAGTAGTCACAGAATAAGTAATAGTACTACGTATAGTCAAAAGACAACAACGTTACCAAGCCTGCCGGCCGAACTATGTCCACAAACTTGAAAAACATTTTCAACCAAAAAGTCTAATTTTAGACACAACGAAAAAAATAATATTCAATTTAAGTTAATGAAAACGGTTTACTAATTTAATCGACTTATTATAATAAATATTAATAAATCTTTTATTTGTTAGACAACAAAGCCCAATGGTTGGAATAATCTTATTTACTAAACAAGTAAAATACAACAGCTAGGCCGCCACTGTTGGTAGTACCAAGCGCGCAAGCGCACGAACATTTTATTAAAAGAAGCACCGGTAACGGTGACGCGAACATTCCACACACTCAATACTATCTACGTAAAATATGATCAGTTCGCATGTACTCTGACTGAATTCAACAGAATTAATTGTTATTTGTTACAATTAAGTTTAATTGATAGAGTGGTTAAAACTAGTTCGTTTTAAAACTAATTATTAATAGTTTGCTGGTTGAGATGGCTCCACTATCGTATTAGAATGTTCTGTAAGGATAGTTGTAAGTTTGGGTAAATAAATAAATAAAATAAAAGCTGTGCTCCAACAATGTTTACATGAGCTCATATTTTATACATTTCTGAAATATAAATTACAAGTAGGTATGTATCATCGGATCACATCCTAGCATTCATTATTAGCAATAGCAATCCATTAATGTCCCACTGCTGGGCTCGGGTCTCCTCTTCTCTATCCAGAGAGCTGAGAGGGTTTTGGGCCATATAGTTTATGGCCACATTTACATATAAATCCACAAAGAGAAATCCACATTGGTACTGCTGGTCGGAATCGAACTCGGACCGCGTGTTTAGCACGCCGCCCGGTCACTTATCCAGCCTTATAGCCTTATTCAGCCAACATCGCCTCATCATCATCATCATCATCATCATCATCACATCCAATTATGATAAATGCACACTTACACCTGTTATTATTGGTGAACTGACTTAAGTATTTATATCTCATGCTAATTATAAAAATTGCGAACGTAATCGCGTCAAAATATTTAGTGCACGCTAAATAAGGCATGGCTAACGAGCGAATCACAAAGCAGCCGAGTTCTGCAAAACATTGCACTATAGATATATCGATGCACTGTTGTAGGCAACTGAAGTATGTGGCGAGGGCAGGTAACGACTACAAAATAACTAAATAGGTCGGGCGCAAACAGGACGTGGGAAAGGCTTTTAGCGGCGCGTGGTGGTTGCGCTAGCCGCACTCTTGTGCAGCCAGCCTAATGGCGGAGGTGCTCGCAACAATAGCGTGTCACGCTAAAACACTTCACACTTTATAGCCAATATTGAGGTATAACTTACTTCATTACGTGAACATAACGTACAAAATGCACCTTAAAGCTACCTAAAACCATTGTTTTTATTTTGTATCTAATCTATTGCCATATTGATAAAAAAATCCATTCGACTCTTTTTAATTATATTCCCACTAATACAAACATTTAGTCTTCTTCCTCAAAGAAGTTACTAGAGGTGTTTCACGAAATAACAATAATATAGGTATCTACATACCTATACTGCGCAAACAAAGATTGAATCTATTAGAACTTTAATAAGAGCATCCAATATTATTGTAATTAACATCTTGAGAGTCTACTAATATAATTTTCAATAAGAAAACGGGGGCAGCGAGGTGCAGTAGCCTCCGAACCCCGCACGCTGAGCTACGAACACAACAACACAAGAGCCGGCGCAAACACACGCCGCTATCAACATTGCATCAGCACACACGACACAGACCAGACACTGTTTGTGGCGAGCGATCGTTTCTTCACTCAGTTCATACTCGAAGTAGAAGCACAATCATTGAAAACTTATTAAATATACATATGTGTGTGCAACATTAATTTAAAGATTAACAACTAGGTGCAAATGACCAAAGCATACCGCAATGGAGACAAAAGAGGCATGCCTTCAGTGCAGCGAGAAATAGATTAATCCTATCTTCTAATAGTTGGGACTCTACTTAGTTGCCAACTAAAATAATCGTAATAATAATCGCTTCTGTCTATTTTTGTCACCAAACTAAAATTTAACTCCACAATAAATATTGTAAATGAGAAGTGGCCGGGCTGCTTGTCGACGACGAGATGAATGACGTCTCTGAAGCGGCGACATTCAAGCGAGGTCATTATGGAAGAAGCGACTTGTCCGCTTCACATCGCCACCTGTTTACTCACAGCACACGTGCTTCTTTGTAATACACCTAACTTTCCTTGTGACCATTACTAACGGACATCTTCTAAAAGCAACAATATTTATAAAATTAAAACCTATTTATAACTAAAGTAACAATAAATAAATTGATTAAGGACAATTTAAAGTCATGATTATAAAGTTACAATTTAAAGTTAAACTAAATATTGCCTAGTTGAAAAAGTAATTTGGCAGAACAGCTCGTCAGAAACTGGCGCCACATAAACATGAGTGATGACATTTAGCGATGTTGGAGCAGATATTGTTGCTTGTACTTGCTCGTACACAGAAGATTGTTTACTTACGGTACAATGTCAAAGTTTGGCTGCTAACTTTATGTGCCCATAAACAACACTGGTATTTTATCATTACGTTCGGCTCCCATCGCCTCACACAGTATACACAAAGTGTTAAAGTACCGACGCGACACCATATTGACGACATCTGCATAATGACGTACCTGTACGAGTAGTAAACTGTACATACTTTATTATGTTTGTTTTTAATTACAATAAACTGTTGTACCTAATAGTTAACATCTCTCTTGAACCATGAAATTACTTATACATTTAAATAAAATTTTTAACTAAGTAAATGATGGTGCTACTTTCACAACATCCAGTCTGTAAGACAAATGAAATAAAAAGCTCTTCTCGAGTAACAGTTGCACTGATTGACACCGTCTTAGTGCAGTTTTCACCAGTTTTCACCGGTTCGCGCCAGTTTAACGCGCTCGGCGAGCGGCGCACTCGAGTCTCGACACAACATAGCACTTTACAGATTAACTCTTCATTCCTCTCACTTGTTCAATGTTGCAATCAATTGCTCTTTACCAGTTGAAACATTCACAACACACACAACGTAAGAGAGCTGCGTCCGTATATTTTGTACAATAGTTGTGAGCATTAGCGACACAGAGAGAACACAGAGTTTCCACGCTTTGACTAAACGACAAATTGTACTTTTTGTAGACTCATTAGCCTTTGAAGCTTTTGTTACTTATTTGTTCGTGTGAGTCTTGTGTGGCATAGCTCGTTGTTTTAGTTAAACGAAAATGTACCTTATCGTCTACAAAGTAACTTCTAATATATTTTTGAAGAGATAACATCATCATCATCTCAGCCTATTGCAGTCCACTGCTGAACATAGGCCTATCCTATCTTAACACGAGAGAAGAAGAAGAGATATACCTAATATTATTTAATTTTTTTATTATATGCGGCACGTATAAATTATACAGTAACAGTACAAAATAGGTACGAAGTAAGAATTCTCCATCGTGATTAAGTACAAATATTTCCTGGTTCAAACGGTGTACAATGTTTATCGTCATTATGGATTGGTCCATTGTTCGTCAGTAAAGAATATAATATATAAGAGTTCGCTTCGGAATTTATGATAAAGACATGACCTCTTTGCCAATTAATGTTGCGACATTTACCGAGTCCATAGAGACAAGTGACAACGCATCGCAAGTAAAGGTGCATATACACTATGAGACTGTCAACGTACAAAATAAAATGGAGCTTGTTACTTTGATAATATTAATAACATAAAATTATATTATTATATTAACTTAATTGCAATTTGGTCGCAATAAGTAAAGCATACGTTACAAACTTAAGTTCGTACCTTGGCAATAATTCATATTAATGAGCAGATGTCCCCAATGTATGTCATTACAGATAGACTTGTCGATAGTCGGCACAACCCTCGGCGCGGCAGTGGCAAGACGCGGCACGACGCGACGCGGCACGACATACGACGCGACGCGGGACGACGCGTCGCGTCGTTGTTATTTTTGTTTGTCGAACGTCGCCTAATTTGCCAGTCGTTAACACAGCGCTCATTACTAACTTTTATTGTTCTTTGAAGCAGCCTCGTGTACCTCGTGCCCTCCCCTCGCTCTCCCCCGGCATCGTCCGGGTATGTCCAGTGAAACCCGTTATTCCCACTTTTATTGAAAAGGTTGTGAAAAAGTCCCCAAGCCGGAAATAATATTAATTAACAAGTATTACCTCCGGGCACTTCCGGGAACGATTTAACTTTGGAAAATTACTGACTTTTAATTTTTTAGTAGTCTTAAACAAGTCTACACAAATAAAATGTACCTATTTGTGAAAAAATAAAGAAAACGAGATATGGGTGCTTTAGAAACATTTCAATTGTAAAGAGAATGTTTGAGAGCAGATAATTATTTAGTTTGGTATTGCTTAGCGTAGCGCTAATTGTTCATGCATTTGTTTACCTATTAGGTATCATGAGTCAGTGAGCGGGTATCTCTCTATAGTTCCATCAAAGTAAATTAACTGAGCTAGACGCTAGCGAAGCCAATATAGTTGGTGCACTGCACTAACTCGCAGCTAAATAGGTGTATAGGTGTGAGACGCTACTACTGCTTGCGCTAGGTCTGTGAGACGACAAACTGATCAAGTGTTGTTACACTTAACAGACAGGCGCCTACAGAGTACAGCACAAAGGAACAAAGCGCCGCGTCTATGTCGCGAGCCCCTGCAGCGGCTGCAGCACGTCGCGTCTGTACGTCACTTGGGAGTTTTCACTATTTGATTGTGAACAGTTTCCACTGATCACGTTACTGTTTCTTCACCGTAACCTTATATAGTGTAGTTCTAATTGTATGCAGGGGTTGTATGACAATCTATACTCGGACTGAAATCATCTAGAGTAAACAATAACAACTTTTGACTATCTTTTAATGTCCGTTTTAGTTAAACCAATTTAATGAATGAATGAAAACAACTCTTGTATTATTTAGAAATGTTTGTAATAAGAAGTTAAGCTTAATGCTACTACTAATGCTACTACTACTACTAAGAGGCGTTTAAATTATTGTATATAATTATGACAACACGTAATTATGGTAATCTGGTTTAGATTCATTTTGCCAAAAAATATAACAGCTATTTTACTTTAATTTGCAAACACGCCCTTGACTGTCACTTGTTTGCAAACATTTGACATTGTATTCAGTCCGAGTAGGTTTAGTTAATTGTAGAAATAAGTAGTATATTATATACTTATCTAGACGAATGTAGTCATATTAATTGTATTCTAATTTCAATTATGCAACTGGTTTACTTGGCAACTGGTTCTAGAACGCGCAACAACACAAAACACAGAAAGAACGATAGCATTCATTATTCAATAAATAGTTTGTAGATAGAGCGCGCTGATTTGCATTTGTGTAAAGAGTTCTAAAGCGCTAATGAGTTGGAAACAAAGATCTGTAACTGTGTGGGCTCAGGCGGTGCACGCGGCGCCGCGCCGGCGCCGCCCGCACCGCCCCCTACCGAACTAACTACAACTTTGAGTAGATCACTATCTCTGAGTTGTTGTAAATGTAAACCATTTGAGGCAGCATGTGCGACAAGGTGACAATAGGACGTGAACATAGTTAGCTGAATTACAACAAATCAGACAGTAAACTACTTAATAATAATAAGTAATTTTACTGACATACGATGAGAGCCTGCTAGTTCATTGATATTTTTTTCATGTTCTTGTTCTGAAACAATTACGATTTTTTTGTAAAAACCTTTTTTTAAAAAAATAATAATATAATAATAATTCACGGATCCGAAACACTGCTCACATCATTTAAATAAGACAGAAACAAATAATTATGACGTAGGTATATTATGTAGTAGTATTATTAGAAATAATTAGAATAGTATTAGAAGTGGAGTCGTGCCCGTTTCGTGTAGTTGTTTGTGCAGCGCTAGACGTGGACGTCGGCGTCGGTAAGGAGAGGCGCGACGCGACGTCGCCGCTCGTCCCCGCGTGCCCCGGGCTCGGCGTTATCTTGTATGCACCTAATGCACCAGTTTTATTTTATTCTTCCAAAAATTTCGACTTGTTACATGTCATTCCTAATTTTCTATTATCTCTGTCATTTTATATGGGTAGGTATAATATTTTGTCCTAGGATGAAACTGATGCGATGGAAGTTAAATCGTTTTACACATAGCATAACCCAAAACAATAGCAACAGAAGCAAGCTTATTGAATGTACCCACACATTTCATTCTCAACTACATAACTAATTGAAAATAGGGACGTGTAGGTACCTACCTATATTTTATTTAGTGACAGAGACCTGTAACTTATCGTCAAACGACTGTGCGAGTAACCTAATTACTATTGGGCTTAATATTTGTCGAATGCTTCAATACACAGGTGTACAATTGTGTCGGTGTGAGTGTACTACAGAGTACATACAAACACGACAGTGACATTATGTGTTATGTGTCACATCCTCACAAACTCGCAGGTGTACATTGTGTCACCGTCACACGGCGCCGCTCGCACTCGCTAATGGATTTCCGATATAAATATTATTTCGCAGCGAATCGAATTGCGATTGATGTCGATTGATGGTCCGCAGAGCCGCGGGGCGCACCATGTATACATACTCGTACTATACACAATATTGTACATAACTGTACGGCCGGCGAGGTGACCGGCGACCGGCGACCATTCGTTATTTTAAAATATAAACAACTGAAATGTTTTTGTTATGTTTTTATATTGACATGTTTTCAAAAGTACACCAACCTATGATTGTTTTATTTACACATTTTGTTGAACCGTTCCATGGTAAACTATTAAAGCTCTACGTGTTTCATTCTTGGTGCCTGGCTCGTGGCTCGTTTGTTCATAGACAGCGGGCGGCGCGCGGCGGCAATTGTAACAATTGTTCAATTGTAACTCATTATAATAATTTTGACAATTCAAAAGAGTGGACTGAGTATATTCAGCTATTCTCAATGCCCATGCTTGTAAAAATGTATTTAATATAAATGATCTAATCGAATTGAAAAAAAAAAGAATTTAGACTTACTGCACACTGTCGTAACAGTCCAGCAGCTTCATAGAGATAAAGCAATTCTCATGAGCGTGAGAAGCTATAGCAATTGCAATTTGCATCATATTGAACCTACATTTGCAAAAATGTCTAATAACGACATAGATGTCAATATATAATTCGATTTACACGTCGAATGTATACTTTGTTGGAACAGTGAAGTGAACCATCGTGCATCGTCCGCAAGCGCACACTACACTCATCCGCCTACAATTGTGTTTGCGTATGCTTGCGCCGCGGCTCAGCGGCTCAGCGGCTCAGTCCCCAGCTCGGCGATAAATCACGTCTCCGTTCAATTCCCCAACGTTACCGTTACTGTACTTTACTGTAGCGTTATCGAGCTCAACAACGACCATTCAACTTTTTATCCGCTGCGACTGCTTCCCAACTTTGACAGCGCATACAGACTTGAGCCAATATCACAGTGAGCAGGTCAGCGGACATTTGAACAACATGGTCTTTTGTCTACTTACCGGCCATATTATGTCAAAACTTCAGTATATAACAGCTATGTCACGCCCTATCGCAACGCCACTGCGTGGCGAGAGCTGAACAGTCCACTGTTGGACAAACATAGGTCTCGTCTAATAGATGCCATGACGCTACGTTCGTACTGTCGCTTTTAGTAATGTCAGTAATGGGGTGTGAGTACATTTCCATTTCCGCTCCGCCCCCGGCTCCGTTAGTCCGCTTTATCTCGTGTATATAACCGCACTCTTATCGAATACGTATTGAGTTATTACCCAAGTTTGCACGTATACTTTTAAAACTACAACTTTTTTGTTCAGTTTTGTTTAACTGCTTCACATTGCACATTAATCATACGAGTAGTGCTGTTGTCGCACACATATATACCACTATGCATATATTTTGCACTATCAATTATTCACTACTAAAAGAGAACTTTAATACTGGATCACATTCAAAATACCTAATTATAATAATCATATTTGACCGAACGTAATTATTAAACCAATCTCAATAAGCACATGTTGTATGAGTCAACTAAAACCGACAGGACATGTCAACATTTTGCTTTTTCTCAATAATTCTTTGTGTCGTGATACATGTATAATTGTATAGTCTGTTTCTGTATTTCTAATAAAATTGTATCTTTTATGAAATAAAATTGTATATCATTTTTTAGTTTACCATTACGTTTTTTACATAATTATAAGCTTTCATAAACACACTTTAAACCATAGATTTTTATTAGATAACGTTGCTTTTATAACCACAACATGTTTAAGTTGCAACGTATGAACGTGTGAATAAGTCAAATTTTGGAAGCCAAATTAGACTCTAGTTTGTCCCGGCTATTCAGTAATAATACGACTTTAAAAAAAAAAAAAGAAACTTATTATGTACATAAAAACTTTATTTTTCGCAACTTTCGTGAATGAAATGCATTAGGACAATAATATACCCCAGCAGTAATCGGCCATCATATTATGCCGATTCGATTGACCTTGGTACCTCTCCTCCATAGTTTTTAGGTCTTGGTGAAACCGCTCCCTTTGTTCTTTGCTATAGGATCTAAGATTCTTTGGAAATTGATCAAGGTGACTGCGGAGGTGGAGACCCATTCCGAAAATAACGCCTTCCACATCCGAACAAACAACAATATAATTGTCCAAAAGAAAAAAAGGTAGCAGGTCTTGTTCTCTTGTATGATAAAACGTCACTTTTGTACCTGTGGCCAACAAGTTCTTTTTCTTTTAATCTCGAAGCCAATACTTCAGCAAATTCTCTCGTTCTATTCTTCTTGAGTGAAAGGTTTTGGTTCTTTAGACGCTAATTATACCCCGAAATCACTGTCGCTAGTCACTTCATTAATGATTTCGTCAAATGATGGTTCACGGGTAGGACAAAATCTTGGAACAGGCACTTCCTCTGAATGAGGCAAAGGTCTTCTAGCCGATTCTAAGTCTAGTTATACCATTTGTTAACGTTAACGCCACGGAAATTGTCACAGCAGAAGTAACAGTCATCGAAGTGATTTTTTTGCTCTTCCCTTTGCATAGGCACTCCGGACCTCATACGGCTTCTTTGACCGCTGACCCACTGTCCCATGTGTTCACAGCACATTTTACAATTAATTTGAGAGATCCACGGCTTGTATTCATCAACAATTTTTGACTTAAAGCATGAATAATACGCACTTTTTATAAAGTCTGTTATAGGTTTTCTATATTTTTTAACTGTGTATTCACCACAAATGTAACAAAACACATTTAGCTCATTGAGACAACTTTTTCGTGATGAAGACATGATGTTAGAATAAATTAAATTTTAGAAATGTACTTACCTATATCTTAGCAAACCGAGCGCATTATTACAGCCAATATTCAAAACTGAGGGTAGATCGAAAACTACACGTAGGAAAAATAAAATAAAAACAATTTGAGTGTTACCAATGGGCACTTAGTGAAAAACTCATAGACCTAGGATCCGCGCGACATACTAAATCTATGGAAAAACTATTAACACTATCTCGAAACACTGGCCAAAAAATTTAAAAAAAATGTTTTTTAAATTTTTTGGCCAGTGTTAAAGAAAACTACCTAAGTTGTGCTCTTCTATGGAGTGGAAATTTCACAGTGGACTGTTTACTTTAATTAGAAAGTGTACCGCTAACTGCTACACCTGAACCTGCCAAAGAGGCTTCAGTTTAACTGTGATACAAGCACAAAGTTATCAAATCAACAATTTGTCAAAATAATATACTGCGACCAAATAAATTGGTGAGGAAGAGCGTTATTACAAGTTAAAGATTCCTTTATATGGACATTGTAGGCGAGTGAAGCCGCGCGCCACACCACTCGCCACTAATATAGCTCATAACTAAGAGATTGAGCGGGATTAAACAAATTTACGACGTCATAAACCTCTCAGTCGACTGAGATGGGCTCTTATTCTGCAGTTATCGACATAATCTGTTATATAAAGTAACACGATCTGAGCAGTAGCTTAGATACAATGATAACATAATATACAGAGACACCTGTCCTGTTGTAATATCACTCAATTATATGATATGGTGAGAGCGTGGAAGGCCTATTATTGTTATAAATGCGAGTTTGACGCAAGAGTCTGGAATAACGCATACTTGTGACCGACGTACTACGCGAGTGAAAGGTTACACATAAATGCTGTTCCTCTGAGGGATTAGTGATTCAATAGCTAACACACTCGGAACAGATGAACTAAAGGATAAGTTTCTCGTTTGTGGCTCACTCGTGTCGTGACCGGGGAGGTCGGCGCTCGGAAGCTACTTCACTTTATATAGATACGAGTTCGTTCTATTAAAGGTATATTAGTTACCATCTTATTTTTACATCTAGAACCGGCCAATATAACCCAAACATATTAATTTTAAACATTTAGAACATGACGGTACTTGTCATATTATTGAAGGAACCGAACAGGTAGCAGCCTACCAGACTGTGCACCTACAAGTGTCAGAGGTACAAGCAAGCCATTGCCTATCTTAATAGATAATACCTGTTGCCAAGATGGTAGTTGCCACTTTAATTTCCGTTTTCCAATAAACATTATCGACAACCGCTGGGGAAAAAAGGCTTTTCTGGTTACGTACCAGCAAGCGCAGCATCTTCGGCACCGACAGATACAACATAATGTGCAGCCACTGACTACAATATTGTAAAGAAAACAATTAGGTATCTACGTAAATATTTGTCAATCAAAATTTAAACTTTTCCGAGGCATTATTGACTATTTATATATATATTGACTGTCACCGTGGCGCAGTGGTTAAGGTGGTCGCCTCGCCACTACATCGCCGTGCTGGGTGACGTGGGTTCGATTCCCACACGAGACAAATATTTGTGTGATTCATAGATATTTGTTTCTAGTCTGGGTGTACTTTGTGTCCGTTATTTTCATGTTTGTAAAGCTCCCCGCGACACAGGGCTTGTTCCCTAGTGCGGGCGTTGTCTTTTAAAAAAATAAATAAAAAAATTAAAAAAAAATTATGTGAGAATAGCTGCCGCCCGCGTCGTATTTCAGTGACAAATAGCTGTACTTTTCCAGAGCACAATCTATCTGCGCGCCACATTTCAAAGATTAAGTAACAAACGTCGATCGTTCCACTTTTCAGTAGCGAGAGTACATTCACAATATACATAGTTTATCAGTTTCCTCATTACCGCGTGTGCCGTCGCGCGTCGGTACACAAACATCACATATAAAATATACATTAGCCGCCGCCCGGCGCCGGCTCGCTTCTAACAGCACATAAAGTAGAGGGCGTGTGCCTCATATTTTGTTTGTGTTCCACACAACGGCGCGCCTCGCTCACGCCTCGTGCCTCGTGCCTCGTGCCGTGCACCTCGCGACTAGCTATTAGTAATATAATGGTAAAAATAAGCTACAGCTACGGCAAAGATTGGTTACTAGTAAAAGTATGTCTATATGGTTCCAAAGCTCAAAAGGAAATCATTGAACCCTTATAGGAGCACTTCGTTGTCCATCTGTCTGTCTGTCCGTCGGTCAGGAATATTTTAAACTTAAACCTATTCACTCCTATTTTTAAGAACCCCATGCTATAGACCCTTGGGAAAACTTCGTTAGGATTTTAATTTCAATAACGACTGAACCAAACAATTTGTGCCGTAAAAAGGGACAATATTAATGTGAGGGACAAAATTAACAATTAATTAATTATCAATTTACATTATTATGAATTATTACTAATAATGTAGGTGTTTTTAAATTAATAATTCCCTCATTAACGGTGAGATTGAACCAAGATCGTATCAGTATGCCCGAGGGTAAGACAGCAATCATTCAACAATTTCACAATAAAGTTTGTGTGTGATTCCGATGGTCCGAACTTCACACGTTAAAATATGTCGATAAGCACACACACACACACACACACACACACACGCGCGCGCGATCTTTAGCGGACATAATAAATCATAGCAGCAAACATTTTATTACTTTGCGAGTAAATATTGATTTCGTGTAGAAACCAAATTAATTGAGTGTTTGTCTGAGATAATTGAACTTGCTAATATCTTCTATACACTGTACGCTTACAGAGACGTAGCTCAACGCAGAACAGCTATGTGAGTGCGAACGTAAGGGCTTGACTAAGTCTGGCATTTCCAATGTTCATGGCAATGATTAGTAGTAATTATAAGGTGACTCGGTGGACGGCAGATACATTTACTTGACTGCTACGTTTAGGTAAGTAAAGGTCGTTTTCTCTCTGAGTAATATGTACCAGCTGTAGTGTGTTGAGACGCGAGGGCGCTACACGCTGTGTGGAAGCTAAAGTGTTTACAAACTCCTACTTTACTTACAGGAGCCGATAATTGTTTTAATATAACAAAGGTCTAAACAAAATATCGTTAACTCGTTCAAATAAGCTCATAATTTGTGTGTTATATTTTGTAATTCTAATGAAATTAGGTATAACTAATATTGTGAATGTGTGAGTTTGTTTGTTTGTAGTTACGCCTTCACGACTGACCCACTCAATCGATCATCATGAAATTGTATAGCTATACTAATAATATGTATACCTACTATAATATTGAAGAGCTGAAGTTTGTTTGTTTGGTTGAAGCGCTAATCACTAACTAAGAAAGAAAGAAAGAAAGAAAGAAAAACATTTTATTTGTCTTGAAATAGACATGAACTGTTTAAAGTAAAAATTAAAATTAAAATTAAAATTCCCGCCACCAGTAAACTAAACTAATAACACACATAACACGTAATTAAACTAATAACCTAAAAATAAAAGCCAAACTACTGGTTCTAATTAAAACATCTATATAACATCACAGTACGACTAGACGGAGCTGAGTAGTTACCAAACAAAGATCTACGGGAGCGAAGCTGCGGACAACAACTGATACAGATAATAAATAATTCATATCCAAAATATTAACATCTACTTATAGTCTTTCAAAGAATCCACAGTTCTAGCTTATTCGATAACAGAACCTACACGTTTTGTAATAGCACCATGCTCACCTGACTCACACATTAAAACGTCTGCCTCACATAGTATCACACACCACGCTGTAGTATTCACCTTCACTAACGCACTCTGTGTACGATCCCTTTACTACATTCATTGTTAACACATTTACGAGTGCCGTCCCCGTCGTATATTCTGAGTCTGACCTTATTTGCTTTCTATTTATGTTGCCCAAATATTGAGCGATTGTCCAAAGTGCTGGTTGTCGTGCTCAGCGGCCGTAGCGATCACGAATCAATCGTTCCGACATTGCTCACTGTTTGTATTGTATTATTATTACACAGACAAACTGATACATCTATTACTGGTAGGTATTACTGAAGCCAATATTTGTAAAATTACTTCAAGTATAGTGTTATTTTATGAAACAAATATGTGTTTGCGTAAAGATATTGCTTTTAAATAGTTATTTAGCCATTAAGTAGTAAAGATTAAATTTAACTAAAATTGTAATGTGACACTTGAAAGCTGATTTAATAAGAGACGTTAAAATGAACCTGTAGTCTGGCTGTAGCCTGTAGTGGTCCATGATTGATAACATTGTTTACATTGTAATATTACCGTTTGAAATGAGAAATAGAATATAATAGAATGAGAATTAGAATTAATCTCTATCTCAGCGCCTGTTTTTAAAAGAGTTTTGACTTTAGATAACCCTCCCATTAGATGCCAATAATGGTAAGTGGTTACCGTACGTAGTCTATGGATTCCTCCAACACCAGGCTTAAGTCATTAATGGATAGTCACAAACCAACATTTACTAATTTAAAAACTTTTGTCCAAAAGTAGCTCAACGGAACCCAAGCTCCAACTATAGCTGCTAACAAAATCTTCTCTCAAAGTAAACTTATCGATGAGTCCGAGTTGTCTATTATTAATTCATATTGTAGTAACAAAATTACCTCCCCGAAATAGTACCAGTTAATGCACAAGTTCGCTCTAACGCCGACGAGCCCACTAATTGACATCGCCAACGACTATTTGCGGCGCAGTGCACAAACTCATGGTTATTATAATATAAATAATATAATCTCTGTTAAATGCTCAACGTAAAACAGACATAAGATACGAACAAGTTAATTACCAATTTTTAACTTAATAGCAATAAACACAAGATCAAAATTCATCTAATGGTTTGTCTTCCAAAGGGTACTTTATATTTGGAGGATGGTATTATTGTTGTCTGTCGAGCTAATGACAAACGTAAATATGATATGAATTACAACACCAAGGCGAGTATAAAACCAGTTGATCCAATTTAAATTGAATTGTCAATATGTAGAATTATTTTAGTAAAAGATAAAAGCGTCTGGGTGTATTTTGACTGTTCTAATAGTATTTGTTCGTTATAGAACTTTCACGAGAGGTACAAAATAATTGAACAGCTCATTGTCTGTTGAACTTAACTTAGGAAATATGTTTGTAGTATAATGTCAGGTAATGTCTTTTGAGAAGATATATATGAAAACTAAATTTATTAATGATTTACAAACGTTGGTACACGTTCTAAGAATAAACACAATAGTACATTATGATATAAGTGCGGTAAGTTGATAATTACAGCCGAGGCGATATTGCTAAAGCAGAGGCTGTAATTATCAAAGCGCACGAATGTCATTCGACGTTTTATAACATATTTGCGAGGAAATAAATAAAATTCGGACTTTCTTAGAAAAAAACAAATACAGCGAAAAGAAAAAGCACGCGGAATAACTTTTACTTGTCAAAATTATCGAAGCGCGCGCGCTACCGTTTTTTTTTTTAAGGCAAAAACACAACAGCCAGTATTACTAATAAAGTAAATTAATATTTTTGTGTTTTATTACAGATAAATGGTTGTAATTTATGGTCTAAATAAATTAAGTTAAAGAATTAAATGTTTATTTTATATTATCATAATTATTTTATCTCCCAAAGTTAATTTTATTCATAAAATGTTGACCACTTTTCTGACATAAAAACTCTTTGCTAAGATTTAAAAAAGTACCGTTCGTTTTAGACGGAGCATCTTGATTACTAGTCTGTGATCGTGAGAAGCCGTGCATTTTACTTTACATTACCGCACTAGTGCGTAATGAGATACATTACGACACTGAAATTGGTGAAATAAGAGACCCTTTACGAGCAAATATGTTATAAAAATAGTTTTTATTCTAATAGTAACTCACATCCAGAACGTGATGCTTAATGTAATGACTTATGACGTAATTTATTGTCACGTTATATTATCTACAAACAATAATATCTGATGCACATTGAGATTCAAAGTGATCTGTGTCCAGACTCCCGCCAGACAACTGGACGGAGAACCAAATAAACGATATTACTTGGCACCATCTGTTTAGTTCTCATTGTTTAATACAAACAAGTGCAGAACTGAGCTTATCATATTCTGATATTTACTATTTTGTTAAAGTTACGTATGTACGTTGTTTGACATATAACCTCAAAGTGGTTTTTCGGAATACCATTTTATGTGTGACACACTGAATGCAATAATGCAAAGTATATAAACAAGCTGTAGCTACACAATATAAGAATCAATCAATATTAATAAAATCAAATTATAATGATACCTGCATCTAAGAATGGCTTATTCCCACGCGCTCCAAATCTATTGTTCTCTAAAATTCATTTCTCCATACATTCATTCCCAAGAGCTCCAAGGATTTTTATTTTAAAATAATAAATAAAGCCACAAGTACCAATTTTATTCCCAACAGCTCCAAAATATTCTGTGGGTACTTCGAGATATTGTTCCCAGCAGCTCCAAGAAAAAAGTCAATACTTCAATATAAAAATCGTTACCACGAACTCCAAAGATTTTAAAGTAACGTCAGCAAAAGCATCCCAAACTAAATTTATTATTATTAAAGGAAATACTTGTGTACCAGTTTTAGTTAACGTCCGCTAACGTACATTCTTAAACCAACGGCCAGTTTTCTTCTTGATGGTCTCTCCTGTTCATAAATCCATGTAATATGTATTTTGTTTTATGTATTAAATATCAGTACTTAATACCCTTTCTTTATTAGCTTAAGACGACTGCTTATAAGTAATACTGTGTATGTAGTAGTATCATCAGATTCATCAGGTATGGAGGGAAGCTCACGTTATTTTCAATAAAACATCGTAAAAGGAACGTTACAATATAAATACCAATAAGGTGGTGGAGTTTAAACGCCATTAACGCATTCAGCACACGCACGCACTGCACTTAACATTAATGTGGCCAAGTGTTTACGTTTGGTTTGAGCACAGATACACACACACGCATACATAGACACATACATACATACACACATACATTAAGTATACGTGTTTTCGGTGTAATCACTGAACTCTAATGTTGTTAAACGATTTTGAAGCACCCCTTTAGTAATCATCGCATTTATTAGTGAAAGGTGTTCAGTAGACGATGACGAGTCGCGACTCGCGAGCTTTACAATTAAATTATTATTTGTAGGACACAGCATTTTGTATCGTGAACCATTGAGTACTTTTGTAGAGAGCTATACCGTGATTATGAAATATTGTTTATATCTCAGTTTAGTGAACACATTTTATCGTTGGAATCAAAATCCAATTATGACCAAGTGTAGAAGTAGTCTATAAGGATCATGTAACTTCTTAGTATAGGTATCTAGAATATTATACAAATGTAAGTACAGGCACTAATATAAAGAAAAAACTATACATACCACATGCCCTCGTTACTATTGATTGGTTCGTAATGAACTACTCGTTCAGCGGATTTGATTCAGTGGTATAATATGTACATACGTGATTGTCAAGTCGCGACTGAATGAGTTGATATAACACGCGTAACGTGAGAGCCGTAAGCCGTGAGCCGTGAGCCGGTCCGTGAGCCAGCCGTGTTCGTGATCCCGAGCCGTGCCGGCGAGCGGCGCGCGGCGGAGACATCAATCTTACAGCGCGACAAACGCTGATAGATCTCGCGCCTTTTATTGGAAAACTTTGCTCTAAACAAATTGACTTTGTCTAACTTTTAGAGCGAGTATCTTTCTTTTCTCTCGCCGCGATGACTTGATAAAAATTTAATCTGCAGAGTCGACGAGAATCGAATGGAAGTAATGAAATTTGTAAGATTTTATCCCAACCTTAATGTAGAAGTTGTGCTAGCAAGTTTAAGCACGCGCCGAACAGAGGATCAAGTTATATTGAGCGCCGGCTACCGGATACCTCAGACCTACAGCCGTGTAATGAGAAAAGGTGACTTTTTAAATAGTTCCACACAACTGACACAACGGAGAAATTAAATGAAGCGAATAATCTACGAGATATCGATTCAGTTCATTATAAAGTGAACGTGGGAAGAAAGGCTATAACTCAATAATATCATGATTGCGACTGGAGCACTGTGTCACATACGCAGTGCGGGGGTGTCTGCGTGGGGGGCGCTGGGCAGGGGGGGGCAGGCACGTCTCAGGTTCGAGCAATCCTCTAATTAATGAACAGCGCTGATATCAAACTTTATATTCTTCGTTAAAACTTGGTCCCGCGCCGCTTTTATATCGCGCGCCTTTGACAAACTTGCCTCGACTCAGATAATTTGGTAACTATGTGCCTCTCGGCCACGCCCTCACACCTCACACTCATTATTGTAATGAGAGATTGGAGCCATTATACACAGTAACGGATAACATGTTAGCGACGTGCGACGTGCGACGTGCGCACCTAACTTTGTGCTCAAGTAGTTCCATCTAACTTGGGTAGTGAACTCGCTCACGATAATTAGTGAGGGGATGCGAGCAGTTGGCGGACTTCGCTCTTTATGTGCTCTCGTAAAGAAGCGGCGACGTATCGGCCAAGTGTGAACTGTCACACCGCGCGCCGCTAACTCTGTGCTGCACTTCGATGGAACTGTCGCAAGCTAGCAAGTTCAGTAGCACAGATCGTTTTGCACTCAATTTACGATGATTGTTTCATTTGTCTTGGAGTAAACGACAGATTTTAGTTCGCTTCTGCTACTTTCTAGGGAACCTAACTACCAAACTATTTATTATTGATAGATTTTATTACAAAACTGGGCAACAATTTCGTTAACGTCAATTGCACTTTTCCTAAATAAATAAAAGTAACGCAGATTGCGGCCCGCACCTGTGACCTGCGGCGGGTGACGTCACGGCGCGGCGCGGGCTGCACCAAGAAGTTCTCAAGTTGCACTCGCCCCAACTAAACGTAACTAATATGGAAGCGAGCGCTGTTGCACGCCGCCGCCGCGCCGCGCCGCCACCGCCGCCGCCACACTCACTTTGTTATTACTTCTACGTTATGTAACTTACTCATTTCGACAAACTTCTTATAAATGCACGCCGCGAGCAGGATTGCACTCACTGTTCCAACTTTGGCCTAATTGTTTGACTATTCCATAGAAAATATTAAATTTGTTGTTGTTCCCGCGTGCCACAAATTTTTTGGCTTTCAAAATCCAAATCTATATTTTCGAAATGTACCTCAATTATTATACCTACAGCGTTCACAAAATGCTTTTACCGTTTTCAAATACATAGTTGGTAGATACTGAGTGATGATCCCACATACCATAATATTTGTGTTCGACGAAAATAAATTCAAGTTTGATAGAATAATGCTTTTTCATATTTTTAATAAGTATCCAAATTTGATTGAATTTAATTTAGTAACTAGGTGTGTTTCAGTTCTGTACTTTTATATTTCAATATGTGATATTTCAAACTAACCAATCACGGCCAAGGCACTTCCATCGTCCAATGTAGGAACTTTTATGGATGATACAACCTTCCGCCTTGCTACTGGTTTGCGGGTAGGGGCACCGTCTGTCTCTCCGCACCGCTGCTGCTGCGGGGAAGCTGTCGGGAATCTTGGAAACCACGGCTTGTCATGCAGCAGAAACGCCGGCCGCATTTTGCGGCATGCCAACCTCAATGCCATACTTCGTCGGGTTCTTGTCACCGCTGGAGTGCCAGCCGTTCTAGAACCAAATGGCCCGTGCGCACGACGATGGCAAGAGACCTGACGGTATGTCATTATTGCCTTGGAAGATGGGTAGGCCTTTGGTGTGGGATGCGACCCTTGCGTCGATACCCTTGCGCCGTCTCATCTTCCAAATACAGCAAATTGTGCCGGCGCTGCAGCTGCATCTGCCGAAACTTCCAAGCGGCGCAAATACAACAACCTCGCTGGCGAGTATCTATTTGTGCCGTTTGGAGTCGAAACACTTGGGCCGTGATGTTCATGTGCTCGCGTATTTTATGATGCCATCTTTTAATTATTTTAATTTTTTGTTTTTTTTTTGTGTTAGGTTGTAAATATTGTTTATTTTTCTTTTTACTTTAAGTTAGTTGATAACCTTAGTTTAATATAGTTTATATCGTTGTAATTATTATTCCTGAATATAGCTGTAACCAATTGAAATTGTAACTACTATGACGATTAAAAATAGTGGCCCGAGTTTGTTGCCAAGTTCTTCTCAGAGCTCAACCTTGTCAGTGAACAGGCTGACATCTTTTTTTGGCTTTGTATGACGTTCATAAGTATCATGTATTTGATGATTTGACTATTGTCTATACCCCCTGAAAGTTTCGTTTCGATCTTGATGTGCTGACGTGACTCATAATGTAACATATTTCCATCATCTCATGTCACAGATATTCATCACATTTGATAGCTGAAGGTGCCATATTACAAGGTTCGCTCAGTAGTCCGGTGCGCTAGTGTCTGAGGCGAGGCGCGGCTGCTTCTCATAACGGCGCACACAAAACACCGCTATATAGAACGTACACGGCTGCGGTTACGGCGCTATTCCAAGGATTTTCTTACTCGACTCGAATTTCAATTGCTCGCCAATTTCGTTCCACGCTTCGGAACGATTTTCTTTATAACCTGTGGTCCGGTCGCAGCTAACTATTAATAATATACTTACCTCCATTTTTATTTGGCTTCGGTTCAAAAGGATTCGTCGCTCGGCGTCGTGCGCCTGTGTGCGACTGCCTATGCAGCTGTGAGTTGTGGTACAGGCTTGTAATCTGGGCTTTTGTGAAAATGCGAGCGTTTGTGCTTTAAAGTTAAACTGCGGTTACCTTAACAGAATAAAGATTCATGAACCTGTGGTCTTCTGGTGAACAAGTGTAAATAACGGAATTGTGCTTATAGAATACTTGTTCAGTCTTTTTCAGTTGGTATTATGATGTAGTCTTAATATGAACAGTCGTTTAGCTGTCCCCGCCCCACTTGGAATAGCTTTACCCAGCCTAGCTGCTGAATCTGATGTGACTCTATCATAGATTACTTTGATGCTAAAGCGATTATAAACCTCTCTGTACATTATATATCTGATATTTACAGCGACATACATAGTATGGACCTAAGCGGAGGAGTGTGAGGCGCACCGTGTGTTGGCAAACGATCAAAAAATCACACCGCAGCGCCGCACACAGGCCGCGCCGGGTGCAATCATTGAGTTAGCGTCGCTTTATTGTTTCCTACCTCACAGTGCAATACGTTCGAGTAAGGCGTGAGGGTGCATCTCCGGCCGAGCGCCGAGCGCCGAGTGCTGAGCACCGCTCGCTGCTACAATCGCAGTGATTTCACCGACTCAGCCGCACTTTGTCTTGTTGTTAGATAAAAACGTGAGGAGAAAATTGTACCACTATCACTCGACATTCTCCGTAATGATTATTATATTGTCCAGCATACCGATCTCATTGATTTTGTTAACGTTTTTGTTAGAGGCCATACTAAGAGTGTGCTACAAAGTATTAGTTATTATAACAAGTACCAACATTTAAGATTGAAGCCTATTCTGATATCACACACAATGAATGATCAACGTTTACCTATTTTTACATAATTTACAATTATTCCCTCTTTATTGTTTCCTTCTTTTTGCCTTGTCTGAGTCTATTTTTTTAGCGTTTCTTTGAAAAACATTGTGGTTTTATATCCCGAGGCTAGTATCTGGCTTAAATGTATGAAGCATAATCTGACGACGAGCAAGTAGCGCGCCGAGCACGTCCGAAGGGAGTTGCTAATTGAGCACGCGGAGTCTTGTGGCTTCCACAACATGTATCTGTGTTATTTACGAATAAGTAAGTAATAATAGTTCTGTGGAGGATTACCTGAGAAGTTCTATGTTGAAACTAACGAATACAAGCATCATTTATCTAGATTGACTGACGTAATTAAACTCAAAATATATTATGTACCTTAAACTATATGCTAACTATATATAGCGACCATAACAGGCATTTATCAAAATTCTAATTGATCCCGCCTGTTTTGGTCGAGCTTGTGTTTTCACTTTTTAGATTTTTAATGCAGACTCTTGTGTTTACGGCCTCTGCCTACCTATAGTGACGCGACTGCCTGTACAAGATACATTTAGTATAGATAAATCACTCGGCGTCCTGTGACTACAAGCACAAGAGCTAACGTTACGATATAATGTGCACTGAGCACAAGAGCTAAGAGCCAAGACACATTAGTTCTCTGACAGAGATTGATCCTATCCCACCCCACCACACCCCACCACACCCCACCACACCCCACCACACACGACCTACACAAGTTTGTAATCCTTGTCTGAATTGCTAAATAGTGCTGTTATAAGCGATCTTTAGTTATTGTGTAATACTTTGATAACAGTCAGGAGCTATTTTTTTTACAATACAATTTTTCAATAATAATATAAAAGTTAAGTTACCCGCGGGCCCGCAGAGTCGGAGCCGGCTGCGGCGGTGCTGGCGGCTGTGCTGGCGGCGGCATCGTCAACCGTTACACAACAAATAAAAGCGAAGTATCCGGTGTATAATAGCACACAAGTGCTCGCGTTGATAAGTAACGTAAGGGACACATACATACCGGGCCTTTATAAAATAAAACTTTATTGTAATATTAACTCACAAACGTACATTATAATACTGCTATCAAGTCTACAGCTTTTTATCTTACGCTAACTTGTACTTGCCGTTTTGTTTATATAGTACGCTGATATAAGAATTTCTTGAATGCCATGTGTATATATTTACTTTCAGTTAATAATAGATTTGTATTAAATCAAAGCAGCAGTTCAATAGAGACATTTCTATAAAATAATGAAGAACAAATTATTAAGTAGATACGTTAAGTTTGGAGGACTGCGCCCCGAGTGCCCCGGCCGAGCTCCTTCGTACTTAGTGAAGCCTCATATACTGCTTATGCTCGCTGTAATCAGCTTACAAGCCCCCGCCGGCGCCGCGGCGCCGCCCGCTCTACCGCTCTAGTGCCGCTCTCAGTGAGCACAATACTACCTGAACAGTCTTCTCGTAGCACCGGTATCATTAAGGTATTTTACACTGACCTGACACGCCGTTCATTTAACATTTTACTTGTACAATCTCCATCCGCGTGGTATGTCAATAAAGCGCCTAGTCTATACTTAGAAGTAGTCTTGGATAGACTGTTCATTGTACAATGATAAGCTTAGTGTTTAATGTGTGAAGGCCTCATAACAAAAGTAGTTTTATATTATCAAACCTGTTGTACCTACATGATGTAGGTATATATTATACATCATATAGCGCAGAAATAAGAAAGAAGATTTTAATGTGATTAACACTAAAATCATCATTATATCAGCCTGTAGCCCTCCTCCACTGCTGGACATACACCCACCTAACTTTGTCCACAGATCTGTTACCTGTTACCGTAATCGTCGACAAAGTAGCCAACGCACGCGTTGCTTGTTAGTTCGTTACACGACACGCAGCGTGTATCACTGCCTACCCACGTTACCCGCGCCCTCACTCACGCTCGTCCACCTTACGTGATGTGCCGCGCGGAGGGGGCTGCAGGGGGGACCATAAACAACATCCTGACTACTCTATAAATTCTTTTTCACAAACATTTAAATTCAATCGTACAGATAGAGGAGAGTAAAATCGCCATCTTGCTTCAGCTTTAAATAAGTTTGGTTCCGTCTGTCGCAGCTAGGGGGCGCTGGCGCTGATTGTGTTCCGACAATAAAATATCTGGTTATCTAGGAGCGCTTCGAACGCTGCAATCTGCAATCTCGACACAATACTCCGAAATTGTTCTACGTCGGCAGTAATGTGCACTTTAAAGAAACGAACGGGCGCTGAGCGGAGATGCTGCGAGCTCTAATAGTTTGAAGCTGTATCGAGCGGTTATCGAAGGGTCGGCAGTGGCAGTGCGCTCCAACGGCGTGTGAATAAGTTACCGGACGAGCGGCGAGCCCGGCGCCGGTCCGGCGCGCGGCGCCAACAACCGGCGGAGGACGGCGCCGGCCGGCTCCTACAGTTCACTAAACAGACGAAGGAAAATTTAAAGTTTGAACGTCCGGAAGGCCGCTGGAGCTCACTATTGTTCTAAATGAATGTTAACTTTTCAATTTAGCGGCGCGGCGCACATTAAACTGTTAAGGAGTGTAGACTCAACTTCGATTGCTTCTGAACGTTCTCATAAAGGAGCTTTTAAACTCACTCGCCGAGAGTCGGAAGGCTGCCCACTACACACACGCACACAAACACACTCGTCTCTGTGTGCTGAGTGGAGGTGCTTTACTTGACGTTATTCACTGCTCATATCATATCATCATAAGGATACTAAACAAATTGTCTATTTCAAATTAAGGGATAAAAATGTTATTTTTTAAATTAGGAAATTAAATTTATAAACATTTACCAATATGAGTTGTTCGGAAATAGCCATATGCCAATGATAAATAGATATTGCTGTGCTATTCCATAATGTTAGGTAGGATTAAATTCTTCGTTCAATTTGTTTAATAACAAAATAACTTTGATATTCCGACGAAGCTAACATTGTTGCGCTCAGATCATTCAATATATTTATGATCTGAGAACCAATCCGCACTTCGACAATGTAAGTTTTATGCAAACATTATATTAGCGCACTATCGTAGCATGAGCTACGTAGCACCGTAGCACCGTAGCACAATAGTGGCGTAGCACAATAAAGGTGCATCGTTACAATGTTGCACGTTCGTTATTATGAAAATTCGTGTTTTCCCATGATGGTATGTCATTCATTGTGGTTAATAAATTATGCATATACATACTTATCCTAAACACAAGGATAAATAAAAACTAAAAAGTTACTTTAAATAAATTAAAACTTAACTTTCAATTTTGTACAAGAATATAATAATGTATTTATAATTATTGTATTGACTGTCACCTTGGCGTAGTGGGTAATATGGTCACCTCGCCACTAACATCACCGCACCGAGTGACGTGGGTTCGATTCCCACACGACACAAATATTAGTGTGTTTCATAGATATTTGTTTAGAGTCTGGGTGTACTTTGTGTCCGTTCATTGTACGTTTGTAATGTCCCCCGTGACACAGGGCTTGTTACCTAGTGAGGGCGTTGGCGTTGTCTTTTTAAAAAAAGATTAAAAAATATATCATTCTTCTTCTTATCGTGTGGCCTTGAAGCAGACACTGGTGTTGGAATGTATCAAGTCGCCCAGAAGGCTTCCAACATGACTTAACGACTACCACATTAAGTGATATAATATAATAATAATATAATATTCTACCACATTCACACAGCGCCATCTAGTCCCAAAGTAAGTAATTATATTTGCTTGTGTTATGGGTACTAAACAACTGATATACTACTTAAATACATTTTTTTTTTGTAAATACATACATATTATAGATAAATTACACCCAGACACAGAACAAACCTTTATGTTCATCACACAAAGATTTGTCCTGGGTGGGGATCGAACCCACGACCTCCGGCTTAGCAGTCAGGGTCACTAACCACTAGACCAACAGGCCAGTCGATGATAACCGGGACCAACGGCTTTACGTGCCTTCCGAAGCACGGAGACGCTCGAGAATGAAATTGCCACAAACGGTCACCCATCATGGACTGACCTTGCTGAATGTTGCTTAACCTCGACGATCGTAACGAACATCTCAGTACCACAATGCTACAAGCGCCTCATTGATATATACATATATGGATACTGTCCAATAATTATTATTGTCTCGATACCTTGCCTTATCAATAGTAGCATTTTGGTATGCAACTTAAATTATTGTTAGTGTAATAATAACATAATTATCATAAAACAATATTTTGGAATTAATGCATACCTAGTTACTCCATAATTTTTGTACTAAATATATAATACAATAACTTAAAAATACGAGTAACCTTTAAATATCAGTCGGGTAAAAATAAGTACGAGTGAGGCGGGGCGGGGCGCGGCGGGGGGAGGCGGGCTCGCGCCGCGCGCCGCACAAAGCCACAATTTTATTATAAAGTAGGTTTGTACGTGGCGCTATTAGCATGAGATGCTATCTCCATATCGTCACGTGTGCGGCGTCGTGCCGCGCCCGGCCCGCCCTCGTGCCGACCTCGCCACTCATTCTGACCCGTCGGAATGCTCCAGCAACGAGGTGTATTTACGGCGTAAGTTGTATCATAGATATATTAAATATGTTTATCATTGAAAATATGTTTTTTAATATTTTTTTTACTAAATTATCATGTATCTTGTGCGCCGCCTGAACCAACGGCTGCAAACAGTTACAAAGGTCGTCGGTCCACCTGGTGGCGAGCCGCTCCACACATAAATAATATGCTTTATTTGCAGTCAGCAGAAAGTCGCTCGCTGTGACGGAAATTAGGTGAGGCCTATGACCAGCAGTGGACGTCATTGGGTTGATATGATGACGATGATGATGTATCTTTACCTTTATAAAAACTGTCATTTTCTACCGGATAGTTTTCGACAGTTCAGAATCAGAGCCCTCATCTCATACGGCTTCTCTTCCGAGCTGCTACGAGATTGGTTTTCTCTTATAACGTGTTCCCGAGATCTGAGATTACCATTTTTATCTAACCCTATAAAATTTCACACAAGATACGCCACAGATTTATCCATCTGCAAATTTTTCAGGCTTACCTAATATAAAAAAAATTCTTTACTCAAACTAGTAAAGAAGGTCTATTAGAAAGGATTTTTTTTCAGATATTATTCAATAAGATGTATAACAGCAACATTTTAAACTTGTCAAATTGTTCTTGATGCTCTACGAATATTTATTAGCACGAGCCTTCTCGCTAAAGCGGTCTTTATTTTTTTTAATATAATATGTTACAGACAATTTCGCAATCCTTCCTCTCGCGTGACATGTACTGTACGCGACACACACACACACACAGATTGGAGACCAAAACGTAGTGGCACGTTAAAACAACATTGTCAGCTTACCGACACGTTTGTCACAATCATTCCGGTGCTTGAATAAACTTGATAAAGGTCTACAACCGCCTTTTAGCGCATTACCTGTGCGTGTGTGAGTGCTTTATGTTGTGTGCTCTTTGTGCCACACCTAAATATTCTTTTGTTATATTTTTGTGGTTCTCGCAACGTCGAGGTTTATAATGGTGATCTGCTGAGTTTGTGTACTAGTGCAGATAACAGACGAACTTGCGACTCATCACACATTTGATTATATTGTAGAGTCCGATGTAATAACCTGCAATATCACTAACTATTAACTTTGTCTCTCTTGTTATGAACGTGTCACTAATATTTCCAACACGAGAGTGAATTGTTTCTTTACACTTTGCGCTTTAAACACACACCCTGTAACCAGGAGAAGGTGATAGATCATAACATCGTTATCGACTTACGACTTGAGCAAATCAGTGGCTAGGAGATAGTACTAATATAATTAAACAAGATATTTAATTGAAAACTATATATAATATATATAAACAATTAATTTTACTTTCAGGTCAACAGAAACGTAATCATATCTCAATCAATTCAATACTCAACAGCTGATAGGAAAACAGCAGAGCTGAGTGTGCGGGCTGCGACGGCACAGAGGGGAGAGGAGGGGAGGAGGGGGTGGGGCGGATATCCGGCGCATATCCGGGTGATCCCGGTGATCCGCAGCGCGCGCTGCGAAATTGAGCAATAATACCATACGCCTGATTTACATTTAGTCTCCACAGCACTATGTACAAGATTAACTCTTGTAATATAATATATAACACGGTATATATCTGAACGTACAAGCAGCGCCGCGCGCCGCCAGCAATGTACAGATCAAGTATTCAAACACTTATACAAGATAAGTACAATGCTAGATTGGGGGCTGACACTGAGCTTATCTCGTATAAGTATACACATAAGGTGTGGTTTTGGACCTAGTTCGGCTCGACTGTTTCTTATGGTACAATTCGTATGAAGTTTTTTTTTGAAACATTGAAATTGTGTATTGTGGTAAGCTTTACTAATATATACCTATATACAATGGTATATATAAGTACCTATTACATTACCATTACCAACAGTTGCAATACTTACAAAGCTAAAATATTTGAATAACATAATGTAAACGTTTATGGGTTGAAATGATGATGTAACAATATTAAACTTAACACAATAATAATGTAATCTCCCACCAGCGAGGTAAAGTTGCGCGAGGATAGAACCCGCGACCCCGTCCCCGAGGCAGCGACGGACGCTTAAATATTATAATGTAACCTAACTACTTCCACAACACTCTCTACTAATATTCTCACGGGATCGAACCTATATCCACCGCTAAGATATTAAATATTTACTTTCTAACTCAAACACGGTTAAACTACAGTCAAAATCTACTCTAAGCACTAAATATGTACCTATTTAAAGTAAGTTTAATAAAGTTTGACTCGAAAATATTAAAATAAAAATCTCAGTGCTTATACTATACTTAGTAGTAAACAATTCAATAGCAACAATCCTGCAAAGTTGACGAAGTTGAACCGACGCAGCTCGTATGATCTATTGATTAGACATGCTAGTCTTGTAGAGAGTGTGTGTATGTAGTTTGTGTGAGGAGCGATATGATCTCTACTCGATGTAGTTTAGTGAAAGAATGAAAATTATGTTATGTAGACATCGATTACATCACTTTTTAATCATGTTGTGCTTGTGATTTAATTGGGGTCATATCGATGACTGCCATATTTTTTTTTTATACAACAAAGTTGGCAGACGAGCTAGCGGCTCACCTGATGGAAAGTGATAACCGCCGCCCATAGGACCAAGCCTTGTCTTCAACATTGTATATGCATATACCTACATAAATAAATATATAGCTATTTCCTTTCCAAGTACTCAATACTCAATACTTTATTGCCATTCCATAGGTATGGGTGAGCTTAAAATTAAATAGTAGCACTATGGACCCCGACGGGCACAGCATTTATGAGAGAGGGGATTACAAACTTAAATACTAATTATTCTAACATGTACTTAAACTATTATCTTAATATCTATTTATATCTTATATTCTTATTTTAGTAAGTAGGTGCTCTACATCCCAATTGTTGCAGCATGGTTTAATTAACTCGAGCATGTAACATATAGTGAGGAAGCGATACAAGTCGAGTGTCAGTGACGTACAACTCGGTAAGTGACAAGAGCTTACTGTTCCGTCTCACGGAGGGTCCTCGTGCGGAGCACACGAGTGGCTGACTCGCCTCGCCTCGTCTCCTGCCTCGCTACTTGTGCTCCAACCACTGCACTTATGACACCCACTTAAGGAATTTTGCTCATTCATAGAGACGATTATGCTAATAATCTCTTTTTAGTTTGGCCTATAACAGAGAGTATTAATTAGATAATATATATGTGTAGACCAGATGGTTTACTTACTTGCAAATATATACTCTGTGTATTTGGGTCTAAAGTTTAACTTCTAAAATATAACTAGCTCATTAACGTTTTGGTAGGGCGTTCATTTGATGGGAGATGTAAAAGCATATGACTGGCCTGTTGGTCTAGTGGTTAGTGACCCTGACTGCTAAGCCGGAGTTCGTGGGTTTGATCCCCACCCAGGACAAATCTTTGTGTGATGAGCATGAAGGTTTGTTCTGTGTCTGGGTGTAATTTATCTATAATATGTATGTATTTACAAAATAAACATGTATGTAAGTAGTATATCAGTTGTTTAGTACACATAACACAAGCAAATATAATTGCTTACTTTGGGACTAGATGGCGCTGTGTGAATGTGGTAGAATATTATATTATATTATTATTATTATATATATATTATGAGACTTATGTTTTACGACGTACTTATATAAATAGGTACAGTCTCACACTATCTAAAACCATACTCAAATAATATCAACCTGCAACACTAACATAATAACACATAGGTAGCACTTTGGCAATAAGAACAGATACTGTTACATCGAACACAATATGCAGACGAACCAATAATCTTATGCATTGCGTATGACGTCACCACGTGGGGTGCAGTGGCGCCACCTAACTGTAAGTGCAGTGACGTAGGCTTGTCAGTGTGTCGACCGAATTTCGACCTTAGCCGCTTCTCGCTTACATAATAAAAGATATTACATATACTTCTAGCTCTATTCTTCTTTTTCGTTGACTATGTACATTGTACGAATATGTAGCTATAAATCTTATTCTTCCTTTGTTAGGTGAGTAAGGTACAAGACCTCTCGTTCACCTCACTGTGTACGTTTTATTTTTAAGTACCCAATCAAGGGATGATTTCCCCCGAGGCACACACTACGTCAAGAAGCTTTTTAATTTGTTCGTTCGATAGAACGCGAGGCGTGCGTGAGGCGAGCGCGAGGCGCGTGGGACGGGTGGAGGCCTCGTAAATCGTCGTCGCACGGATCAGATAAAAAAGTGCAAGTTTATACTAGTCCGTGTGAAGTTTTACAATAGTTAGATAGCGCGTGAGGCTCGGACCGTCAGACGTCGCCTTATCTTTATAGGGGGTCTCTTTGTGTCGCGCTGTTTGTGCTACTAGTTTTATTGTTGCACAGTTTGGTTTATAGATAGTTGTTATGTCTTGCGATAACATAATAGTGAACTTAACGATCTGTGAAATAGCTCGTTTAGCATAGCTAAAGGGACGTTCTTTGTACAATGAACGAGAGACGTGACACAAACTCTCAGCAACATGTACCATCCTACAGTTTTATGGTTTAAATTTTATGACTCCCTTCAATTTGAATTTAATTCTGTGATTTTTTATTGCTCTTCCCTTCGCGTTGGTACAATCATTCTTAAATGTTTCAGCCATTATAATAAATTTAAATACGGTATTTTTAGTAAATGTGAAGTTGTGTTGGTCCATGGGACGATGTTAGGCACGAAAAACTTAATCACCGTTTTGTTTTGAAACTAACACAAATAGGAGTAAATTGAAACAAGAGGTAGCAGGATTTCTACGAAATCTGAAATATTTAACCACAACAATGGAGATGATTAAGTTATATGAAAGGTACCTACTTACTTGGTAGGAATGTACTTTTTTGTCACCATCATTCTTTAATAAAACAACTTTATGTGCTGCAAGTAAAACGTGTTTGAAAAATGATAAAAGTAATACAAGCTATGACTATAATCAGACGGAACTTCGTCAAGCATATACTGCGTGCGGGACGCGGAGTGTCAGCTATGGAACTAATAATTGCCCGTCGCTCACCGTAGAGCGCCGACACTCGATACTTGTCTGTCAGAGTACTGTCAAACTGTCGTCACTTTAGCAACCGTACCGTCGGGCGTCGACCTCACACCGAGGTCGTGAAATGAAATGAAATTAAATGAAATCTCGTTTATTCATCTAGGTTACAAGGTAACACTTATGAAAGTCACAAGAATGTAACAGGTTATCCGAAATGTTGTGTCAGCAAATTTGCCTACGACCAGTTCGCTGACGGGGTGGAGCTATGAGAAGAACTGGCAAGAAACAACAAACAAGAACTCCCGGTCACCCGACGTTGTCAATACCATAGACCTAGGATCCGATGGTCAATACTATCGCATAACAACGCTTTGGAGTAATTTGTTTCCAAATCTTTGTGTCATATTTGTTATCAATAACGAAATGTAATCAGGAAAGTAAATTTCGTCACAATAAAAATGTTATTTGGTTCAAAAGTACTCAGAGGTACATATTTGGGACACTGCGCACTGTGGTGTTGCAGTGAGAATACCATTTGTCATCACTTCTTTATGGTAACTAAAGACAACTAACAAAACATAAAAATCAAAATAAAACTCTGTACCCTTCTGGTCAGTTCAAGTGAGGTCACAGATTAATGTTCTCTTATGAGGACGGACTCGTATCTAGCAGTAGAACGTAAAGGATTATTGATAGTGTATCAGTGAGTGTCCTGTCTGTTTATATTTGTCTTTTGTACTCAAGATTTAATTGTTAATTGTTAACATAATATATAACGATCAACTATATAATTTCAACATCATATAATTCTATGTAAAGTTCACATCACAGAGTACCTAGTCATTACTTGACCAATTATAATGACGTCATTACAGCCGAGTACACACTAACAATCGAATGAAACCCATTCTGTAATGAAGTTATAAACGTTGTTACGTTCAGTGTGGCTCTGTGAGTGACCGCTGAGCATTCACTTGTCAAATATCAACATGAACGACTCCCGAGGGCTATTATCTAAATAAATGCGGTTGCATCGCACATTATAGGTAGCAAATTAACCGTGGGAATTGTTAGGTTGTTCATAATGCGACGATATGGGTGATTGAAAATGTACCTACTTGTAGGATCGACTGAGCCTCAGATTAAACTATAATATTCAACAACAGTGTGTGTGCTTCACGTCTCAATAATGCAGTCTGTACAGAACTGTCTCACGGCGGCGCGGCGCAACGTTCCGACAGTAAACGATGCCATGAATATTCAATGTGCCCGTCTGCGGCCGCTTTTTTTCGCTCGTAACGTTGTACAATGGTGTCTGTGCCAGTGGCCGCAGGTGGCCGCAGGTGGCCGCAGGTGGCCGCTAAACGGTTTAGCGCAGATTCCCGCAGCCTCTTGACTGATTATGAGCTACGGACGTGGAAGCTAGCCAAATTAGTTTCTGCTTTGTTTAGTGGAAGGCTATTCGGGCTCTAACTTGTTAATATGCAGCAATACGCTGTTTTCATTTAAAAGCAACTTTAATTTTTTATACTTTATTTAATGTAACGAATTTATCATAGTTAACCAATAAAGTGGGTTCAATTTAAAATCCTTTATAAAATCAAATTTAAATTATTCTGAACTTTCATCGCTACCCGATTTGCGTATATCTTCTCGTAAAAAACACAAAGAAACTGTACTGACTATTTATCTCATAGAATATTACTACTTTAAACGATCGACTCATAATAAATTTGTTACATTGTCTATAGCTATGGTAAGCGGTTACCGAAGCCTATGGGAGCCTGCAACACCAGGGGCATCACGAGCGCGTTGCCGACCCTTAAGAAACCTATTCACTCCTCTTTTGGAAGAACCCCATACTTTCGGTCCCGAGTGTCCCGACTGACTATATACCTATCAACGCACAGCCTAAACTGCTGATCGTAGAGACACGAAATGGAGGATGTGTTCTTTGTGATATGTAGGTACCCATTAAGAAAGGGTTTTTCGAAATTTAACCCCTAAAGGGGTGAAACCAGTGATCAAAATTGTAAGGAGAACTTGTATTACATTTGAACTGTTTGTTCACTTCGAAACTTGTACCTACATGTTTGAAACACAAAAAACAAACACGTGTGTCTTGGTTTTCTAAGAATTTAACCCCCAACATATGAAATATGAAAAAGACGTTTTAAAACTAAGTGGTCGTTATTTTATAGGTTTTTTGAATGGTTAAAACCAAAATGATCACGCAAACAGCATACCAGGAAAAAAAGGTATATAGGAACTTCGTGAAGTTTAAAAAGCTATCCTTGAGGGATGTGATAGTAGGGGTGAAAATTACTAAAAATTGATAAGGATGTCGTTTTCAAGGTTTTCAGGGACGCTGATTACGAGAATGCTACATACCTATATCTATGTTGACATTCCAGACATTGGACAGAGGACATAAAATAAAATGTAACCACAGGGGTTACATATGTATGTGTGTGTGTGTGTTGCACTTAAAACAAAGTACTTATGAAGATCTTTGGGAATATCGAAATCTACGTGGATAAAGTCACGAGCAAAAGCTAATTAGATATAAATCGTAGCGGCGAAGAATTTGAAAGTGGTTTCAAGTGAAACTTGGTGCAGGGCCGTGACGTCGGCATCGTGGCGCGGCGTCGCTTGAGATTTAGTGCTGGACACAAGGATAAAGTTCTACGCCACCAAACCTACCACTGGTTTACATTTATATATAAAATACTGTACTTGCGTCCTTATTACTACTGTACATGGACTACAAGAGAGTGTAAGGGCGCGACTATATGAAACGATTGTTGATGAATTAATGAAGTTAAAAATGATGAACAGCCACACGATTAGTTATTTAAAGCGTCTGTCTATATTATAAATCATCCCCCCCCCCCCTCCCCACATATATAGTTTAAGTATATTTTATTGTATATTAATGTTAAAAATCTTTCAAAAGTAAGAATTCGATAAAACAAAGTCTGCAGAGTTAGCACTGCTGACTGTACCTACAAAGAAATGAAACTTCGTACCTGACCAAACACGAGCCATTCAAAACACAATCTTTACAAAACGATATAGAGTTGAGAGTTATATGACAGTTGTTTTTAGAAACTATAATAGATTTGTTCGCAGTTGACGAGCATGATCATATAACAGAGACAGGTTTTTAGAGGAACGACTGTGTCAAATTGAAGGAAAGCGCTCGTATCTGTCTGTTCAGACTTCAGTGGACATTCCTAAATGACAAACTGTTAGTAGATCAAAATGTATAGTGTAACTGTACCCGCTGTGCTGAGCTCTAATAAGCAGATACATAGACGTGTATGTGACCTCTCGCCTACTACCTATTACATAAACGAGTAGCTATTCATTTCATCGAATATGAAGCATTCTCCAAAGTGTTCTCGACGTCAGATTGGAAATAGCAATTTATGATTAAAATATAAAATATTGCTTTATGTTCATTGACTAGGAATGGCATAACTAAATCACTGAACCTGAAAATTTCTTATTTATAAGTAGACCATAATTGACTATTTAAAATAGTTTTTACACAACATAAAAATAGGTGATGGATGTTCTATTGATTTTCGGCTCAATTATTATTAAGCTAACAATGTGTGACAAACAGTCAGCTAGAGGTCGACATGACTGTCGTGAAATATTTATGTACAGAAGGCTCAGTTCTGATGGTCTAATGAGTGCTGGTAAAGTTAGTCGCGTCGTTTGTGAGCGTCGAGCTCTGCAGCGTGGGCGCCGCGGCGCGGTACTGCTAGATCCTAGGTACATACTACGGCGCGACGATTTGTCCGACATCACAATCTCATCTTATCTCTGGTAAACAAGTACTGTATGTCTGTAGACAGTAGGAGCTTTTATGAGATCAAATGCAGGAAGAGGTGCTCCTAGACATTAAAGATACCAGCGACTCCTCATTAGATAGATTTATTTTTCAAATCTATACTTTTTTGCGAATTATAAAGTTCAGAAATTAAATATAAATTAATTTCAGGTCCGAATGTCTCTAGCATAGCACGAATACGGCAGTAAAATTTATTAAGATTGATTTTCGACCATTCGACAATCTAATCTATGTTCCTAATACAAAATATAAACTTATTTAGATATACATGAACGATAATAGAAAACAAGAAATATTATGTTTAGAGAAATATGTATCGTGTTCACTTGAGAACTGTCTAAAACACTTGTAGTTCCATCAGGTAACATGTTACTGAAGCTAAGCACTCACATGACTTATAGCTTGTCGCTTGTCGAACACATAAAACTCCTCGCAATTTCCTCTTACTAAATTTTTTTACTGCGTCACACATAGACGTAGCGAACCGGATCGAGCCTTGCAAGAACCTTATAACATGAGATCTACATGTAGATAAGCCATGGTTCATTGCAGCCTCTCGGTGAGCACATTCAGAGTTATGTTCTCGACACATCCAAGAATTGCGATGTCATATAACCGACTAGGTTACAAAATAACTCAGAAAGAACATCAAGAATGTAACAGGGTTCTAACCGGAGACAGTAATATCACGGTATTTCGGTTTCAACATTGCGTTAATATAAAAGTGGGGAAAATTGTTCGTTTAGTATAACCCACGATCCACAACTTGTTCAAAGACATTGTCAGTGTCAAAGGACAGGCGAGACAACATACCTCTCCAATTACCTTTTTTCATTTCTTTTCTCATTTACGAAATTCAAAGAGTAACTCATAACCATATTTCGACAATTCATAAAGCACAAAAGTTTCCAATAGAGTAGGAATAATTTATAATAATAAATCGTTGGGAGTGAATGTTGAATACGTAATAATAAGTTGAAAAGAGCCCGCGAACAGCCAACATCACGGCGGTCATGAGCGCAGCTCTAGCTCTGTAGCCTCCCAGCATACACTTTACCTATATAAAAACGTCGGGACTAGAACGATGAATAGTATTTAACAATCAGTATGCAAAGTTATTATTTTTATTGGAGCTATAATGACTCTCACAGAGAAATTTCCTTCAATATTTTTCTCTTTCGAGTCACTGTTCAAATACGACTTAGTTTATTTATAGAATTTGTTTAGTTAAGGCTATAACTTATTCTATTCATACAAACGAGCCAGCAAGTGCTCTCCTAAAATAAAATAAAACACGAATATATTGTCAGTTCGATACTTACACAGAACTCCATGACCGCACCAAGTAGATATTATTATTGTCAGTTTAATCTTATTTGCCTGTAACCTGATTTTTTGTTGCCCTGTGTTGCAGGGATCTCCACACTGCAGAGATACAAGTAACAGATATAAAGTACATCCAGATTCGAAACAAACATCTATGAATTACATAAATATATGTCTCGTGTGGGAATCGATCCCTTATCACTGCGCACGATGTTAATTGCGAGTCGACCACCCTAACCGCTACGCCACGGTGACTTTTACTTTTTTCATAAACTTTGTGACACGTACCTAAATATGTAAGCTGCCTCTGGATCACTTTATCTATCCATGACATATTATAAAAGGCTTTGTCCTGACTGACTTACTGACTGACTTACTGACTGACTGACTGACAGACAACGCACAGCGTGGTCATGGTCGTAGTGACTTGTAATTTGGAGGGTGTGTTTGTCCTAATGTCTAGAGGTGTACTAAGAGAGGGTTTTTTAAAATTCAACCCCTAAGAGGGTTGAAAAGGGATGAAAACGATTGTATGAAACTTCTTTGTTTTTTAACTTTTATAGATTTGAAAATTTGTTTTGGGGTACTACTTACTATCAAAATAAAAAATTGACAAGGGTGAAATTGGGGATGAAACGTTGTATGAAAAGATCTTTGTTTTGAAGTTAACATTTTGCAAATTAGTATTGGAATAGGAACTCAAAATGTTGTTTTTAATATTTTTGATAGGGATGGTTTCAGGGGAAATAGACAGTTCTTTGTTTTTCAAGGGCAAATTTTAAAATACGCTGGTGTGGACTTAAGAGAGAATTGTTTCCCGCACGGTCAATTATAATATGTTGCTTGCTCCCGCGTAAGTACACCATCTTCATTAATTATTTTAGCTGCCCGCTGCCCCAGATAAAAAAAAAAAAAAACATCGTTTACAAAGAAGTGCTGTAAACAGCTCTGCCCTGCCCATAGCGTCTAACTATAAAACTATATCCACGCGAGCGAAGCCGCGGGCAAAAGCTAGTACATAATAATGGTAATACGCGTAACGTAATAAGTATTTATAGAAGTTATCTACAATGGTTAGAACACGTGACCTCTGGGGACCAATAACACGTTATACGACAGTTGTTCATTTTATTTGATCTACATTTTATGTCCCAATCAATAGTTGTACGACATAAGTTTACGGTAAGTGTTCACCAGAAGCCCCGCCCCGCGCCGCGGTGGTACAGGTCGCCCCACAAAAGGGTTCCAAGTCCGAAACGGAATAAAACGGTAATGGCTACTAACACATAAAGCATAAACATAAAATACAAACGGTATCTTTACACTTTTTTATGTAGCCCTTACGTAACGAGTGGCCGAGCTTTTATGTGTTCAGTTGTTCACGCAAATGAGAGGTTTCCAATGCCGATGCCGATCCGAATATCAAATAAAAACTCTACAATAATAAATTGGTACATTTTTATTGTTCTAACTTGGGTAAACGATAGAAATGTGTTCGCATAACGTAACTCTTGATAAATTGTAAGTTCTTTTACAGACAAAAGAATCAAAACAGCAGGTTGGGCACAATGTTGAATTAGTATCAATATCAGCAAAAAGTGTAGAATTATGCCTATTCGGAGGCAATAGGCTCGACAGTGATAAAAAGGGACTACTTAATTAAACAATGCAAATGATGTATAAGAGACAAGTCGAGGCGCTTTCGGCGCCGCCCGGCGGCGCCGAAAGCGCCTCGACGGTGTGTCATATAATGTATATTATCGATTATTATTATGTCCCAAAATTAACGCAAGTTTTAAAGTTAATAAATACATAGATTCTTTCTTTATTTTTAGTGAATCATATAGTATACTAGGTAAGGTTATTTATGCCATGATGAAATCGTTGTTAAATAAAAAAAAAATATTGTATCAAAATAGATTGTAGATATTTAAAGTAAATTAAATTGCCCTTCTTTTGATACCAAACACACCACCTTCTTTATTTATAATGAATTACAAGAAATCCTCACACGGCAATGATTACGCGCGTGCGCAGGCTCTCTCGGCGCTCTCGCCCCCGCTTACTATTTTTGATGATTACTCGCTACTTTTGTATGACGACTATATAAAAGTTTGGTAGTTTTAGAAACTACATAATATTTGCTAAATAATGGTTGCTATATAAGTGTAATTTACACAATTTGTAACTCAAATAACTGTCCATCCAATGGCGGACGTGAGGTACCGCCTATACACTGGTTGGCTGCCGGGAAATGACTTTTACATTGAAAATATTCTAATTATCACGGAACTAGGGTTCATGATTTCTCGAGCTTTTCAGTTTCTCGGGTCTCGAGAATCCTCGAGGCTAATTTCTCGGGTCTTCTCGGGTTGTTGAGAAATTTACATTTACGTACGAGTAGTTAGGTTGTACCAGTTCTAGCTCACTATCCAGAATCCGTCTGGCTCACTAGCTCACTATTCTCGAGTCGACAAAAACTAAAAAAAAAAAAAAAAAAAAAAAAAAACAAAAAAAAAAAAAAAAGGTTTTGCCATGCTCTGATCACGAATCTGCGGTCCGTTTTTGTCTAGGATGTGTGGTTTCAGAGATGTGGAAATCAATTAAGAAGAGTATCTAATCGATATCTAATCCCGCACCCTCATTAACGTTTCTTTTGTTCTCCTATTTCCTATTATCTATTGTTTCTGGTAGACCCTCATTAGCATTCTTATCTATTACTCATTGTAAGCTCTTATTATCACTGCTATTGTTTAAGAACTTCCATGCTATTCTGAATCATCAATAAAACACATTCCTTCATTTCTACATTTTTATTGCTTATTAAAATATGAATGAAACATCTGATTCACTAAAATATCATTGTATACTGTGTTCTCTGTAAATATGTTCGTAAAACTAGGATGTGTGGTTTCAGAGATGTGGAAATCAATTAAGAAGAGTATCTAATCGATATCTAATCCCGCACCCTCATTAACGTTTCTTTTGTTCTCCTATTTCCTATTATCTATTGTTTCTGGTAGACCCTCATTAGCATTCTTATCTATTACTCATTGTAAGCCCTTATTATCACTGCTATTGTTTAAGAACTTCCATGCTATTCTGAATCATCAATAAAACACATTCCTTCATTTCTACATTTTTATTGCTTATTAAAATATGAATGAAACATCTGATCCACTAAAATATCATTGTATACTGTGTTCTCTGTAAATATGTTCGTAAAACTACGCATTGAACACCCCTGAAACTTATATAGCAAATACATTAAGCAATATTCGCCGCAAACTGATGTCCACTCATTCTGAATTCTATCCACATTCCAGTCCCATCTTTTACAATTCCTTCTTAAAAAGTCGAGATGATATCGTGTAGGTGCACGCCCATATGAATCAAAATATTGACCAATACCATTCGTATCGACATGTAAAGCTATCCAATGTGAGCCTGGTTTATCATCCGTATCCAAATTGCATATTGTGTACATAGGTACATGAGTGTAAATGGGTAGTCTATTAGCAGCATACACATTATATTCTAGACTGGGGTGAATCTTTTTCAGATGTTGTTGTACATCTAGTGTATCCATGATATTACCAATCTATTCAATGGCTAACATAGGAATGATCAATTATAGTCACTTGTTACGACTTGTATTAAATGTCATTCGCTTGTGGAGATTTTGTATGATTTATCTGTGCAATGCACTACGCATTACGAAAGAATGCGAGATAAGTTTGTTAGTTCAAATTTACTATCGGTTGCACTGAGGAAATGCTTTAGATAAGATAGAACTATATAAGACCGAGTGGAGGCAGAGCCATCAGTCATTCTATGGTCTCGTTTGACCGCAGTGAATCGATATATCAATACTAAGTGTGTGCTACTTCAACGCAACAATAGTCATGGACGTAAGTGTTATAATATTTTATTGAAAAACTTACTTTTCTTTATGTTGTTGATTCCTTACGTGTGTGTGATTAAGTGTAATTATGTGATTGATATTAACATGATAACTGTGTTGTTGCAGAAAACATTCAGCTTCATAGACAATGAAGAAAATACCTATAAACAGTATTACTACCCGCCACTCTCCCCTAATCACGAAGAAGAGAGTGATGACATCGTTATTAATAACACAGGCGATGGGGGAAAAAGGAAATCGCAGTTGATTGACCATTTTTTTGAAGTGGAACCTAAAATAAAGAGGAAGAAGCTGTTGTCGTCAACCGTGGCACGAGCCGCTAGAGGTGGTGTATCATACATTTCTACTAATTCTGACGACGGAGACCAAGCGACGCATCTCATAAAAATAGAAGTGTACGATGTGAAAAAGCTATGCAAGGTTCCAACTACTGATCATTGGAAACATGCTACCACGAGGATTAAATATTATGTTGGGAATAATAGGGATAGCATCTACGACAACACAAACGCCCTCGTATACAATATTACAAAGACAATAGCAGAAAGTGAAAAAGTGAAAAAATACTTTTTCAACAATGACAGTCATTAGCTGATCATTACTGATAACATAAATTCTTTAAATTCTAACGGACTTTCTAATTTTTTGCTAAACTATAAATATTGAACATTATTTGAAATTGGTCATCACTTCATTTGTCAACACAGGGCTGTTATGTACTCTATTCCCTATTTTATTCTTTACAATGGAAAACTTCAGTGAAGTGTGCACCAGTGCTTTCTTTTCCACACCCATGGAAGAGAATATGGAACTATTCAACAGTGAATTAAATCTTGAGCTGTCTAAAGTTTGCGATGAAGGAGAGAAGCGTGAAATGTTCGATCCATCATATGATGATGAGCTGTATAATCACTGTGCGACGGTTGAAAAACAGTTTAAGTAAGTAAAATAATTATAAATTTAGATTATAATTTGCACATTGTTTTATAAATATAATTTTTTTTATTTTTTTATCGTTTTAACAGTCAACCACTACAACTTGGAAGAGGAAAGAAGCGAACTAGCAGCAAAGAACCCGAAATCATCAAAAAACAACTAAGAATGGAAGAAGAAACGTCTACCTCTGCGGGGGTAGGGACCAGTGTTGATAACAATGATCAAGTGGAATGTCTAACGTGTCATGTATTTATCAAGAAAAGGTATCTAGCTAATCATTTTAAAAGTAATATCCACAAAAATAATCTTTTAAATTCACATAATTCTTTACCAAACGTTAGTGTTATTGAGTCTGCCTTTGGAAATAGAATTTTAACTTATAAAATCAAAAGTAGAGTAGATAGTTCGACACTGATAAATTTTGAAACTCCTGAGCTGTTTTTAAATTCTATTAAAGATGATATTTTATATTTAATACAAGAGAGTATTGCTCAACATATAATTTTTAAAGTAAATTTTATATTACATGCTGATTTTGTTCAACAAACTAAAGATATTCATAATACATTCGATTTTCAAACATTTAACTATATTATTTCTCAAGGAGATAACTTAAATTTATTTTTTTCATCTTTAAATGATACAATTACTAGTAAAATTAGTGCATTTGAAAAAAAAGATAGTGGATGGAGTCTAAAAAACATAAAATCTATAGACATGAATGTTAATAAATTTAACCCCCTACGTGGCACCTCATACATAGATCTACCCCGTGACATAAAATTAAAAAAGGCTGTTATAAATGTAAAAAACAAAGATTATTTTTGTTTTAAATGGGCGTTACTCTCAGCGTTATTTCCCATAAACAAAAACGCAGATCGGGTATCATCGTACGCTATACATGCAAATAAACTTAAATTTGATGGTATTTCCTTTCCGGTAAAAATTTGTGATATCGCAAAAGTAGAGAAATTAAATGATATTAGTATTAATGTATTTGGATTAGAATATAATAAAGAAAAACGATGTAATTCTATTGTAGGTCCATTATTTTTAACAAAATGTCGTAAAGCTAGACACATCAATTTATAATTTTTTTCTAAGGATACGAAAAATCATTATTGTTACATAAAAAATTTATCGCGGTTAGTTAGTAATCAAATTTCAAAAGATGGTCACGCTATGTACATTTGCCAAGCATGTCTACTTCGTTTTCCATCCCAGGAAAGGTTAAATAACCATGAACAATACGATTGTATGCACATTTGTACAGAACTACCAAACGGTGAAACTTCAAAAAAGAATTGGTTTGATCAACCAATTTCAAATGATAAAATTAAATTTGATAATTTTGAAAAAAAGTTAAAGATACCATTCGTAGTTTATGCTGATTTTGAGGCATTTTTAAAACCAATAGAATCATGTTCTAACGATCCATCTAAACCTTTCACACACAATATTCAGAAACATGAAGTGTATAGTTTTGGTTATTATATAAAATGTTCATATGATGATAAATTATCAAAATATGTGACATATTGCGGACCAAACTGTGTACAAGTGTTTATGGAAAGTTTATTTAACCATTTAAAAGAAATAAATCAAAAAACTAATCTTCAAAAATGTCCAGGTCCACTAACAAATGAAGACAAAAATCAAATTTCAGATGCAACCTGTTGTCATATCTGTGAAACAGAGTTAGCAGAACCTTTTTATGATTTTGATTGGTACACTGGTGGTTTTATAGGTGTTGCTCATGAATCATGTAGCTCGAAGTTCAGAACACCACGTCATATTCCAATATTTTTACACAACCTTAGTCACTACGATGCTCATTTTATTGTTCACGCATTAAACTTCTGTAAAGGTGAAATCGAAGTCATCCCTCAAAATAAAGAAAAATATGTATCGTTTTCCAAAAAAATAAAAATAAATAACAATGAAGTTACATTGAGATTCGTAGATTCATTTAAGTTTTTATCTTGTAAATTAGAACAATTAGCCAAAAATCTCAGTAATGATCAATTTCAAGAATTACATAGAAATTTCCCTAATGATGAAGATTTCCTTCGATTAAAACGCAAAGGGGTTTATCCATATGAATTTATGACTAGTTTTGATAGTTTAAACATAACATCGCTCCCTGAACAAAATTTTTTTTATAATTCGCTCACAGATTCCCATATTTCAAATGATGATTACAGTCATGCTAAAGATGTTTGGGAACACTTTGGTTGTTGTAATATGTTAGATTACTCAAACTTGTATTTAAAAACAGATGTTCTACTGTTGACCGATGTGTTTGAAAACTTTAGAAAGCTATGTATTAATACGTATGATTTAGATCCTGCTCATTATTACACAGCTCCCGGTTTAAGTTGGGATGCAATGCTAAAATATACAAAAATAGAATTAGAACTTTTAACAGATTATGAAAAAATCGCATTTATTAGATCAGGCATCAGGGGTGGTGTATCTCAATGTAGTAATCGCTATGCTAGAGCTAATAACAAATACATGGAGGATTATGATGCAGAGAAACCAAATTCATATATCACTTATTTTGATGCCAACAATTTATATGGTTGGGCTATGTCTCAATATCTTCCTACTGGTGGATTTGAATGGATTAATCCGAATTCAGATTTTAATGTGTCTGAGACATCGGACGTAGGTTTCATTTTAGAAGTTGATTTGAAATATCCAGATGAACTTCATGATTTGCATTCGGACTTTCCTTTATGTCCAGAAAACATTTGTGTAGGCAATACTAATGAGAATAAACTAGTTCCAAATTTAAATAATAAAGATAAATATGTTATTCATTACAGAAATTTAAAGCAGTGCATAGAAATGGGGGTTAAATTAACTAAAATTCATAGAATTTTAAAATTTATACAGTCTCCTTGGTTAAAAATGTACATAGATCTAAATACAAAATTAAGAATGTTAGCAAAATCAGACTTTGAAAAAGATTTTTATAAATTAATGAATAATTCAGTCTTCGGAAAGACTATGGAGAATATTGAAAAAAGGGTTAACGTAAAATTAGTTACACACTGGGAGAACCAGGGTAAAGCTTTAGGTGTTCAAGATCTAGTCGCTAAACCACAATTTCATAGTATTTCAATATTTTCGGAAGACCTAGTTGCGGTTCAGTTGCGAAAGACTAAGTTAATATATAACAAACCAATTTATTTAGGGTTTTGTATTTTAGATATTTCAAAAACCTTAATGTATGACTTTCATTATAATTATATGGTTAAAAAATTTAGTAAAATCAAATTATTGTATACAGATACAGACAGTTTAATATATCATATATTTACATATGATTTTTACACTGATATAAAACCTGACCTTTGCTCATACTTTGATACCTCAGATTATGATACAAATAATGTTTTTGAATATCCAAAATTAAATAAAAAGAAATTAGGTTTCTTCAAAGATGAAAATAATGGTAAAATCATGAAAGAATTTGTAGGTTTACGATCTAAAATGTACGCTTTTAACTTAGAAAATAAAACTATAGCCAAGGCAAAAGGGGTAAATAAAAATACCACTAAAAAGATGACAATGAATAGCTATAAGTCTGCTCTATTTAATAAAGAAGTGCAATATTATAGTATGCTAAGATTTAAATCAATTAAACACACAATATTTACACAAAAATTAAATAAGATTGGTTTATCGTATAATGACACAAAGAGACATATTTTAGATAATAATATTGAAACATTAGCTTGGGGGCATTATAAATTGCGCTAGTGGTGATACCAGTGCTTTCTTTTCCACACCCATGGAAGAGAATATTGAACTATTCAACAGTGAATTAAATCTTGAGCTGTCTAAAGTTTGTGATGAAGTAGAGAAGCGGCAATTTATATAAATATAATTTTTTACAACAACACTTTCATTTTTTATTTCATTCCTTTAAACTTTAGACGTGTGTAATGTTTCACTTTATTCATCCGTTTACTGCTATTGTGGCAGGACCAAGTGGATGTGGGAAGTCAAACTTTGTAACAAATTTCATAAAATCAGTTACAGAAATATGTAATTGTAATTTTAATCAGATCACATGGTGCTTTGATGAAATGCAACCTTTATATAATTTGTCAAATGTTAACTATCATCAAGGAATTCCAAATCTTAATATGTTTGATGGTGAAAGCCCACATCTCATCATAATTGATGATCTAATGATAGAGACTGATGGAAGAATTGTGGATGTATTTACAAAAGGTAGTCATCACAGGAATCTTAGTGTATTTTATTTAACACAAAATTTATTTCATCAGGGTAAAGGTCAAAGAGACATTTCTCTAAACTCAAGTTATATAATATATTTTAAAAACCCTCGAGATAAAACTCAAATAAGATATTTAGCACGGCAAGTGTCACCAGATAATCCGAAATTCATTGAAGATGCATACAAAGATGCAACTTTAGCAGCACATGGATATTTAATGGTAGATTTAAAACAGAATACCAATGATTTTTGTCGTATCAAGACAAATGTCTTTCCATTTAATGGTTACTGTACTGTCTACGTTCCAACAAAAGAGTTTAAATACACCAAGAATCAAACAATTCAAATCATTTGTAAATGATGCATCGTCGACTCACAACGCATAAACATTTGCTAAACGCTCTGCATACGCTTAAACCAAAATATCAGAGAGCATTACTTAAAACGTGTGATGAAGAAGAAATAAATTGCATTTGTGAATGTATTCATAACGTTCTACAAGGAAAGGTAGCTCTTAAAGATCAAGATAAACAAAAATTAAATAAACACAAAAACATACTACGTAAACTGATGCAAAAGTGTAAACATAAACTAAGAAAAAATATAATTATACAAAAAGGAGGAGCTTTCTTACCAATAATATTAGGTGCAATATTGAGTGGATTAGTAAGTGGACTAGCCAGTTAACATGGAAAACGCAAAGAAAATGATACTTATCGAACCTGGATTGATTGAAAAATTAAAACAAGATAATAAAGTTGATAGTAATTTGTCTCGATTAGATATTGAAATGCAAAATATTATGAATAGTAAGACGGAAGATCGAAAGAAGTGGATGTTATATTTACAAACACTACAAAGATACCTTCACTTTACCGAGGAGGGTCGTCAACCACTCAGATTACCAATTTATTCTGATACATCTAATGAAGATTCAAATAAGTCTAAAATTGATTTTAAAAATAAAGATAGAGATCTAAACAGTTCAGTTGATGTTGAATCTTTGTTGGAGGAGAATGATGCAAATCCACTTTACTCACCAACTCAAATCCTCAGTTTAATACCGAAAACTTATAATAAAAAAGGTCAGTTATTATTAAATTTAGTTGGAACAAGTAAAAGTAAAATACATTGGGATAATGAAGGCACAGTCATAATTGATAATGAAAAGATTCCTGGAAGTAATATTGTTGATTTAGTAAATGATTCACTCAGACCCCTAAAAAGAAGTGATCCAATAGGGTGGGATAGATTTGCTAAAGCATTAAAAGATATCAAAGTACCACTTTCTTACATCGGAAATCCAAAGAGATGTGAGTTTATTAGTCAACTCCAAGCAAAAGATCTGAACAAAACCTCTGAGATTGAAGATCAAGAGTTTTCTACGCCAAGAAGTGTAGGTAAAAAATCTATAACGAAAATACATAAAAAGATCGATTGGGAAAAATGGACGCCGTACTAGAAGAAATTAACAGGATTTATTATGATCCATCTAATCCCGCTGGTTTTGGTAGTATTGATAAACTATCAAAAGCCATGAATGGTAAAATGGATAAAAAACAAGTAAAAGAGTGGTTACAATCACAAGAAACATATACACTACATAAACCCATTCAGAAAAAATTCCCACGTAATAGGTACATTCTATCAAATATTAATGAACTGTGGCAAGCTGATTTAAGTGATATGCGAACTTATTCTCAATATAATGATGGTTTCAACTACATACTTTGTGTTATTGATGTATTCAGTAAATATGCTTTTGCAAGACCAATGAAAAAGAAAAACTCAGAAACAACTAAAGAATGTTTCGAAAGTATATTTACTGAAAGTAATACAACACCTACTCACATACAATCTGATAAAGGTACAGAATTCGTTTCAAAAGATGTACAAAAATACTTTAAATCCAAAAAGATTAATTACTATACCACTAACAATCCTGACATTAAGGCCAGTATTGTTGAACGATTTCAAAGAACTCTAAAAATGAAAATGTGGCGTTATTTCACTCATAGTAATACTTATAGATATATAGATGTTTTACAAGATTTAATATACTCTTATAATCACAGCATTCACTCTAGTATTAAGATGTGTCCATGTGATGTAAATTCCAACAATATTATGACAGTTTGGACTAATCTTTATTATGGGAAGTCAAACAAACTTTCTTTAGAGAATCAAAAACCAAATTTCAATGTAGGAGACTATGTTCGAATAACCAAATATAAACACGTTTTCCAAAAAGGATATGAATCAAATTGGAGTGATGAAATATTTATTATATCTTCAATAATTGATAGATCTCCATGGGTTGTTTATACAATAACAGATTTACAAAATGACCCCATAGTAGGTACTTTTTATGAAAGAGAATTACAGAAGGTCACTTACAACCCCACCTCACAATATAAAATAGATAAAATAATTGACAATCGTTATTCGGGTAACAGAAAAGAAGTATTAGTGAAGTGGAAAGGTTATCCAGATAAATTTAACAGTTGGATTTTAGCTTCCAGCTTAAAAGAATTATGAATAAAGAAAGTTTTTATTTAACTTTGCTCAGCAATAGTTCAATGGAGTACTTTCCAGATAACAAGACCACAAATTTTTCAACAAAATTACCAAAACCTATTAAACTAGAAGGTGAATGGTCGGTTGGAGTTGCCGAATTTCAATATCCATGTACCATGTTTACTGTTCAAGATCATGAAAATGTTGTATACATTACAAAAACCATGTTAATACCTAATGAAGGTAAACCATCAACAGTTTACTACAAAAAACATATTCCAGCTACCAACTATGATAACGTTGAGCATATTTTAGGGGCGTTAAATGGTATCAGAGAGAACTTGAAATTTCGCTATGATGAAATAACAAAATTTGTGTCTGTTTCTGTTTTGGATAAAAATATTAAATCCGTAACATTATCACCGAAATTAAGTTTACAACTAGGTTATGAGCCAAATAAAAATCTCCTAGAGAGAAATTTTGGGAAGTGTCCTGCTAATTTACACTTAGGATTACCATCTCAACTACTTGTGTATTGCGACATTATCGATCCTCAGATTGTGGGTGATGTTATGACTCCTTTATTAAGAGTCATTTCATTAGATCCTTCAAAATACATTTATGGTGCAAATAAAATGCACGTTTTCTCTCCACCTCACTACTTACCTGTTATGCGAAGAGAGTTCGATACGCTGGAAATAGATATAAGATCGAACACAGGACACAAAATACCATTCCAGTTTGGAACCGTGTGTATTAAACTACATTTCCGAAAATTATAATAATGAATTCTCTTCGTGATCATCATCATAAATGTCCATATGAAAATTATTATACACACCAAGCTGGATCAGGAGTTGGAGTAATTTATAAGGGTTCATCATATCAACGTGGTCATGGTATTGGGAGCTTCTTAGGGGGGTTATTTAGATCAGTTTTACCTTTACTTTCAAGTGGCGCTCGAGTGATTGGTAAAGAGGCATTAAACGCTGGAGTAGGACTTTTATCGGATATGGTACAAGCGCGTCCTATGGAAAACTCAATAAAAGATCGTCTAAAGCAAGTTAGTACCAACTTAAAACGAAAAGCTGATGATAAAATTGATCGATTTAACATGACAGGATCTGGATATATAACTAAAAGAAAACGATTGGCCTCATTCATTCCACCATTAACTGTTAGAGTGAGAGCTACGAAAAAACCTAGTCTAAAAACAAAAAATATTAAAGATATATTTTCAAACTAGATATATTTTCAAACTAGATATGTCTTTCCTTCATAATCATTCTTGTGAGTGCGCTAAGTCAGAATTGGATTTATTTGCACTACCATCTACACAAACGAGCATTGAAAATGGATTGTGGATTCACTATAAACCAATTTCATCTCTTGCTGATGATGGACCTATTGAGTTTCAAGTTCCTGGGGCAGGCGATGACTACATAGATTTGTCTCATACATTACTCAACATAAAGGCAAAAGTATTAAATCAAGATTCAAGTAACTTGATATCGACCTCAGTAGTAGCACCTGTAAATAATTGGTTGCATTCACTTTTTAGTCAACTTGATGTTTATTTAAACCAAAAACTTGTGTCACCACCGAATAATACCTATGCCTATCGAGCATATATGGAAACCCTTTTAAACTATGCTCCTGCTGCTAAACAATCTCATCTTACTTGTAGCCTTTGGTATGAGGATACAGCAGGAAAAATGGATTCTACAGATGAGAAAAACATAGGATTTGTTAAAAGACAGGAGTTAATTAATGAAAGTAAAGAAATAGAAATGATTGGACATCTCCATGGTGACATTTTCAATCAAGATAAATTTTTAATTAATGGTGTTGAAATGAGTGTAAAGTTAGTTCGATCGAGAGAGAGTTTTAATTTAATTGCTGGATCAAACGATGTAAAGTTTAAAGTTAGCATTACGGATGCAACTCTTATTGTCCGACGAGCACGAATTAATCCAAGTGTATTACTCGCACATCAAAAAGTTTTAGCTTCTACTACTGCTAAATATCCTATTACTCGGGCTGAAGTCAAAGTTTTAACAATTCCATCGGGTGTTCAAGGCAAAACTCTTGATAATATATTCCTAGGACAGATACCAAAAAGATGTATAGTTGGATTTGTAAACAATTCTGCATTTAATGGCTCTATTACTAAAAATCCATTTAACTTTGAAAACTATGGTATTAATTCTTTCTGCTTATATATTGATGGTCAACAAATACCCTCAAAAGCTTTGCAACCCTCTTTTAATAATAGTATATTTACATCAGCATATCATACTCTATTCTCGGGGACTGGTATTCACTTTCTTAATGAAGGAAATGCAATTTCTCGTGAGCAGTATCCCAAAGGTTACTGCCTATTAGCATTTGATTTAACTCCTGATTTATCAGCTAACTCATCAGCTCATTGGAATCTCATAAAGCATGGTAGTGTAAGATTAGAAATACGATTTGAATCCTCACTTATACAAACAATTAACTGTATAGTTTATGCTGAGTTTGATAATATTATTGAAATAGATAAAAACAGAAATATTACTGTAGATTACAGTAGTTAAGGTTATAATGTGTGTTGTGTATTAGATTTATGTGTAATGCATGTTTAAATGTGTACCTATGTAACTATGGGAAAACATTATTAAATTAAATAAAACAAATTGTATCAAATATACTATTTTTTATTTCTTTATACACCTTTCATCTTACACAAAACGCTGTTGAAATTTAAACTTTACATAAGCGCACTGACTAAACCACTGAATATGTTGCTGCCAAGGATCATCATCATCTTCCCAATTTTTTAAACCACCACCACAATGGAAACACTTGGTCCTGTCTCCATGGCCGGTATAAAAGAAACCAGCTTCTGCGAGATCTTCAGGCTTCTGTCGCAAAAGGAGAGGCCAGTGTTCGAAACTGAGCAACCGTCTAGCTTTTGAACTGAAGAATGGATATTCAGCTCTTGGATACTGCATATTCTTCTCTTTTTCTTCTCCACTCAGTGTTGTAGTTTTGCTATTCAATGACAAGTTCTGTTCACGTATACCACACTCATCTCTTCCTTCTGGTCTCGTGTTTCTCCCAGTATCGCAAGATGCAATCCTTGAATCTAATGAGTACACAAAAGTAATTTATGTTATCAGAATCACATTCAGTAATGATCAGCTAATGACTGTCATTGTTGAAAAAGTATTTTTTCACTTTTTCACTTTCTGCTATTGTCTTTGTAATATTGTATACGAGGGCGTTTGTGTTGTCGTAGATGCTATCCCTATTATTCCCAACATAATATTTAATCCTCGTGGTAGCATGTTTCCAATGATCAGTAGTTGGAACCTTGCATAGCTTTTTCACATCGTACACTTCTATTTTTATGAGATGCGTCGCTTGGTCTCCGTCGTCAGAATTAGTAGAAATGTATGATACACCACCTCTAGCGGCTCGTGCCACGGTTGACGACAACAGCTTCTTCCTCTTTATTTTAGGTTCCACTTCAAAAAAATGGTCAATCGACTGCGATTTCCTTTTTCCCCCATCGCCTGTGTTATTAATAACGATGTCATCACTCTCTTCTTCGTGATTAGGGGAGAGTGGCGGGTAGTAATACTGTTTATAGGTATTTTCTTCATTGTCTATGAAGCTGAATGTTTTCTGCAACAACACAGTTATCATGTTAATATCAATCACATAATTACACTTAATCACACACACGTAAGGAATCAACAACATAAAGAAAAGTAAGTTTTTCAATAAAATATTATAACACTTACGTCCATGACTATTGTTGCGTTGAAGTAGCACACACTTAGTATTGATATATCGATTCACTGCGGTCAAACGAGACCATAGAATGACTGATGGCTCTGCCTCCACTCGGTCTTATATAGTTCTATCTTATCTAAAGCATTTCCTCAGTGCAACCGATAGTAAATTTGAACTAACAAACTTATCTCGCATTCTTTCCTAATGCGTAGTGCATTGCACAGATAAATCATACAAAATCTCCACAAGCGAATGACATTTAATACAAGTCGTAACAAGTGACTATAATTGATCATTCCTATGTTAGCCATTGAATAGATTGGTAATATCATGGATACACTAGATGTACAACAACATCTGAAAAAGATTCACCCCAGTCTAGAATATAATGTGTATGCTGCTAATAGACTACCCATTTACACTCATGTACCTATGTACACAATATGCAATTTGGATACGGATGATAAACCAGGCTCACATTGGATAGCTTTACATGTCGATACGAATGGTATTGGTCAATATTTTGATTCATATGGGCGTGCACCTACACGATATCATCTCGACTTTTTAAGAAGGAATTGTAAAAGATGGGACTGGAATGTGGATAGAATTCAGAATGAGTGGACATCAGTTTGCGGCGAATATTGCTTAATGTATTTGCTATATAAGTTTCAGGGGTGTTCAATGCGTAGTTTTACGAACATATTTACAGAGAACACAGTATACAATGATATTTTAGTGGATCAGATGTTTCATTCATATTTTAATAAGCAATAAAAATGTAGAAATGAAGGAATGTGTTTTATTGATGATTCAGAATAGCATGGAAGTTCTTAAACAATAGCAGTGATAATAAGGGCTTACAATGAGTAATAGATAAGAATGCTAATGAGGGTCTACCAGAAACAATAGATAATAGGAAATAGGAGAACAAAAGAAACGTTAATGAGGGTGCGGGATTAGATATCGATTAGATACTCTTCTTAATTGATTTCCACATCTCTGAAACCACACATCCTAGTTTTACGAACATATTTACAGAGAACACAGTATACAATGATATTTTAGTGAATCAGATGTTTCATTCATATTTTAATAAGCAATAAAAATGTAGAAATGAAGGAATGTGTTTTATTGATGATTCAGAATAGCATGGAAGTTCTTAAACAATAGCAGTGATAATAAGAGCTTACAATGAGTAATAGATAAGAATGCTAATGAGGGTCTACCAGAAACAATAGATAATAGGAAATAGGAGAACAAAAGAAACGTTAATGAGGGTGCGGGATTAGATATCGATTAGATACTCTTCTTAATTGATTTCCACATCTCTGAAACCACACATCCTAGACAAAAACGGACCGCAGATTCGTGATCAGAGCATGGCAAAACCTTTTTTTTTTTTTTTTTTTTTTTTTTTTTTTTAGTTTTTGTCGACTCGAGAATAGTGAGCTAGTGAGCCAGACGGATTCTGGATAGTGAGCTAGAACTGGTACAACCTAACTACTCGTACGTTTTCTCATATTATTTGTTTCCAATAACGTCAACAAATTCAGTGGTTTTCCTCTCAAATAAAAGTATCAAATTAATTATAAAGCAAAAATTAAATTTATTGATTATATTCAAAAACATTAATCTTATGAATAAGCTAATTAACTTTTTTTAACAAAATACAGAAATAATATTATTCAGACTCATAATTATAATGACAGCATCATTTTTGGCTGGTTAGAGTGCAGGAGACAGGGTAAAATCTATAACAAACGCAATTCAAATTAATAATAAGCACTTGGAGTAATATGTGATACACACACACAACACAACTGGCAATATTCTCACAAATTTAAAATGACACATTAATTAATTTCAAGTTACTTACATAAGAAAAACATATCAGAATAATTAAAAACTAACCTTGTGTGTTGTTGTTTTACAAAAATAGGAAATTTAATTAGACTAAGTAGTAGCATAGTAGTAGTACCGGCCCTATTGGAAATCTCTTGAGGAGGCCTATGTTCACCAGTGGACTTCCTGCGGCTGATATGATGATGATGATCATGATGAAGTAGTATAATTAATGTATCGTTAGTTATTTTATGTATTAAAGTTTGACTAAAAAATTTAATTAGTTTTTCTAACGTTGTTTTTAAATGATAATTTGTCATACGTTTTTTTACAAGCAAAAGTAAACCATTTTTCTTTTTACCATTGAAATATTACTAAAATCGTTACTATATTAATCGATAAGTCTAATTTTAGCCCAATTGTGTTGCAAATAAATTTCAAAAAAATGGTTAATATGTAAATAATTATGTGCATACGGGTGCACACCGACAGTAACGGCGTTTTTAAATTATAAAAATTCAGTAATCCTTATTGACGCCGAAGAAAAAAACCAAAAAACCCGCTTTATAATAGTATTAATTATTATGTAAGTATATTATTACATTGTGAATTCCGATAGTGCTATCAAAATCGTTAAACTATTTCACTTAACTGAGCAATTCTTATATAAAGAACGATGGCAGCGAAACTTCACACGCCGTAGCATGATATTATATAGCCTACAAACAAATACACTCTTCAGCTTTATAATATTAGTATAGATATAGAGATTCGGGGATGAATAATACGAATATTATAACAACACCTTGCACTTCCAAATCTGTCAAGCTATTTAGGTTACAAGAGACAAGTAGAGCCACGGGCCATAGTTAGTGCACATATATAGTTGAATTAGGCTATTAATTAGCTTTCATCTGATACCCATATTGCGATAGCACTAAAAAATACGTCTGTTTGTTGACGTCACATAGCCTATGACACTCGGGGAAAAATTACGAATCTAATGACACCTCACACTTAAAATCAGCCAAGCCGTTTAGGCTACAGAAGGTCACAATGGAACAGAAATGCCCACATACATACATACATACATATATACATACATACATTACCCTCCTTTTTGGCAGTCGGGTAAAAACTAACACAGCATTTCTTTTTACTGCACTTCACTTCTAAAAGAATATAATCCAAATAACACTTATCATCCTCTAAAAACACCTATCTCTGTTCTGTGCTTATTAACACCACACAATCACTTTAATCCCGATATAAACTTTTTTTTTACAAAAACTAAAAAAAAGATTTCGTTCACAGCAAACTATTTTTTTTGTCAACGACAATATAGATTATTTAGAGCAATATGGCGGCGTTTGGCTGCGTTCCGTTCTACGCGTCTTAAAACGTAGTTTCTTCTGACCTTTAAATTATAAAAACCTGTTGGAAAATAAAAATTTGGTGACAAAAACAATTGAAGGTTGGATGGATGGTGTTTTTAAGTGGGTCCAGCGCAGTGAAGTTTTTCAACATCACTGGCACACGAGGGGTATAGACAGCGTTATATATATACTTTAACCATAAAACATTATCTGTCACACTTATTTTCTGTGATGGGTTTGGCTCGAAGTTGACTTCTAATCAACAATATAATATTATAAGGACAATAAACATGGAAGTACCACCCTCTGGCGCGGCGCCGGCGCCGGCGCCGGCGTGGTGACTATGAGCACGCCACATAGTTCAACCGAACCTACCTACAATGAGTCTTTCTTAACTAAATAAATAGAATCGTTGTCATCACAAGCACTATGATATTATTGCCATATTGAGGGTTCCCTAGCCATATATTATTATTATTATTATTCTACTCTCAAAAACTACTCGATGTATATTGATGAAATTTGGAAAACAAGTTTCTTGTGTGAGCTGCGACTAAGGTTGGTACTTGGTAGGCTATGGTATAACTGCGTACCAAATTTAGTAAATAGGTATCCAAAATACTACCAATACTATTAAGAAACACCATTATGGGCAAAGGTTAGTATACTTCAACGATTATTTAAATGATAAAAAGGCATGCGACTAGGCTAGTTGCTCGAGTTATTATTAGAATTAATTCAAATTTTATTGAATTTAATTTAGTCTTAGTGTTTTGGTTTTGTAGCATTCTATATTATTTCAAACCGTAACCAATTGAAATTATAAGTAACTCTATATGTATATGTTAACTTGGTTGTTGTTGCCCGTTCAACAACAAATAATAAATCTATTACAGAAGAAGGTAATACGAATTGTTATGAAACGATAAAAAGACTTATAATCAAAACATCAAAACAAATATTACTTCAGAAAAATATAATTTCGTACAAATATACATTTAAAACTAGTAAATAATAATAAATTTATTAAAAAACTTAAAATAACTAAGTTTTAAAATTTAGTACAAATCTAAAAAATATAAATAAATGGCTAATAATAAATGAGTAAGGACTTAAAAACACTTTCCGAAAGTGATATAAAAACGTTTCAAAATCAAAAATGTGTCTTAGAAAACAAAGAGAAGTGCATCTTAATAACTTTGAAGCAAATTGTGATAAAAATATTTAAATTCAAATATTCATTGATATAGATGGGAACTGCGTAGGCGTGAATGTAGGTGTGTAGGTGCCGCACCATCAGCTATGCAAATTTAAAGCGCCAGAGCCAGCAGACGCTCACTCTAACGCCACCCCCAGACACACCCTGACATTACAAAATGCACTCGAATCACGAGCCTTATTCTTTGTAAATGTAAGCTTATTATAACTCATTCAATAGTAAAGTGTTAAGCTTCGTACGGACACGGACGGTTGCACATTTAATTTAGTGGAGCACACATTCGCACATGTTTAGGACACTGTACAACGAGTAGGCGCAAGATATCTCTCATGTTCACGATCTCAGCGCCGCCGCGTGCTGTGGGTTATGTCCGCACAGTGTCTGTCGTGTCGGCTGGAGCGCTGCTGGTATTGTTTATCGTTTTGGCAGACTCCGGTTCATATAAAGAATACATATTTGTGCATGTCAGGGTTGTCAGGTGCTCTCCCCTGTCGCTGGAACCCCCGTGCCTTCTGGGAGGAGGTTCATTCTCAGACCTGATTGTTCCGTCGCTCATATATATCATTGTCGCCTTTACATTACTAGGGAACAAGGAGGCTTTCTTGATGTTCTTGCAGATATCGTCGACCGCCTGTTTGCCACTGGCGCGCGCGCCGGTGGTGAAGACGCGCGGCACGCGGGTGGCCACCATGTCAACGCTTCCCTCGCGGAGCTGCGCCAACACGTTGTATAGCGACTGACTCCAGCTGACGTCGTCGTACAAGCAGTAATACGACGACAGCGCACTTATCTTCTTCCATATGGTCTTGTTAAACGCTAAGCCTTTGTAAGAAGGTTCCCATACACCAATATAGAACTTATCATAATTATATTTTTGCGTATTTGGTACACCGAAGGCAATGACATTCAATCCTAAGATAATAGATTGAGCTTTTTTCGCGAACGAAAGCATGTATAGTAAATCAGGTGAAACATAATCATCTTCTTCCAAAAATATAACTGTACCTTCGTAATAGGGAGACCATTCGAGGTGACTGAACACGAAGTGGGCTTGCCACCACCAGTGGTTCTTGCGCTCGGTGAGTTCCGCATCACGGCTGCTAGACGTGTCCCGCGGCGACAAGGACAAATTTTCCACGGGCTCTGTAACCGGAAACTTGTTCGGGTTCAGTTGAGTCGAAAAGGGATAAAATATTTGCATGTATCTGCAGAATGTAATACTCTTGATCAAACTGTTAATGGAATCGTCGAAAAACCCGTGGGAGAAAATGACGAGGGCGGCTTGTATATCTTGTAGTTGTGCGAGTGACACGAGGAGGTACTGCAGACGCTCGACATCGCGGTGCACGCGCACCAGCAGCACCGTCGTGTTGCACTCCACGGGACCGAACACATGCGCGTTGTGCAGCTCGCGCCTCACGTTGGCCGCGTGTATGGTGGCGCCCAGCGCGTCCAGCTCGCGCTCGCTCAGCTCAGCGCGCGGCACCGTGTAGCCCTCCTCGAACATCACGTACTTGTGCAGGTGCTGCGGTATGGCCCCCGTGCTTGACGACTGATTCACTTCAGGGAAGCACAGTTGAGGCCTCTGGAGTATAACAGTTATATAACTCACCAACGACAGACAAAAGACAACAAAAACAATGCATAATTTAGTATTTACTGAAAATGATTTAAAATACATGATGTTAAACACAGAACTTAAAATCTGGTAAAAAAAAATAGAGATTAGTGACTGATAGATTCTAACCAAAGATCAAAACAAATAGAATATACTATGTTTTTGGTACTAAGGAATAGTTCGATTTGACAGAACTTTACAGGCCAAAGAGGATATACATAAATGGTCAATGACAAAACAAGTCCAATTAATAATATAAATATGCGCGGATCCTAGGTCTATGAATATATGTATAATAACTAGTCAGCTTTTGCCCGCGACTTCGTCCGCGTAGATTTCGATATTTACATAGATCTTTGTTTTAAGTGTAATTCATGAATTTTCATGTTGGTCTAGTGGTTAGTGACCCTGACTGCTAAACCGGAGGTCGTGGGTTCGATCCCCACCCAGGACAAATCTTTGTGTGATGAGCATAAAGGTTTGTTCTGTGTCTGGTTGTAATTTATCTATAATATGTATGTATTTACAAAAAAAAATGTATTTAAGTAGTATATTAGTCAGTTGTTTAGTACCCATAACACAAGCAAATATAATTGCTTACTTTGGGACTAGATGGCGCTGTGTAAATGTGGTAGAATATTATATTATTACATATAAAATGCTTTGTCCTGAAAGACTGACTGACGGATCAAGGCACAGCCTACACCGCCGATCGTAGAGACCTGAAACTCGGAGGATGTGTTCTTTGTATGACGTAAGCATACGATAAGAAAGGATTTTCCGAAATTCTACCCCTAAGGGGGTGAAAATGGGGGGTAAAGTTTGTATAGAACAACGTGATTCCTTGGTCCATGGCACTATGTATTTTAAAAACGAATATTTAGAATTGCTGTAGCACAAAATACCTGTCTCTTCCATCTCAAAAGAGGGGGGGGGACACAATTTATGCTATGAGGGTTCTGTTCTTGCCATTTTAGCTACGGAACCCTAAAAATGCTTATTAATATTAAGTGCCAATGACGGATACTTTGTTGTTAATAACTGTACTTTTGATGCTAATTACTGTACTTTTCGAAACATTTTAGAATTTTAAATTTTTTTTGTTCAAAAAACCATGATCACCTGAATAAATAGGTTTTTATTTCCGGGTGCCAATCATTATATAGTCCACCCTTATATATTAAAAAGAATACACGAAATTAAACTATTCAAATTGGTTGACATGTATTTTGTTTGAGTTTTTTCTCAGAAATTAAAGGTCAATAATCAGGAAAAATAGTAATAAGGTCTTTTCAAGTTTTCAAGGACACTGATAACGAATTAATGTTATTTATTTTGACATAAAATAAAATTCGACCCCTAATGGGGTCAAACAGGGGACCAAAGTTTATATGGAGAAATTAATTGTATTGTGTGTTTTTATACATGTGATCAAAAACAAAAATACATGCACTCTGCTTTTTTTTTAAATTCTATTCCAAACGGAATGAAATTGTGATAAAGGCGTTTAAAAACTAAGTACTTAGTCGTTATTTTTAGGTTTCTATGGACGGATAATACGCAATTAGAACTTCAGTTGAAAAACTTACCCTAAGGAATGAAATGGGTGTGAAAATTATTAGAAATTGATATGAATGTCGTTTTCAGAGTTTTGTGGGACGCTGATTACGAAAATGTTATCTATTTTGACGTAAAATGAAATTCAACCCCTGTAGTGGGGTGTCAAGTCCCAAAGTAAGCAATTATATTTGCTTGTGTTATGGGTACTAAACAACTGACTAATATACTACTTAAATACATTTTTTTTTGTAAATACATACATATTATAGATAAATTACAACCAGACACAGAACAAACCTTTATGCTCATCACACAAAGATTTGTACTGGGTGGGGATCGAACCCACGACCTCCGGTTTAGCAGTCAGGGTCACTAACCACTAGACCAACAGGCCAGTCAAAATAATGTAAAATCAAAATATGTAGGTATAAGAAGATAGATAGATAGATAGAAGATATATCATTGGACTAGTGATTAGAGTACATCGACATTTTGAAGTGTTACGATATCTACGACGGGATTTGCTGTACAATATGTTCCTACTACATCTAACAACGAACGAAACTAGAACCCGCAGTGTTGCACCGCGTGACGTGATGGAGACAAACGTATCAATAAGCACATCGAGACCTAAAAAACTCGCACATAATGGAAATGTTCTCGCTGCCGTTGACAGTATATAGAAAGTAGAGTCATTCCTCGGAGATTTAAAAGTTTACAGCGCACCATCGCTCCGTAGCACCACCTCCCACACAACTTCAGGATCTTAATTTTTTGTCCGGAGGAGAAATTCAATTTGGCTAAGTATATCGCTTATGTACATTTGCATTATGGGCTTATAATTTCCTCTTAGTCTTTACGAGCTTATTAAATAAAGTAGTAAAGGCTCTTCGAACTGGGACTCATTCTGCGGACAAATAATAATATTTCGTCGGATAATGGAGTTTATATTGACAGTCATTTTAAAATATACCACGCCCTGCCCCCGGTTAATTGAATAGCAATGCGGCTGTAAATTAAGAAAGTGCGCGGAAACGTCCGCCATTATCCGAACGGACAACGAACTCGTGCCGAGCACTCATTTTTCTTTATATAAACTTTTCTAATAAAATTCTAATTTCTCGAATAATAAACACTTCTGCCTTTGACAGAGGGCGTGAAAATTATTAGCGAAGATCGCTCAATCTTCTGCCTATAAAAACGATTCCCTTTTTATTAGGTAAGTATTATGTTTAAATAATAACCGGTCAAGTGTGAGTCGGACTCGTGCACTGAGAGTTCCTTACGATCATGCAATATCTTATATTTATATTTTTTGTGATCGAAATGTAATTATATATAGGTAACGAGATAGCTACAAGTTAGGACAGAAATTCATGTATAGGTAGGTGCAAAATCTCTATCTAACGTCAGTCCGGGCAAATCCCGGGCTATGATAAAATATATTTAAATATATTTATAGATTTTGATTCTTGCTATCGTCAAAATATGCGACAAAAATGGATCATAAAGGGCTGTATCTTTTATTATGTTTACTTACAACTCTGATTTATTGACAGCCCTTCAGACTGATACCTCTACGCGTTCCTGAGAAAATAGGTCTTCACAGGTGGACAGTCAGACAGACAACGGAGTGATCTTATAAGGGTTCCGTTTTTTCCTTTTGAGCCAAGGAGCCAAAAAAATGAGGACAAAAATATATTGATCAATATATAAAATTGTTTTAATTGAAATCATCCAACTAAATTATTGAATACAATGATAATGTATCCCTGCTACTACTACTGTATAGTACTTTCTCTTACCTACCTTCTTCATTTCTCTTTCTCTAAATACTAAGAAAGAAAGAAAAAACATTTATTCTCCACATTGGTGACACAAGTAGTAACAAGTTAAAATAATAATAATAATAATACAAAGAAAAAATAAAAAATAATACAAAGAAAAAATTAAAATAAATAAAAATAAAAAGTAACTAATTGCACCTACTGCATGTCACACCACTCACACCTGCGGGAATCTGGACTCTGCTCAGCATAATGCTGTGGCGCCAGCAACTAACAGCTGCTGGACACTCAACAGCGCTGATTTTCAGCAGAGCCCCAGGGACAGGATGACGAGCCAACGACCCGTGTGTTGTGTGTGTGTGTTAAAGTATGCTAAATAAATACAAATAAATAAATAAAATAAAATAAAAACAAATTATATTATATATTCATAAAAATAATACAAAAAAAGGAAAGATGTGTAATTTTTTTTTATTGTTGGTAACATTGTAAGGACGCCAATGCGATGCAGAATGCAGCGATGACGCAACACGCCATTTTTAATGTCATTGTGTAGCGTTCATTGTAAAATTTTTAATTTATATTATTTTTTATAATATTTGTTAATGTGATCATTTTAGACATTACTACTAGCTTTTGCCCGCGACTTCGTCCGCGTAGATTTCGATATTTGCTCACATAGATCTTTGTTTTAAGTGCAATTCATGAATTTTCATGTACCTACCTAAATTAAACCACTGTAACGGGTTACAGTGGTTTAATTTCATTTTACGTCAAAATAGATAACATTTTCGTAATGAGCGTCTCTGAAAACCTTGAAAATGACATCCATATCAATTTCTAATAATTTTCACACGTACTCATTAACTCACTTCTTAACTGAAGTAGTAATTGCATATTAACCGTCCATAAAAACCTATAAAATAACTACTACTTCGTTTTCAAATTTCGTCTTTATCATAATTTACCATAATTCATAATAACCTTTGGGATTTAATTTAAAAAAAAGTCAAAACACGTATTTGTGTTTTTGATCATATTATGTTGTATAAAGTTTATGAATCAAAAGACACTCAATACAATTTCTCCATACAAACTTTAGTCCTCTGTTTGACCCCTTTAGGGGTTGAATTTTATTTTATGTCAAAATACCTAAATAACATTTTCGTAATTAGAGTCCTTGAAAACTTTTATTATTAAAGTTTTATAAAAAGACCTTTAATTTCTGATAAACAATATACCTACATGTATGTTGTTAATTCATAATATTCGTATTTAAAATACAAAGTGCCAAAGACTGTTGAGATGCTAACAATAGTATAATTTACCCTATTTCAAAATTGAACATGTCAAATTTTGAAGTTTTTAGTAACCATAGTTACGAACATAGTTCCCTCCGTATAGTGTATAATCTATGGTTACGAAAACTGTACTATGTAAAATGAAAATCCTGTTTTTTCTCTATTCTGTGTGGGAATTTTGAATGAATTTCAATAAAATACGAAACAGGTCAATTCTGTTAAAGAATGTTTATGCAAAATTTTAAGTAGATTGGACCAAGGAACCACGATGTCCCATACAAACTTTACCCCCAGTTTTTACCACCTTAGGGGTTGAATTTCGGAAAATCCTTTCTTATCGGATGCCTACGTCATACAAAGAACATACCCTCTAAGTTTCAGATCTCTACAATCAGCGTTTTAGGCTGTGCCTTGATCCGTCAGTCAGTCAGTCATTCAGGACAAAGCATTTTATATGTATAGATATTTAATTTATCTAATATGGGGGGATATATCTAGTCTACCTACATACCTGTATGTAAGCTGTCGGTAAAGAGTGGTAATAATATATAGGTTGAGTTGCGAGAGTGGTTAATTTCGGTTGAATATTTAAATACAAATGTACGTATAGGAATTCTTTCACAATAAATTGACGTCAAGTAGGTATTTAGGGCGGCGGTTGATCGTGGCCTGTAGGTGTCACAGGTGGGAGCAAATTGTCGACCCTCGTCAGCTGAGGGAAGATTAAACCCTCCTACATTACCTGTGCGGGACACCGCGCGCCACGCGCCACCGCGCGTCCTACTCCTAACTCGCGCACTATTATGTATGTAGGTACGCCCTGCATACTGTACCCTCGACACACTGTACCTACTGCCATTTTTGTGACCCAGAAAATTAATTCGTTCTGTAGACAGCTGACTGAAAAATTGTTACATAGGTAATCCTATGGCTTGACCGTTTGACTGCTGCCGGTACTTGGTAGTCGTAGCGCCAAAAGTGTATCTAAGTAGGCACTCGTAAATATCTAGTTCCTAGGAATATACTACGTAGGTAAACTACGTATTACAGGCAATGCGAAAGGTAGAATGTTTGTTATTGGATTCACAGAACAGAACGGCTGTAAGAGGGTATAAGGCTGAGATCTATAGAGCGTAGGTACTTGGACTTTGCTCTGACTAAACTTTCGAGATAAGACAACATCGGTATTTATAGTGCAAACTTTGACTTTATCCAAGCCCAAGCTAAGCAAAGTCAAAGTTCTCAAAATCGATGACTTACGAAAATCTGTGGCTATTATACTGTAAAAAATAATGGTGTACAAATGTCATAATTTTAAAATGACTATTACTATTAGACTAGACTTTGTCGCATAAATTCATTGAACATTGAACAGCTGTCATTAGCGATCGACGATAACTTAATATCTATTAAATTTAACCAATACTAGAGAACAAAATTTAAAAGTAATCTAGTAATTTCAATGATATTGTATGTTAAAACATACAATATCATTGAGTAATTTTAAGAAAACGGAGTTTTTGGACTAAGTATTAAAAATTACAAAAAGTATTGTATCATTCGTTTTATCTTTTATTTTACAAAGAATTCAGCAGAAGATGCCCACACGACAGTCCAAGTACGCTCTATAGATCTCAGCCTAATTTCGAGTGTTCTGTGGCTGAAGTAGCGCGCGGATCCTAGGTCTATGGGCTGAAAGGTCCTGTATGAAATTGTCATACCTACAGATAGGTAGTTATAATGAATATTAACACTTATGCTATTTTTTACCGACGTACCACGCGGGCGGTGCCGCGGGCTAAAGCTGGTAGGTAATTTGTTAGTGAAGCTTTCTAATAGCCGTGCCACACGGTTGTAAACTTGCGTTCCAACAGAGTGACCTTGGTGGGAGCTCGGTTGTCTTCCGCGAATTTTGTATGAAGAGTCGTTCATACAGAGTCCTACAGCCACATAAATATTTATCAAACTATAAACCAAGTTCTTTAAATGCAGTTCTATCAATTATGAGTTAAATATTTTGAATGAACAAAAAAGTAGTAATTGACTGTATGTATTGCGCGATCACAGATATATACACAGAGTACATTATGCTATAGATATATATCTGTGTGCGCGATTGAATACATTATTGTTTATTTTGTAAGTAGGAACCGGCTGCGCCATCTATCTAATACAAAAGACAACTGTTTCGGCTTTCATTGCACAATCCAGTGCAAAACTTGCATAATATGTAAATTTTTGTGTACAATGTCTAAATTATGGTACAAAATACAAAATAACAACAAAAATATATTATTACTATCAGTAAATTCTGTGTAAAAGGACTTGTATCCAATACGTAATAAAAAGAAAAATTTTAACCGTGCGGAAATTTAATTGATCAAGGTCATGTCGTGTAAATATTCTTATTACACAATATATAATGTAAATATTTGTATTGAATATGATGATTTCATTGTTTTTATATAGTAGTAGTTCTACCGCTTAGAAATGTACAATACTTTAGCCAAAACTTTCATTTTTGCGTTATATTTCGTTCAGAATCGTTGTATTGAATGGCCGCCTGTCAGCTGTACAAGTACTTTGGTTGGGAAGCTGTCAAATGGTGAATAGCAAAGCAGGAGCGGTAGTGAGAATAATTTCCTATAAATATGTCTTGTTATTCGCAATATCAAAGTAATAGGTAATCGCCGCGCCTAGCCATAAACCTTAGCTTAAATAGAATCGTACAATTATACCGGCATCCTCCTAAAATGAATTCGAGAGATAGAGACACAAAGTCGCTGCAGGACAAGTTAAAAGTATTCTTCAAAAAGGGTGCATCAGGTGAGTAGTGTCACCGGCGGAAGCCACTGGGTGTAAGCACGTGTAGGTGCAGAATGTTAGTGACCGGGTTGTGTGTGTACAGCATCACTACCGCCGCGGAACGAGCTGGAGGTGAGTGCGGAGCTGGAGCGCGAGCTGAGCGCCGAGACGCCGCTGCACCGGCGGCTGCGCGCGCTCAAGGACGTCGGCGAGAAGGTCACGCAGCTCCGCGTGCAAGAGGTGCGTCCACACCCCTGAACACTATCATAAAATACCCTCATTACTTGCATTCTCATACCACTCTGTTCTTACAATCTTTTCATCCTGTTGTTCAGACTTCTTTGTCGACTATTGTTTTCTCCCTTCTGTATCTGTATATAGCTGGTGAGGTGTCACAGTGATACAATATAGACTAAATCATTATCATGTCACTTTGTTATCTGATTAAACACAATAATGTCTTATATTTGGATGTGATTTGTTTACTATTTTCTTTGTTTAACACAACATCTCATATTTTCATCATTTTGGTCTCATTATTGTGAACACTTTGGTAGTTGCTATGCAGAAATATTGTATTAAAAAATCATATATAGTACTATTGTATAGAACACTTATTGGCCCATATTGCAACTATTATATGCCAGCAACAACTTATATAAATTTTCATAAAATTTACTTATTCACAGTTCATAGTTAGGTATGGATGATATTATTTAATTTACTTAAGTATGTAACACTTTAACGCTGCAAAATTAGTATTGGACTACTATGGTGTTTGTGTTTTAAGACTACAGAAATATTTATAAACTTTGTGAATATACTATCATCATCATATCAGCCCAATGACGTCCACTGTTGAACAAAGGCCTCACCTAATTTCTGCCACGACAAGCTATTTTGTGCTGCAACCAATTACTATAATATACTATAGTTAAATATTTTTATATTCACTTATAATTTAATTTAAATTAGATGGTTGTTGTTGATCCATATTAAAATTTATGAGCAAAACTATTTATTACCAAGTATCATCAGTTGACTATATCACAAAGATAAAACACACTATTGTATGTATATTCAGGGTGGAGTAGAGAAATTGTGGTCGTGCACAAGAGATCTCCTTGAGGACAGTAATGTGGAGGCACGACATGCAGCCCTCTGGTTCCTGCAGCGGATAGCCGAGGGACAAGCCGAGTACCTGCAGATTATGCGCACCATCTTGTTCCACTACTTGAGAAATACACACGCATCACACTCACCTGAGGACTCACAACTTCGGTTCAAGCTGCTTCACACACTCACCAACGCAGGCAAGAATATCAACTGCTTCGAGGAAGAGGTAAGTCTTGAGTTATATGTGCTAGCTTATGGTACCATGTAATATTTGTGTGGTAATGTGGTCTAAACTATTTTAATTTTACTTATTTAACTTTTACTCAATCTTACAAAGAAAGTAAGAGTATTTAGTTATTTTGTTAGGGTCGAACATCAATTATCCGGCAGAATATAGAGAAACTGTAGAATAATTTAAAATAATAACATCTTGTATACCTGTGTTCACAAATAAAGTTTGATTGATTGATTCCCTATCAATCAATCAATTAAACTTTATTTAAAATTAATTTAAAATAAACATAATTTCATGAAGATTTTAGTAGCATTGTGGAATGATTAATGAAAAAGTTTTATATGATATAGTTGGATAGTTAGTCTAGATCACATTATCGAACTCTACCTACATGTTTAACAATGAAATAATATACCACATAAAGAATATATCTGTTGACCTCAACCTCATTATGAATCATGGCTTCGGATCTAGGATGGCAGGAGGGCCAGGAGACTGTAACAGTTGCTTGCAGAGCCAATGACCAATGACCTTGCCGCTCTTGCACGGCCTTATACAGCCATGAAAAAAAAATGCCTTACTGACATTGTTCAAAATGCCTGCTTTAGATGATTTGTGTCATGTTCATACTGTTCCCTCTTTGCAATTTCCAGATTGGTCCGTTCCTGCTAGAATGGCTACCGCAGATCCAGCCGCCGACGCACCTCGTGGAGTTCCTACAACTTGTCATTAACATTGTCAAGTACAATGCGACGTACCTTGATGAACAGATTGTGCATGGCATTGTCAAGTAAGTTCACTTACAGCAGTTTAGTAGCTTTCTGTCTAAAAGGAGAAATATTAAACTGAAGACTAGATTCATTTAGTATCTGGATCTTAAATATTGTAACAGTCAATTACCAAGGAATAGGTAATGTAATGGACTCTGTTTATATAAATGGGGATTTGAATTATATTTAGGAAATAATAAATATGGTAACATAGGTAAAAAAGTTCCAGATTGTTCTGTAAAAGTACCCTAGAATAAATATTGGCTTGTTTTAACTAGTGACTCACACAGGTAGATTTCCAAACAAAAATGTCATCCAAAAAAATGTTTTCATACTTTGTATACTTAGAATTTAACAACAATTTTAAAGACAGCAAAAAAGAAAATCTTTAATATCAATCAAGTAATAATTTTCTATACATGCGCCAACTGATTTTATATGTATTTAGACTGAATCAAGACAGCTGCTAGGCATTCTATGTATAGCATACATTTTTGTGTACCAAATTTATGTGACCTTGAATGTTTATTAATAATTAATAAATCGTAATTTGACAAAGTTGACTGTGGGTGGTATTTGGTATTATATCAGTCTAATAAACGATCATGTATACAATAAATAGTAATAATTGAGGGCGCGATGGTGCATGCAACTTGTATTTACGTGACATTTAGGTCGCATGGCAACTATCGATTTGTGTGAAAGTCAGCAAGCTCTATATAACTAGGTATCTGAAATTGCAGTTTTCAAATGATTGCTGATAATTAAGTTTGATCGTCCAATTATATAAAGATTGTTGTATTAACATGACTTATTTATCCTCATTGTACATTGTGTACATGAGGTAGAATATTTAGACGCGGTAATTGTGTTATTGCATGTTTAGGTGTTTGTATGTGAATCATTAAATTATGTGTTTTTCAGAAAAGTGTGGATTTGTTCAATGTTGCAATTTTATATCATTTCTTCTTCTGTGAACAATTAAGATTCTGTTTCGTAATATTTCTGAACAATCAGCCAAATGTACGCACAAAGATGCTGTCTTATTGGTTCCCAAAAGTCTGCTGTTTGCCGTTAGCCTCTGTTAATGAGAATTTTTTCGCACGTTTATTAGGCAATGTTATTCATTTCCATACACGGGTCAAATTGTAAATAATAATGATAGTATTACAAAGAGAAGTGTGTGCCCCAGCTGCGCGTGCCAGCTGTGCGTGTACTGCGGCGAGCTGGTGGTGGTGGCGGGCGCGCTGTCGCTGCTGGAGGCCGTGGTGTCGTACTCGCTGCTGCCGCGCGCCGCGCTGCGCACCTTCGTGGCGGCGCTGTGCCGCACCGTCAACCTGGAGCACTACTGCCAGCCCAGCTGGAAGCTCATGCGCAACGTGGTGGGCGCCGACATGGGCCACGCCGCGCTGCACGAGATGGTGGCCATCCTGCGCGGCGACGCCGACGACGGCGACGCGGGGCTGCTGCGCGGCGCCGTCTTCTACATCAACATGGCGCTGTGGGGGGCGCGCCGCGTGCCCACGCTCAGGGTCTCCTTCCTCGCGGTGCTGCCCGCCTTCCTCAAGGTGACGACCCCTATTCGTGTAGCCATTCTCTACGAATCTATTCTATTTTTGTTGAGAAAATAACTCTACATGTTGCTTGAACATTGTTCCAGGCGCTCGAACGTAATCAGCAAGTGGTGACATACGAGGTAGTGGTCGGTATCCAGAGCATCGTGACCAGAGTGCCCCAGGAGTTGAGCGAGCCCGCCTGGGACATCCTGCTGCCCATCCTCGACGCTATACTCCAGCAGGACAGTGAGTGACACTACCTTTTATTTACTGTATTATTATTTACACATTTAATTCGGTTTTATTTATCACTAGCCACTCCCGCGACTTCGTTCGTTCGCGTGAACGACTAATCTCACTGAACCCAAATATATTTTCAAGAAAAATTTTGATGTTGGAAATGGACGCTTTTAATTTTATGAATTCGTATAGATATACCAAAACTTAACGACGCCTGCGAATTGTTTAAATAAGAGTTATATTGCGTGCACGCAGAGAGCTACGATCCCCCCAACGAGCTGATCCACAGCCGCGTACACTCGGTGATCACGTCCATCGAGCAGCTGCACGAGGCGGGGCAGTACCTGGGGGACGCGGACGCGCTGCTGGAGCTGGTGGACCGCTGCGGCCACGAGCGGCCCGAGGCGTCCACCATGCGCCTGGTGACGTGGCGCGCCGCGGCGCTGTCGGCCACGGGCGCCGAGTGGGTGGCGGGCGCGCTGGCGCTGGCCGACAAGTACCTGCGCCACGACAGCCGCCGCGCCGTGCGCCTGCACACGCTGGACGAGCTGCTGGGCTTCATCTCGCGCCACCGCTTCGTGTACGGCGACGAGCTGGTGGAGCTGGTGGGCGTGCCGGTGCTGGGCGCATGCGCGCTGGACGCGGACGCGGCGCTGCGGGCCGGCGCGGCGCGGGCGCTGGCCACGCTGGCCCGCGCCTCCGCCGCCGACGCCTGCACCGACCTCATCGACCTGCTCGAGAAGATCCTCAACCGCCCCTTCGAGATGTACGTGACGGACGTGCCCATCCCGGCCGACGCCGACACGGCCGACCTGACTCTGGCCGCCGCCGGCCTGCTGGAGCTGCTGCACGACAAGCTGCTGGCGCCGCCCGCCAGCCACGCGGCGCGCTGCTTCCTCGTGCTGCTGGACCACCTCGACAACCACTACAAGCGCCACGCGCTCTTTCAGCACCACCCCGACATCCGGATCAAGGTAGCACCTCACCCCGGTGACTCTTGGTGCAGCTGCTTGACACCTGGCTCACCGTCCGGTATGCGCAGATATTCGACATGCTGTTCGGGCTGCGCGCCAACCAGTTCAACATGGTGGGCTTCTGCTACGACAACAGCGGCGCGGCGGTGTTCGGCGCCGCGGCGCTGCGCCTGCGCCCCGTGTGCTCGCCCTTCCTGCTGGCCGAGCCGCCCGCCCAGCGCGGCCACCACCAGCCGCCCGCGCCTAAGGATACACCCCCGGTATAATGAACGTCATAACTTATACAATGTCTGTCACAAAATGTTCCTACGGCCAGTTCGCTGGCCAGGTTAGCCTTGAGAACAACAGCCACTCTTCAATCGTCAATTATATTAATATTTCAATGACTTACAATTTGTAATGTCATATAATCATACAAAACCAAAACACCATACTCTGTAATATCATTTCAAGTTATCACAAACATTAGATAGTTTTTCGTTCAGCAATTAGATATGTGCAGTGTGAACTGTGTACAGCGTTTAATTATTACGTTTATATATTTATTTTTTATTGTCACAAACATCCTGTACAATTAATAGGAGTGGCAAATCATTAATGTACAGTAAAAAGAGAAAAAGTCTTAGATAGAACCCTGTGGCATGCCTATTCCTACCGGTAGTACTAAAGACCTTCTATGGATGATACAAGAATGCCCGTGTAGTAGGACTGTATTGTGGTTGGTGCAGGCAAAAGCTTTGGAAAGATCACAGAAAACGCCAATAGCGTCCATCGATTTTTCCAAGCATTAAAATGTGTATAAGCAACATATTAACACTTGCTTATTGCATTGTTGTTGTTATTTCAGACATGTTAAATATTGAAATTAGAACTTAAAATACATATTCTTTTTTCTCATAATTTTGTTTCTGTAATTATATAATATAAGTTGAGAGTTGCAAATACTTTGTGCTTTAGTGTAACGTTTAGCAACGATGCGATCAAATAAACAAGTGTCTGCAGGTTGGTATAGTTTTGCTTTCCAACAAATGTCGTATTGTAGGTATATGTATAGTGCTTCCGACGATACAAATACGCAAAATAGATGTCATTATAGTTATAATGAGCTAGGTGATGGCGTGGCAGGGCACGTGCCTGCTGCCGGTGGGGCGCGCGGCGCGGCTGCTGGCGCTGGCACTGACGCGCGAGAAGGAGTGGGCGGTGCTGCTGCGCCTGCTGCGGGCGCTGCCGCTGCTGCTGCAGGCGCGCGCGCTGGCCATCGGGCGGCGCGCGCAGGACCTGGACATGCTGGCCTCCACGCTGTGCTCCATGGTGAGTCCCGGCCCCGCGGCGCCTGCAGCGCGGGTGCCACGGGAGCTAACATGCGCTGTGTCGCAGATCTCGGACCGCAGCCTGAACTTCCCGGAGTGCCTGCGCGTGGCGGGCCAGAAGCTGCTGGTGTCGGAGTTCCACAGCGCCGCGCTGCCGGGGCTGGCGGCGCTGGCGCCCTACCACGCCTACCTGGAGCCGCAGACGCAGCAGCGCATCGTGCGCTGCCTGCTCAAGTACGGCATGGGTTAGTCCACCGATTTTATTATACTTTGTAGTAAAATGCAGTTATTAGGGTTAATTTTCCGACTGCGACCTAAAAATATGGTACTGGATTTGTAGTTTTTTAATCAATTAATGTAACGTAAAAAAATAATGTAACTAAAATATGTATATAATGAATGCTATAAAATACAAGTACTAATACCTACTAAGCATATTGGAGGAAATAACTTGTTAAACTATTTCCATTACGATACATCGAGGATGAAACGATAACCAGTACTGTCCTACTTGGGCATCCTACTTACCTAACACTAAGAAGCATCAAATGCTGGCTATTAAATTAAATAATATTTTATATAATATAGAGGGCAAGTGAGGAAGAGGTACACCGAGGAAGACTTTATCAGAACAGATCAAAGAGAAGGTAATTTCGGGTACTGTCTTATCAGGAGATGAGAGAATTAGCAGAAACAAGAGAGACAGTACAGTAGTAGTGTACACATTGTTGAAAAACCAAAATTAAATTAAATATTTCTTCTCTGGTCCCTGTAGTACTTCGAACGCCTCAGCCGTACATAAACGCGCTGACGATCTTCACGCTGGAGACGCGCGAGACGATGGTGAAGATGCTGCCCGAGGTACTGCTCGATCTCTCCAAGATCTCCGATACCAAAGCCATCGCTAGCCCTATGCTGGAGTTCCTCTCAAGTAAGTCAGGCTACAAAAATAAATATTTTAAAATTTCTGCGTAAAACTATACCTTTTCACAATAAGCCTCGATGGCTTACGAAATACGTAAACTAATGAATACTGTTCGTACAAATTGGGAGAACACTGAATACATTTTGCTGTGACAAAAAGGTTGTATCCTGGTAATGTTATGCTCAGCTCTTGAAAAAGTGATAAAAATACGAATAAGTTGTTATTGTTAAACGGGCGTATTCGTCCGTCCGTGCTGGGTCCGCAAGTGTGAGCTAAGCCTAGGTCCCTGGTGCAGCTCTGACGCGGCTGCCGAAGGTGTTCGCGTCGTTCGTGGAGGACCAGTACATGTCGGTGTTCGCGATCCTGCTGCCCTACACCAACCCCTCGCGCTACAACCACTACGTGGTGTCCCTGGCGCACCACGTCATCGCCGCCTGGTTCCTCAAGTGTCGCCTCTCCTACCGCAGGAACTTCGTGCGCTTCATCATACACGTGAGTGCTGCACAATATGCCTTAAGCTTTTATGTATAAGGTTTCAATTTAATTGTATATTTTTAAATAAACGTTGATTTCTTTGACTTGATTTTTTTAGATTTTTTTGATTTTTTGATTGAACAGGGTCTTCACAATTACATAATAATGCCTTTCGAAGAGCAGCTTCAATACAAGACTAACCACTTCCAAAACGCCGCCGCCAACGAGGACTCCTCCAACAGACAGAGATCCTCCAGTCTGGTAAGAGTCATCCTATCATTGCTGACGCGCGAAAAAATAACGTACTACTAATAATATCGTGTGTCAGGGTTCCAGAGCGGTGTCCCGAGCACCGCTGGGCGGCCGGCCCGGCGGCACGTCGGCTTCGGCCTCGGCCTCGGCCTCGGCCGCCTTCCACGTGGAGCTGACGGAGACCTGCCTCGACCTGCTGGCGCGGTACACCTCCACGCCCTGCAGCGTCAAGCCGCACAGGTCACTTACACACCTTATACGTGCACTCGGCCAACAACGTGGTCTGCCACCCTACGGTTGACGTTCGTTTGAACGTCATCAAATAACGAGGTCGATTTCTTCTTGCAACAATATTGTGACCATGAGCTTTACTCTATTTATTAAGTATAATATTCCGAATTTATAATTAGAAATGACAGTCTTCGTTATAATTAGGTCTCACAGAAACTTTTCTCAAAACTGGTAGACCACGTTCTTGGCGGATTGTGCACTGGTTCGTACGTATACGTACACGTGCACATATACTTAGCTATGATTTCTCAGGAGTGACACGGCAGAGTTCCTGTTCAACGGCGGCCAGTCGATGACGTGGCTGGTGGGACACAAACTGATCACAATCACCACATCGGGCTGTCTACAGAACTCCATCAAACAAGGACTGTGCGACAGGTACGTTTGCACCCTGCTGTCCCTCAAAAGTAATTTGTCATAAAAAAAACTGGCCAAGTACGAGTCGGAATCGAGCACCCAGGGTTACGAACGCATATTTTTTTTGTGGTTGGAGGTGTCTGCCCACATTTCGTAATTTAGCATAATCGTAATAGAAACGTATTAGGCGCGTAAAGAAGCACGATACGCAGTCTCTCACACCTGCCAGTGTTGCGTGGACGTCTTGAAGTGCTGTAGTTGTCATAATTGCCGTTACAACCGTATACGCACCGTTTTGGCAACGTCGCGTGTCATGCACGGAGCGCATCGGCACCGGCTAAATATTCGCGAGGACTATTGCGGACGCTTTTATTTGCTATTTTGTGACTTCATCAATATTAGTTTGTTTTAATCTACTATAAAAAAAAGTCTTTCAAATAGCAATTGGCAACAGCTCCTGTATTCAGCTGGCCCATATAGTTGTGGTACAAGTACGTGTCTACAGCTGGTGTCGTGTTTGTGTACAGATGCGCGGCGCTGTGCCGCCAGCACGCCGACTGCGTGGCGTCGCCGCTGCCGCCGCTCGCGCCGCCCGCGCCCCCCGCGCCCCACGTGCCCCCCGCGCCCCACGCGCCCCCCGCGCCCCACTCGGACGAGCCGCCGCCCTCGTCCCCCGCGCCGCAGCCTCCACAGGTATCCACGTCTAATTAACCTCGAAATTATAATATATTTAAATATAATATTATATCGAATGATGTTTATTTGACTGTACTATATACGAAACTAAACTGTATCAGGTACAATTGAACGACGTAGTGAGCGACACAAGTAACCAGCTGCAAGTACAACAGTCACAGAGTACGACCAACCCGCCCGAAGTCAAACGGTACGTGTCTACCACTCGGTTATATAACCATTATCATAACAGAGTGGTATCCAGGTAGAGGTGATTGAGTGTATTGTTGAAATATTACTATCGGAATCAGATTTTTATAAACCCTTCTCTGGTAAATTTATATTATTACCAGAGAATACGTACCTTTGACAGGTAAGCAATAAATAATTCCCATTAAATTATCTACATTAAAAAAAAATTTAGTGAATGAAAACTAAAAATGGTGGATAAATTGCCTACCTTTTCTACTTTACCGAATCTACCCAATATTTTATTAATATCTATTTGATAAGATATTTTCAACAATACAATCAAGTTTCGCACTTAGCGTCCTCTAATTAACAAATAAGTCAGTAATGTGGGCACGCTTGTCTGTGTCTGGCTCGTACGTTGTTCGTTGTTCGAGCGGACGAGCCACTGGTTGGCTTACGTATACTATCTACTACAACATCCCTACAGTACACACTACTACTACTGTGACTAACGCTTCGCTCTTCTTACTAATTCATTAGTACTCGAATGACGCGGTGTTTATCAAGCTATTGTGAATCTTATTACTTTGAGGCTAAAGGATTTGTTATTATTCAAAGAGAAAGAGTCTATGGTATGGTAATTTTAGTGCTACTGTCAACTGTTGCTATTTTATAACTAACAAAGCCTATTTTCCTCGGTTTCTTTGTAAAATATACATCCTGGAAGATCAGGGCATCGCCTTATGTTGTGAATATTGTATGAGCGCGTCATTCGAGTACAGTATAGTGGAATATATCTGAGTGGCGGCAGGTACAGCAAGTACTCGCTGCAGCACAGCCGCAGCACCGACACCTCGTCGTGCTCGTCGCTGTCCGTGTCCGACGCCGCGCCGCACCTGCCCTCCTCCGGACACACCACCAGGTGTGGCGCAGCCGTGTGTCCGCCCCTAGCTCCGCCCCTAGCTCCGCCCCTAGCTCCGCCCCTAGCCCCGCCCCTAGCCCCACGCACACTATCATGCCACGCTTAGACACAACTCAAGATTTAAATCGTTATTTGTGCCCCGCCATACAAAAATATTCTCCGTGTCACATAGGGCATGTCAGCTACGATGAATTGACTATAGTACTATAGTCACCGTCGCCGTAGCTGACATCGCCATGGAGGACATTATTGTAATGATTACTATTAACTATAACATTTGAACGAAAACGTATATAATTTAGTCATCACAATAAATTAGCGAGTATTAGTTAATAAATCCCTTTTATATCATACTTAATGTGGACGCTGTCTACACAATATGTACGACGAGGGCACATCTAACAATTTTGCCTCTTTGCATATACAGATACAGCTATATTTTAGTTGCAATAATAATATGTATAATAATTAATTTTAGTTCTTTAGATTAGATTACTGGGATATCAAATGTAGTTTTCACTATCTTAGTATCATCTTCCACGTCGTATCAAGCTTGTTGTTTGGCAATATTTCCCTCATCCATAGCGCCATCATTAAAGTTCTATAGTCATCGTCTTTACAATTTTACTTTATTTTGTAAATGTTTTGGGTAACTTTGGAAAAACAATAGTTTTTAATCTAATTGTAAAATATCAAAGTTGCCCAAACTTTTATAAAACAATTTCCAAATGTTTATAGCTGCAATATTCACTGCATTTGATGTTGTAGAATGGTGCATATTATGAGTTACTTATATATTGTATATTTCCGTGGTAGACAAAACTCAGCGGAGAACAACAAGACGAACGACCCGCTAGTGGCTGTACTCAACCAGTTCTCACAACACTTCGAGAGGGTCTCCAAAGAAGTCGTGAGTATCGATCGTTCGATGTTATTATATGAAGACAGTAAAGCTATGGCCATATTATTATTTTAGGTATAATTTTATGACTTTTGCAATTCAAAGTGGAATTCAATAACCACGTCTCATGTGTTTATATAAACATAATAACCACGTCTCATGTGTTTATATAAACATAATAACCACATATTCAGTGTAGAACTGAAATATGTAAGCAAAATAAATTGTGTGTAGATTCTCAATCTTTTGAGAGGCATATACAGGGTGGAATTTTGTAATGCCACCTGGAGGGAAAGTACTTTAAATACTAGAGATAGATAATTTTACTCAAACGAAACATTCCTTTATTTTTGAAAAGGAACATAACTGCATTCACCGAATTCCGGAAATTCGCTTACCGTACCCAGGAATCGAACCATAAAATTCCAAAAAATAACACCCTGTACTTTTATGGCGTTCACCGATATGGTCAATCATAAGGACCAAATCTCTCTAACAAATGCGGTAGATTAAATAATAACTAAACCATAAAATCTTAACTTATAAATTCCATGAGACTAGATAAAGCACTTTTACTCTTATGTTCGTATAATTAATAATTATCTTTGACGTCATTTATTCACTAAAATAAGGAAGAACTATCATTATCATCATATCAGCCCAATGACGTCCACTGTTGAACATAGGCCTCACCTAATTTCCGGCACAACGAGCGATTTTGTGCCGCCTATTTAGTTAAGAAGATTGCGATATGCACGTATGTTTGTTATGCAGGTCAAATGAAAAAAAAGATGTGACTTAACTGCATGAGGCACTAGAATTTCCACGTAAACTTCAAATTTATTCATTGTAAGTATTTTAAGTTAGATTTTATGGTTTTATTCTTATTTAATTAACCATGTTTGATAGTAACATTCGATCCTTATTGTTAACCCTATCGATCAATGCCATAAAAGTACATGATGTTAATTTTTTTTTATTTAAACAGGTTCGATGCCCGGGTTTGGCAAGCGAATTTCCGAAAAAAATTGAATGCAGTTTTTTTTCTTTTTAAAAACAAAAGAATGTTTCCTTTGAGTAAAATTATCTATCTCTAGTATTAAGAGTACTTTCCCTCCAGGTGGCATTACAAAATTCCACCCTGTATATTATGATCTCATTGGGAAACACTCCTAACAAGTTATTTTTGCAAATCTCCCCACTCTATCTGAATAAATAAAAACTGATTAAGAGCATGTTGGACCATGCTCAATGTAGGGTTTCCGCAGCAAAGGAGCGTATTTTTATAGCGCTTATGTCCTTTTTTTGAGAAGCCTAGTTTTTCGGCAATATCTCAAAAACGGTACATCCGATTATGTTAAAAATTATTTTAGTTCGAAGTATTTTTATTAAGCGTTGTTTTTGTGATTTTTTTCAGATTTTTTGGTTTGACTGATTAGAAATTTGGGGAAACAATTTATCCTACTTTGGGAGCGATTATTTCCGAAAAAATTAACTTCAAAATACTTTTTTTAAAGTGATTTTATAACATCCTGTCATAGGTATATAAAATAGCTATCAGTCGTAAAATATTCACGAAAAATAAAATATGGCGGTACGAAGTTCGCCGGGTCAGCTAGTTGTTAGCATAATATGTAAAAATGCAGAAATGCTAGAATGATATAGTGTGTGCAGGACTCAGACGACAGCGCGTGGTCCCGCGTGGGCGAGCTGGCGGCGGCCGGCGCGTGTCCCTGCTGGTGCGCCAACTGGGCCGAGGTGCACGTGCGCTCCCCCACCGGCGACGTGTGCTGGGTCATGCGCATGCAGAACCAGGCAAGTACACCACACTGCGCGTGTCCCTGCTGGTGCGCCAACTGGGCCGAGGTGCACGTGCGCTCCCCCACCGGCGACGTGTGCTGGGTCATGCGCATGCAGAACCAGGCAAGTACACCACACTGCGCGTGTCCCTGCTGGTGCGCCAACTGGGCCGAGGTGCACGTGCGCTCCCCCACCGGCGACGTGTGCTGGGTCATGCGCATGCAGAACCAGGCAAGTACACCACACTGCGCGTGTCCCTGCTGGTGCGCCAACTGGGCCGAGGTGCACGTGCGCTCCCCCACCGGCGACGTGTGCTGGGTCATGCGCATGCAGAACCAGGCAAGTACACCACACTGCGCGTGTCCCTGCTGGTGCGCCAACTGGGCCGAGGTGCACGTGCGCTCCCCCACCGGCGACGTGTGCTGGGTCATGCGCATGCAGAACCAGGCAAGTACACCACACTGCGCGTGTCCCTGCTGGTGCGCCAACTGGGCCGAGGTGCACGTGCGCTCCCCCACCGGCGACGTGTGCTGGGTCATGCGCATGCAGAACCAGGCAAGTACACCACACTGCGCGTGTCCCTGCTGGTGCGCCAACTGGGCCGAGGTGCACGTGCGCTCCCCCACCGGCGACGTGTGCTGGGTCATGCGCATGCAGAACCAGGCAAGTACACCACACTGCGCGTGTCCCTGCTGGTGCGCCAACTGGGCCGAGGTGCACGTGCGCTCCCCCACCGGCGACGTGTGCTGGGTCATGCGCATGCAGAACCAGGCAAGTACACCACACTGCGCGTGTCCCTGCTGGTGCGCCAACTGGGCCGAGGTGCACGTGCGCTCCCCCACCGGCGACGTGTGCTGGGTCATGCGCATGCAGAACCAGGCAAGTACACCACACTGCGCGTGTCCCTGCTGGTGCGCCAACTGGGCCGAGGTGCACGTGCGCTCCCCCACCGGCGACGTGTGCTGGGTCATGCGCATGCAGAACCAGGCAAGTACACCACACTGCGCGTGTCCCTGCTGGTGCGCCAACTGGGCCGAGGTGCACGTGCGCTCCCCCACCGGCGACGTGTGCTGGGTCATGCGCATGCAGAACCAGGCAAGTACACCACACTGCGCGTGTCCCTGCTGGTGCGCCAACTGGGCCGAGGTGCACGTGCGCTCCCCCACCGGCGACGTGTGCTGGGTCATGCGCATGCAGAACCAGGCAAGTACACCACACTGCGCGTGTCCCTGCTGGTGCGCCAACTGGGCCGAGGTGCACGTGCGCTCCCCCACCGGCGACGTGTGCTGGGTCATGCGCATGCAGAACCAGGCAAGTACACCACACTGCGCGTGTCCCTGCTGGTGCGCCAACTGGGCCGAGGTGCACGTGCGCTCCCCCACCGGCGACGTGTGCTGGGTCATGCGCATGCAGAACCAGGCAAGTACACCACACTGCGCGTGTCCCTGCTGGTGCGCCAACTGGGCCGAGGTGCACGTGCGCTCCCCCACCGGCGACGTGTGCTGGGTCATGCGCATGCAGAACCAGGCAAGTACACCACACTGCGCGTGTCCCTGCTGGTGCGCCAACTGGGCCGAGGTGCACGTGCGCTCCCCCACTGGCGACGTGTGCTGGGTCATGCGCATGCAGAACCAGGCAAGTACACCACACTGCGCGTGTCCCTGCTGGTGCGCCAACTGGGCCGAGGTGCACGTGCGCTCCCCCACTGGCGACGTGTGCTGGGTCATGCGCATGCAGAACCAGGCAAGTACACCACACTGCGCGTGTCCCTGCTGGTGCGCCAACTGGGCCGAGGTGCACGTGCGCTCCCCCACTGGCGACGTGTGCTGGCTCATGCGCATGCAGAACCAGGCAAGTACACCACACTGCGCGTGTCCCTGCTGGTGCGCCAACTGGGCCGAGGTGCACGTGCGCTCCCCCACCGGCGACGTGTGCTGGGTCATGCGCATGCAGAACCAGGCAAGTACACCACACTGCGCGTGTCCCTGCTGGTGCGCCAACTGGGCCGAGGTGCACGTGCGCTCCCCCACTGGCGACGTGTGCTGGGTCATGCGCATGCAGAACCAGGCAAGTACACCACACTGCGCGTGTCCCTGCTGGTGCGCCAACTGGGCCGAGGTGCACGTGCGCTCCCCCACTGGCGACGTGTGCTGGGTCATGCGCATGCAGAACCAGGCAAGTACACCACACTGCGCGTGTCCCTGCTGGTGCGCCAACTGGGCCGAGGTGCACGTGCGCTCCCCCACCGGCGACGTGTGCTGGCTCATGCGCATGCAGAACCAGGCAAGTACACCACACTGCGCGTGTCCCTGCTGGTGCGCCAACTGGGCCGAGGTGCACGTGCGCTCCCCCACTGGCGACGTGTGCTGGGTCATGCGCATGCAGAACCAGGCAAGTACACCACACTGCGCGTGTCCCTGCTGGTGCGCCAACTGGGCCGAGGTGCACGTGCGCTCCCCCACTGGCGACGTGTGCTGGGTCATGCGCATGCAGAACCAGGCAAGTACACCACACTGCGCGTGTCCCTGCTGGTGCGCCAACTGGGCCGAGGTGCACGTGCGCTCCCCCACTGGCGACGTGTGCTGGGTCATGCGCATGCAGAACCAGGCAAGTACACCACACTGCGCGTGTCCCTGCTGGTGCGCCAACTGGGCCGAGGTGCACGTGCGCTCCCCCACTGGCGACGTGTGCTGGCTCATGCGCATGCAGAACCAGGCAAGTACACCACACTGCGCGTGTCCCTGCTGGTGCGCCAACTGGGCCGAGGTGCACGTGCGCTCCCCCACTGGCGACGTGTGCTGGGTCATGCGCATGCAGAACCAGGCAAGTACACCACACTGCGCGTGTCCCTGCTGGTGCGCCAACTGGGCCGAGGTGCACGTGCGCTCCCCCACTGGCGACGTGTGCTGGGTCATGCGCATGCAGAACCAGGCAAGTACACCACACTGCGCGTGTCCCTGCTGGTGCGCCAACTGGGCCGAGGTGCACGTGCGCTCCCCCACTGGCGACGTGTGCTGGCTCATGCGCATGCAGAACCAGGCAAGTACACCACACTGCGCGTGTCCCTGCTGGTGCGCCAACTGGGCCGAGGTGCACGTGCGCTCCCCCACCGGCGACGTGTGCTGGGTCATGCGCATGCAGAACCAGGCAAGTACACCACCCTGCGCGTGTCCCTGCTGGTGCGCCAACTGGGCCGAGGTGCACGTGCGCTCCCCCACTGGCGACGTGTGCTGGGTCATGCGCATGCAGAACCAGGCAAGTACACCACACTGCGCGTGTCCCTGCTGGTGCGCCAACTGGGCCGAGGTGCACGTGCGCTCCCCCACTGGCGACGTGTGCTGGGTCATGCGCATGCAGAACCAGGCAAGTACACCACACTGCGCGTGTCCCTGCTGGTGCGCCAACTGGGCCGAGGTGCACGTGCGCTCCCCCACTGGCGACGTGTGCTGGCTCATGCGCATGCAGAACCAGGCAAGTACACCACACTGCGCGTGTCCCTGCTGGTGCGCCAACTGGGCCGAGGTGCACGTGCGCTCCCCCACCGCCCAAGTAGCACAGATAGCTGTATAACTACTCACTTTTAGACTTATTTGAAACTCTATGCGTATTAAGACTCTTTTAAGAGTACACTGGTGATCCTACAGCTGCATAATAGCTGTCAGTGATATTTAAACAGCTTAGGCCGATTAAGAGCTGCATTAAGGCTAATTAAGACCGACAAAGCTATCATTAATACGCTAAGAGTGCTATAAAGGTATATTTTCAGACGACTCTATTCAGATTTTAACCTTTTCTAATGCCTTAACCGTAGTAAGGGTGTTTTAGTGGATGAAATTACACCAAATGATGTATAAGAAGGTATTTGTGAACTCCTATTACACTGACTTATTAATGGGGCACTTGTGAACTATTATGACGTTAATAGCTGTATAATGGATGATTTGTGGTCCATGTTACAGCTTATTGCTGAATATGTACTTATTGCTGTATATACCGCTAATCAGCCTTTAAACTGCCAATGATAATGTCTGCATGCGGCTGTTTAAACATGCACTGGGTGCCTCGCAGCTGCTTAGAGACTCACTAGTGTATCGAATTAACGGCTTCTACTTTATAGTGGTTATAATAAACAGCTTATAGCTGCCTACAGTTCACATATATGTAATTGGGCGTGCTCTTCTCCACTCGACTACTTTTTGGCCCCATTGTTAATTTGGTTATCTATTCGGCGTGATATGAGCGTTACCCACCCCCACTTCAACTTACTAATCCGGTGGGCACTATCGGTAATTGCAGTTCTAAGTATATTTTCATTTCATATTTGAGTGATAATGAAATAATACTGAATATTAAATTTAAAAAGTCTATTAATTATGTTATTACGTTTGTCAGATGAACTGGGACTATCTGTTGGAGTCTCCGCTGCAGGACGTGGCGGCGCTGCTGTCGCCGGCCGGGCTGCTGACCAACCCCCCCTCCGCGCCGCCCTCCTCCGCCTCCAGTGGAATCGGAGACTCACGACAGGATGTGGTATGACGCTCTAACAATTTGTGCTAAACCATTATTATAGTAAACTAGCTGAGCCGGCGAACTTCGTACCCCCATTTTTTATTATTCGTGATAATGTTCCATTTTCAAATGTTTATATATTTATATTTTTTGTATAATTTCTTACATAAGGCCTTGCCTCGACAATAGCAAATACAACAAAAAAGAATAACCTAAATCGGTCGAGCCGTTCTCACGTGAATCCATCACATACTTTTCGGCGATCCATTTTTATTTATATAGATTATTTAGTTGTTCTACGGTCAGCCTCAAAAATAAATGACTATATCCATATTTTTAAACTCATGTATACCTTAGCATACATAGATTGCTTAACAAGAGAACTTTAAAGCTTGACACTCCCGCCCCTCAGGGTTCAGACGGCGACCCGCGGTCTCGAAGCGGCTCATCATCATCACAGAGTCGACCGCAGCCACTACCACAGGATCTACACAAATCTAGGCAAGTACTACAATATTATCTATACCTAACGACAACTTTGATGTATAGACGGGACATCACAGTAAACGAACTTTGTATGTGTATGTATTCTAGTTCTGATTCTGTGGTGGGTGGCGAGAGAAAAACCCAACACGCCGCGTCACACTGTATTGTACAGCCTCAAAGGTAACTAATACTTATACAGGGTGTCCCGAAACGCAACGTCAAGCGGCTAGCGGGCGATGGTATAGGTCGTACCTGTTCTGAGAAAAATATTTAAAAAAATCCAAACTATATGGTTTAGTGAAAATCAACAATGAATTATTACTACTTTTTTTTGTGATATAAGTACCAAGTTGCGTACCATTATAAATTCTTGATTAAATGGGCTATTTTTTTAAATAACTTGCCTCGTTAGCTTAATATATATTTTTTAAGAAAATGGGGTTCAAACATTTGAATACTACACTTTTTTTTAGCATGACTCTATGAAATAATTTTTTTCTTCAAAATTTACACAATTAACTTTTAAATTTGCAAACTATAATATACCTACTTAATAACGATTATGTAAAATAAAAATTTTGGAAAAATCTGGCACTATGTCACAGCAGCACCTAAAAATGTCTACGGCACGGTACGAGTTGTCGATTTTCATCATTTTCAAAAAATATTTTTTTATGACTGAACCACATGACTTGGATTTTTTTAATATTTTTCTCAGAACAGGTACAGCTTATACCATCGCCCGGTAGCTGCTTGACGTTGAGTTTCGGGACACCCTGTTTGTATAATTATGTCATTTAGTCATCATAGTCGTCATAGATCTAAAATAAAATTGTGAAAGAGGTGAAAAAGATATAGATCTCGTCTACTATTTATTAGTGTATGAATAATTACGCTACTGTTTCAGTGTGGCGGGCAGCAGGATAAGTACCCAGCCGATCAACATCCCGGGGTCTCCACAGCGACAGAGCTCGTCCAGCACCACCGACGACGACGACATGCTACTCATCGTGCCCGAGGTCAGTACAAGTGTCACCCTCCCCCCCCCTCCCCACTTGTAGTCAACAGACCCAACAGTACGCGAATTCGATACAATGGCCAACGTATGTGATCGATACATTTGCCTACGAATTGGATCAACTGCTTTGATTATTCGTGTTCATATTAATGTTTGCCATGACGCAGGAATTGTTTTCTAGTGTCAAACTACCGTTTAAGAAGAACGTAGTGATGTATGTAGCGCGTGTTGTATGTTGTGTGCAGGGCAAGTCGCGGCACCCGGTGCGGCGCTCGAACTCGTCGCCGGAGATGTCGTCGTCGTGGAAGGCGGGCGTGGCGGCGCGCTCCCCGCCCCGAGCCGCCCCGCCCCGCCCCCCGCCCGCCCCCGCGCACGCCAACGAGATCAGCGTGGACCCCGACGAGATGATCGTACTGCCCAGCTGTGAACCTACGTCAGTACTTACACATTATACTATTACTGCGACATTATCCGTATACGGACCCCGCCCTATGCCTAACTAAAGTGCTTAAGAAAAATATTTTGCACTTTAACCTTAATAATCTTTTACACAATGAGCAATATGGAAATCCAATGATAGTTCAGCAATAGGCGCAAGCGTTGCGTTGCTTAATTAAACAGACTTTTATTGCATAAAAAATAATGGAAGCTATTGGCGTTTTTTTTTTCTTTTGAACTCTAGGCCAACCACAATAAGCTCCTGCTAAAGCCCAGTGATTCTGGCATCAAGGACAATGCGCTCAATCTTGACGATGTGCCACAGTGTCTGTATATTATATAAACTGAAGTACACCTTCAGGTACCTATACCAGTAGAAATAGGTGTACCACAGGGCGCTATTCTAGGTCCTTGTCTCTTTTTAGTGTACATTAATGGAAGGTTATGGATCTCCATTTGCAATCATTTATTAACACATAAGATGTAAATTATAATTAGCGCCATCAATACCGTTCATAAAATATCACAGATAACCTCTTTATTGAAAAGACAAATACATAATGTACGTAATGATGTTTGTAACAGTAGCAGCAGCACCTCGTTGTCGATCCACGCGACCAAGAAAGCGTCGAAGAAGTCGGACATGCGCGTGTCGTGCGAGGCCATCCCCGAGGAGATGTCGGGCACCTCGCCCCACGCCAACCATCCCCATCTCATGACGTACAACTCCGACCCTGGTCAGTCCACCACCAGTCCACTGTTTATAGTGTTTAGGTTTGATTCACAACAGAACAAAGTATGATCCACTGTAATATCCGTAGAAAGTTTATCTATATTTGTCATGGAAAGAAAGGTATTTAGTCTAAAGAACAGTACAAATGAAATTACACTAAATAAACAGTAAATATAGTTGCACTAAATTACAAATTTATGCGGGGCTTGAGGGCTATACCCAGCAGTTGGATTGCTGGCTACCAGCACAACTATTTAATATAAAGGTAATCGTACTGCGTGCTGTGGCGGAAATTAGGTGAGGCCTATGTCCAGCAGTGGACGTCATTTGGCTGTGATGATGAACCATCCCTGTTTACAATGTACGATAGTAGCTATGACCTACGCAACATCATGGCCGAGTACCGGCCTTCATGGTCCATTGTGATGAGAATATAGCATTGCAAAGGTTAGACTTTTGCCTGCTACTATAGTGGAAAATAAAAAATGAAAGTAATATTTTAGAAAATACTAAATACATCTACTATTTTGCCAACAAGTCTCGAGTGCTTCGAGATTGTCTATGTGATATATCTCTAACACCTAACAACTTCGTGTGAGTGAACCACAGGACGGCGGTACGGAGATGTATCTCTATTACAAGAGAGCTATCGCAGTACCGCTAGCCCCGCGGCTATCTGTGTGTGTAGTGTGTAGAGTGGAGGTGCGAGTGTGTGAGTGTTGTGTGCAGCTCTAAGAGTACGCGCGTGTGCAGGCGCCGGCGCAGCCACCCCGCCCCCCGCCGCCCCCGCCCCCGCCGCGCACAACCATCATCAGCTGCAGAAGGTATGATTATACTCGTATAATTTTTTTTTTTTTTTACTAATATACAGTGACCAAGTTTTATAATTCGTTAAATATTGCCTACAGATATATGGTTTCAATTAAAATTTTGTATTTATTGTTTTATAATTTATATATTTTTTATTTCAATACATTAGTAACAGACGGTTAAATTAATTAAAAGTGTTGCTAAAAAGACTATTGTATAGTAAAAGAAATGGCTAGATAAATAAGTTATACATTATTAACAATTAATTAATTTATGAATTATATGTTTAACACAAATATGAACCAAACAATCGAAAGTCCGATACATGACATGAGTATGTGCGTGCCCAGACGGCGAGCGACGGCACGGTGCCGGAGGGGCGCGCCAGCAAGCCGCCCACGGCGCCGCGGGGCGGGGGCGGGGGCGGGGGCGCGGGGGGCGCGGCGGGGCGGGAGCGGGACGACCTGCCGCCGCTGTCCCGCTCCAAGCGCTCCAACACCATCTCCGTCATGAGCCCCACCCGCCGACACAGGTAACCTATACCAAGTCATCTACTAAACAATATCAAACTTTACAACAAGTTTACAAATACTTGTCAACACATAAATCTCTTCAGTTCAGTTGACAAACACAAAAACTTGTGTCCTAATCTTGTTAAGAACATAATTCACGAAAATGTAAATTGTAATGTTATTCACCGACGCCACAATTTGAGGGCCTCTGTAACAGAGTGAGACAGAACTGGTGGACAGAACTGAGACAGAACACGAGACATCCGGGGTTCGATCCCTGAGTCTAACAAAAACTCTTAAGTATCAGACCGAAGTTAGCGATTGTTTCGGTACACGGTAATAGGCTCGCTGGCTATTACTCGGCACCTAACGTATGTGGTGAAGTGTGAGTATGATACACCTCTGCCTACCCTTATATTGTGTTATTTCTGTAATTCTTTATTGCATGAATCAATTTTCAATTAAAAACCGTTCCTTTTGTTCGCTTGATTCCTTTGTATAAAGTACGTCATAAATAAAGTATCAATTAGTTTAGTACCAGTACTAATGTTACAACTTTGGCTCTAATACTTGTACTAGACCATGTTGTTCGTTGTCTAACTGCTCACTGTAGCTACCTACTGTCACCTAGCATGATGTCTATTTTATCTTTAATTATTGTTTCTTGTTTGCTCTCACCTCTCTCTAGGCTGTTGATAACGATAACTAATAAACGGTATAAATATTGTCACTGAACAATCATTTTATTTATATTGTATAGTGAAATAATTCATAAATATGCACATTCATATAGCTACATAGTGTTGTTCTTCTTTTTTACTTATTTAATGCACCACGAGAACAATGATGTGGGTTTCTAACATATTAAGAAAATTTAAGACACATATTGTAATATTAGTGTTTTTGTCCCCAATAAATTAAATATAATTCATCATTGGGTAATCGTTAGTGGTATTGTGACTGTTGAGTATCCTCATGCTTCGGAAGTTCATTTATGAAAGCCTTTTTGACGGCTTAAAAATTCCAGTAGACCAATATTTGTACCGATGTTTGCAACCTGCTTCTTAGAACCTAGCCTTGCTTATTTTTATTTTGTTTCCTTCCTCCTCGTTGTGCGTGCATGGGTCCCCCCCACTCGACTGTGGCGACTGGTACACGTACAGTATGTACGCGGGCAGGGCGGGCGCGGCGGGGGCGGGCGCGGCGGGCGTGGGCGGCGCGGGGGCGGGCGGCGCGGGGGTGGGCGCGGGCGGCGGCGGCGTCACTCCCAGCTTCGTGTTCCTGCAGCTGTACCACAACATGAGCACGTACCCCATCACGCCGCCGGTGCCAGGTACGTACACACCAACATGTGCTTGCTCTTTGTGGACGTCAAAGAACAAAGCGAACACGAACACCTTCAGAACTTCGTTAGTGGAGAACAAAGTGTCACCATGTTCTTGTTCGTTCGTGCGGATGAGGCTTAAAGAATCTAGTCCTATCTACAAAAGTTAATCAAACATTTTATTTGTATAATATAAATTTATGTTCAAAGTTAAAGTCAAACATACGATGTTTTGAGACTGTGTCATATTCCAGTTGTGATTTTTATTTATCTGTTATAAAAAAAAAACAATTTGACCAAAAATATTTTGAGGCTCCGGTGGCTCGCTAATTATAATTAAATCTAGTAAGAAATAGTTAACTAAATAAGTTAGATATAGGGCTTATGCACAAAACTACGTATCAGCGTACGACCTTCAACAACCTGTAGTAGGGGGAAGTCCCATAACGCCGGACGGCACCTAGTGCCGGACACTCGTACTATCTCGATAAGTTAAAACGCGATCGATTTTGTAAGCATTGGAAGGGGAGTGGGGAACTGCAACGGTATAGGATCACAGGACTAAATTCGCCAGTGACGCGAACAGCGGCGGTGAGAGCGGTCTTTGTGTGATTTTGGTACGAACACGGTGCGTCACGTAAATCTTATGTGAGTATTGCTGTTATGGTCTTGTACTTAATGGTTTAATTTGATTGGAAATTATAAAAGTGTTTGGTTATAATTCATATTCAATTTAACTTTTCTTTAATTTGTTTCAAGTTTTTTTTGTAGAAATATGTAGTTATACACATTGCCTATCCCCTAGTACCGGACACAAAGGGGTCCCTTAGCACCGGACAGTTTTCAAGTTGGTTTATCGGCTTAGTTACACTTGTTGAATTATTCGTTTTATGTTGTTTTAGAGTCTATAACAATAGGAAGAAATTTTGAAATCGAAGAGAAGAGGAAGAAAGGGAAATGGGACCAACAAGGCTTGAAAACTTGCTTGATAAAGTTTTGTCCAAGGAAATGAGTCTAAGAGAAGCTTCGTTACGTTATGAAATCCCAAAGAGTACTCTACGACAGAACATCTGCTTTAAAACGCGGAGAAGAAGTGAGGTGCATTGCAATGCTGCCAAAAACATATCAGAGGCTCGTAAAAGAAAATGTGAAAGGAGTGAAATTTTAACATCATCACCACAAAATTGCTACTGAGGAAAAAGAGAATGAAAAACAAAATGTGAAACCAAAGGCCAAAATATTAGTAGGAGAAAAGGGAAAACTGACAAAAGGTTTTAAAGTTAAAGGCAAAATAAATGAGGAAGGAGATAAAGTTAAGGAAAAAGTCCCATTAAAATCCAACAGCAACATAAACACTACTTGTGTAGTGTGCTTAGAGGACCATGACGAAGACTGGATTTAATGCTCAAGCTGTCAAGGGTGGAAGATCATGAATGATCATGAAGCATATGCGGACATCCCTGAATGTGGTGATTACTACATATGCATCGATGCACGATGTTCTAATAATGTCGGGCGCTAGGGGTTCGACGTTAAGTCCGTCCGGTACTAGGTGCCATTAGCAATAATTGCTGTTTTTTTTGCCATAAGTTAATTGTAGTTCCTAAATATGTTTGCATAGAAGTTTCATTTTTGTTGATTTATTTTGATTTTATACTTTGTTGGTTTAAATAATTCATAAATAAAGTTACATGTTTCACAGAAATTTATATTTTATTTACTGAAAACCTTAGGTGTCCGCCACTGGGGGACTTCCCCCTAAACACCACATGCGAAGTAACATGACAGGAATGCGGTTGTTAAGATGTGTCACAGCGCAGTTGTGTGCGCAAGTACCGGGCGCGAGTAGTGGCGCGACTAGTGGCGCGACTAGTGGCGTGACTAGTGGCGCGACTAGTGGCGTGACTAGTGGCGCGACTAGTGGCGTGACTAGTGGCGTGACTAGTGGCGCGACTAGTGGCGCGACTAGTGGCGTGACTAGTGGCGCGACTAGTGGCGTGACTAGTGGCGCGACTAGTGGCGTGACTAGTGGCGTGACTAGTGGCGCGACTAGTGGCGCGACTAGTGGCGCGACTAGGGGCGCGACTAGTGGCGTGACTAGTGGTGTGACTACTGGCGCGACTAGTGGCGCGCGTAGTGGCGCCACTGACAGGTGTGACGTGACAGGCGAGACGCCGACGATCCTGAACCCGCTGGCGGAGCGGCCGCTGCGAGTGTCGGGCGTGCAGCACGAGCGCACCATCAAGAACCTCGACCTCGTGCCGCCTGTCGAGACTTATAAGGTACACTACACACATATCACGGATTTTATGGACTCGGAGTTTATCTAGCATGTCAGAATTGTAAGCGAACTCAAGTAAAAATTAAATGCATAATATAATGATATTATTATAAAGTCATCGACGAAATACAATCGAAGACAAGATGTGGGGGAATGTTTTTATTGTAAACTCAGGTGGGCTTACATGCAACCAATAAATAAGCAAACAAAAACATTATTTGGTAATTATATTAAGTTTCCTTATTTAAAACTATTATTTGTGTCTGTTTGTTAGATCGGCGTATTATACGTTGGTCCTGGTCAACAAGACAACGAAGTTTTAATACTTAAGAACGAATATGGCAGTGTGAGGTCAGTATTATATGTATATATTATTACGTGAAAAAAAAATTGCACCTATTTTTGTATTCCAGTTAAAATATATTTACACAAAAAAAACACAAAAGGAAAACTTTATGAATTATGGTTGAAATTTGAAAAGTGACGTCATTTTTAGTTTTAAATATAATAAAAACCGCTTGAGAGTATGTCGGACCATTTTCAATGTAGAGTTTCGCTTCAAAAGAAATGTTTTGTTGTTGTTGAGTTTTTCGAAAACGATACATCCAAACATGAGTTCAAGCGTTGAGCGTCGTCTTTGTGATTTTTCCACGTTTTAAGATATTACCGTTGAGAAAATAGAGAAATAGTGTCGTCGTCCCCGGACACAATTTATGCTACTTTCGGATCGTTTATTTCCGAAAATATTCACTTAATAAAAAAATATCTTAAAAAACCTTAAAGCGTTTCTACAAGATCTGTCGTAAATGTTGAAAAAAATTGTGTTGTATGAATGTCTTTCCACCTTAAAACTATTTCTTTTTATTATTTTACTACCAAACCTAGTAGCGGCCCACATAAGACACCTATTGTCCAAATTTCATCAATAGGTTGGGGAAAAAGTTTCTTCGCATTTTTTAAGAAAATTCAAAACATTTTTTAATAAAGTTTATTTAGATTTAACTAAAGTATGTAGGTACCATTTTGTTCGATAAGTTTTTGCCATCTTGTAGGTAGGGACATGATCCCATTGCTATAGAAATTTTGGGACTTCTGATCAAAATACTGCGACAAGTGGTTTTGGCAGTCCTCTTGTGATGTTAACCTGACACTGCCTAAAGAATTCTGAAGAGACCGAAACAGGTGGAAATCTGAAGGTGCAAGGTCAGGACTATACGGCCGATGCATTAACACCTCCCAGCCAAACTCTGTTAATTTTTGCTGATGTCTAAAGATGTGTAGCGTTATCATGATGAAAAACCACACCCCTTCTGTTGATTAATTCCGGTCGCTTTCTCTCAACTTCTTGCTTTAATCTCATCAGTTGTTCGCAGTAGAGTTCAGAATCGATGGTCCTGTCTGGTGGTAACAGCTCATAATGAATAATGCCCTCCCAATCCCACCACACACACAACATCACCTTGTTGCGAGTTAACCCGGGTTTCGCCACAGTCTGTGAAGCCTGACCGGCCTTTGACCACGACTTATTTCGCACGTTCTTGTCGTACGTGATCCACTTTTCATCACCAGTTATCAACTTCTTCAAAAATGGTTCGGTTTCATTACGTCGTAATAAAGAATCACAAATGAGTACACGGTTCATTAAGTTTCTTTTAGTGAGCTCGTGAGGTACCCAAATATCGAGCTTTTTTGTGTACCCAGTTTTTTTCAAATGTGCCAAAACTATTTTACGGTCAATTCCCAGTTCTTCGGCTACTTCGTAACTACTGATATGCCGATCTTGCTCCACTTTTTCAAAAATGGCATCCATTTTATCCGTAATAGGGCGACCAGAGCGACGTGCATCTTTGACCTCAAAATTTCTGGATTGAAAACGCTTAAACCAAATTTGTACTACTCTCACAGACACTGCACTAGGTCCATAAATATCGCAAATGTTTTTTGCGGCTTGCGTTGCATTTTTACCTTTTTTGTAGTAAAATTTTAAAATGTATCGAATTTCTTCATTAGATTCTCATTTTGACAGTACGAAAAACAAATGAAAATCACACATTTTCCTAATTTGAATTTGGAATTATGTTCTTTAAAATTTAAACTTTCAATGATACCAAAACCAGCCAGATACAAATAGTATAGCCAAAGAGATTTTATTACAAGTTCATGCATACTATAATGCGAAAAGACTTTTTCCCCAACAACCTAATACATCGAGTAAAATGCCTGTGACATACGGAGGGAGGACATGACGAAACTATAAGGGTTTAGTTTTTGTCATTTTGGCTACGGAACCCTAAAAACGGTCAAGTCCCTCAATTCAAAAATAACTTGCCTGCTAATAGTCTTTGAAAAAATTATATTGTCGCAATTAGAGAGTCACTATCATTTCAATGAATTGTTATAAAATAAGCAATGACCGAGTATACCTATATATCTCTTTTTAAAAGGCTGATAACGCATCTGTGACCCCCCCGTGTTTATGGGTAGCCATGGGTAGCCCAGATCACTTAACATCAGATGAACCGTTTGCCACCGTCTTCAATACATGGCTCTGCTGTTTATATAGGTGTGACTCTATTTTGAAACATTTTAATACCTGGGACAATTCAATGGATGTTTTCTGGGATCTTTCCAAAGCATTCGACTATGTCCAGCATAATACAGTATTGTGCAAAGTCAGTCATTATGGTATGAGGAACGCTGCACTTGATCTTGTTGCCTTCTGCCTAAGAGATAGAATTAATGCGTGGATATAAAAGGATATAGATCCGAAGGAATACCTGTAGAAATGGGGGGCTCGATCTTGGTCCTTTTCGTTTTTTAGCTTTTAGATATTTGCAGATGATACGTCTCTTATTTTTAAAATATATCCTGTCAGCAAACTGGTGAACTAGATGAATAAATGCTTTTTCAATTTCACTTTCTAACTTGACCGCTAAATTAAATCATGGTTGGTTCACATCTAGTAACCGCACGGAATTGCTCACGCGAAATCGCTCTTAATATTGTATGCTAAGTTATAACCAGTATTATACTCGAATACACAGAACAAATATGGCTCACATAACACTGTAAATGCCACAGGTACGCAGAGTTCCTGACGCAGCTGGGCACGCTGGTGTCGCTGGAAGGCGGCGAGGCGGACGAGCAGCCGCACCTCTTCCTCAACCTGGAGAAGGGCGGCAAGGACGGACACTACACGTACGTGTGGAACGATGACATCATGCAGGTACAGTACCTACTATACCTACTGTATTATATAGAACACGGTGCACTCCACACAGAACAAGGAAACTAGATCGTCACGAACATTTATGACGAACAAAGTGTTCGATGTTCGTAGTCACCATGTTTGTTCGTTCGTGCGACACTGTGGCGAGAATGCTTCAGTCGCAAGGTCTATTGGTCCAATGATCTGTATGATTTTTAGTCTCTATCATAATCATTACTCATCGCTGGCGCTGTACAGATAAAACATTATCAAGGAATATTACGATCTGTAGAGTACAAGAGTAGACGTAGCTTCTCAATCGGGATTGCATGTTACAGTTTTAAATTGGATTCTGTTTTTCTGTCATTATGAGTTATTTTACTTGCGCAGGTGTTATTCCACGTGGCGACGGCGATGCCCTCGTCGCCCAAAGACCCGACATGCAACGAGAAGCGCAAGTACATCGGCAACGACTACGTCTCCATCGTGTACAATGACTCCGGAGCGGACTTTAATATACACACTATCAAGGTATACGCTACTATACATTTACGAATTAAACACGATATCTTTGTTAGGCAACGTGATGCGTGACGTCAAAACGTTAAGACAGATTCAAAAACATAGCAATCGTGGTGTACAGGGCCAGCTGAACTTCTGCATCGTGGTGGTGGAGCCCTACGAGCACGGCATGAACCGCGTGCTCATCAAGACGAAGGACGAGCGCATCCGCACCAAGTTCCTGGCCCACCAGGACACGCACTGCGTGTCCGACCACAACGTGGCGCTGCTGGCGCGCCAGATGGCGCTGCACTGCGCCTTGGCCTCGCACATCTCGCAGTCGCTGAAGCTGGGCGCGGCGCCCTACGCGTCCAACTCGCTGGAACGCCTGCGCCTCATCAAGCGCCTGCGCGTGCGGGCCATGGCGGAGCGCCTGGCGCTGGCGGCGCGCGCGCCGGAGCCCTACGCCGCGGCGCCTGACCTGGCGCACCGCGTGGCCATCGACGACTTCAACGACTACACCTAGCGCCCGGCACATGTGATAGTAGCGTAACTGATAGTAATACGACAAATATATTTATGGCTGACGAGTTTTGTACGAGAGTCGCGTCGTCGGCGTCGGTCGATGTGCAACGGAACGCGGACTGGTTTTATTTATTCGATTCCGACGGTACATATTTCTGTCCTAGGTTGTCTGTGGCTTAAATAGTTTAATTTCTTATATAAATTTAGATTTTGAACTGAATAATATAAAAATTAATGTTAAGGATTTTAGTAAGTACATGTTTTCACAAATATGAGTTTGTCAGTAGTTAGCGTGGCGTCACCGGCGGTACCGCGACCTGTTACGTGTCGCGGAGCGGGTGACGTCACGTGTCGCGGGGCGGGTGACGTCACGTGTCGCGGGGCGGGTGACGTCACGTGTCGCGGGGCGGGTGACGTCACGTGTCGCGGGGCGGGTGACGTCACGTGTCGCGGGGCGGGTGACGTCACGTGTCGCGGGGCGGGTGACGTCACGTGTCGCGGGGCGGGTGACGTCACGTGTCGCGGGGCGGGTGACGTCACGTGTCGCGGGGCGGGTGACGTCACGTGTCGCGGGGCGGGTGACGTCACGCGCGTTACGTGTGACGCGAGGCGCGCCACACACCTACAGTGAGTCGTTAACAGTTGAGGCATTTCTTGTTTATATATATTTTATGTAGCAATTTATTTCCTGACAAAAGATTTTGTAATCAAATAAATGATGGCTATTTTTTCGCATGTTTTATTAACAAACACAATTATAAACTAACGCCGATGCCTTGTCAACAGTCGACAATACTGCAATCAAATGCTCTGTAATATAGAAGTACTTACAGAAATTCTGATCGATATCGCCTTTTGTAACAGAAGGTGATATCTCGAATCAGCCCAAGATCACTGACCTTTAAATACTATTTATACCTATTATTACTCCATAATTCCACAAATTCACATGACGTCACGTGTACTAAGCAATGTTTCCGAATACGAACTGTTGCCATTGCTTTGCTATACAAATAAGTACACGTCATACGAAATGAAATCTCTTTTCTAACAAGCTATCTGGCCAGATACAATACAAAAAAAATATCGTCGACTCGACGTCCACTCTTGTCAAAGTCATACATTTTCGCTGCAAAAATCTGACACAAAATGTGGATGAATGTGGTGTGTTTGGTGATGATAGCGCATGGGGCTCTCGGAGGTGACGCTTTCTTGTCGCATCTGTACGGGCTGAACGGCAAAAACCGAGTAACAGTGTGTCTGCAGCCCGTGGCGCAGGGGCGCGGGCGCGAGTGCCCTGGCGCCCTGCTGCACGGGGAGCTGCTGGGCGTGCGGGCCGGCTGCGTGCGCCAACACCCGCCCGACAGGATGGTCGCCCTGCGCCACTCCGAAGAGCTAACCTGTGTTAATGTGAGCCATGGTAATATCTGCTCACGTTATGCCTTTTACATAACATCATCTTGTTTTTCACTAACAATAGTGTAGATATTTCTATAATCTACCACAAAACTGTAACTGACACTGGCTTGGTAAACGCTTATTAATCGAAATTGGTCGCCAAAAATCAGAATTTTTCTTTCACTGGTTCAAAAGTTATAAAGGAGGTTAAGAAACTAAACCGCAGAGCAAGTAAATAAGTACAAACTTGCACGTTTAGTTTAAGCATCAGTGTATGTACCAATGTATTTTTGGGTTTATTCCCATTTGCCCCCTTTAGGCTTGCCCCCCGGGGTGGTGATTGGCACTCAGTACGTCGGCGTTTACCACCCCGGTGGTCAATGGCACTTAATTAGTTTCATCTGCCCCCTTTACAGTTATAGCATGGGGGTTTATTCTTATATCGTATTGGACATTACCAGAGATTGGAGTAGGTGGAGCTATTTTTTGAATAAACCCCCGTACTATAACTGTGAAGGGGCAGATGAAACTAATTAAGTGCCATTAACCACCGGAGTGGTAAACGCCACCGTAGTTAGTGCCATTCACCACCCTGAGGGGCAAGCCTAATGGGGCAAATGGGAATAAAGGTATTTTTGTAGCTAAATGTCTTAAAATTAATTGCTTTTTTGTGGTGAGAACTTGGATGCACCTTGCATCAAACACGATCCTGCAGTCCGCATGATATAGTTTCATATTTTTTATACATTATCATCATCATTTCACACTATTGCAGTCCACTGCTGGACATAGGCCTCTCCTAACATGCGCCATAACACTCGGTGCTTCGCCTTCTGCATCCAGTCAGACCCTTTTTTAGGTTGTCGGTCTATCTAGCTAGAGGGCATTTTTTGTACAGTAATGTAATATTTGTATGAAATATAGAATACAGCTCAGTGCGAGGTGTGACGGCTGTCTATTTCCATCCGTGGGCAGACCTGGTGCTCATACATCTGAACCGGCCTTACTTCGACCTGGATTATCACCCTAATTCGACGACTTGGGCTGTTTCGCGAACCTTCAAACAATATGGGTAACTATCAATAAGGCCTCGGCCACGGTGGCAAGTGATGAGCGGCGCCGCAAGGTACGAGGGTAGGTATCTGCGTGTTGCCGACTGTGTCAAGGTGGAATATTTATAAAGCTGCTATTACCAATTTTTCTTACTGTCTAAAAGTCTCACAAAGATTAGCAGCTCGGCAACACAAAGTTACCCGATTAATGTGCACTGCGCTGCTCACCCCTTGCCACCGTGACTGGGGCCTAAATTACTTAAATAACTGTCGAGCCCAGAACAAAGGACGGAGCGGCGCGGGCCGGTCGCTAATACCGCGAACTATACAACAAAGGGAACCGTGTACTGCTAACGCAGGCGCCGCCAGTGCCCGCCGCGGCTGACCGCCATGAAACCGTCTGCGACTGCGACACATCGTCGTTTGCGCAGCCCCTCAGACTATTATAGTTCTGTTATTGCATGGAAGTGATACTTAAAATGTAGATTTTTTTGGTATACTCCCTTTATGTCGAGTCCCGTTATGTCGAGCCGAAAACCTTGTCTCGCTTCTATTACCCCTATGTCGAGTCTACGTTTTCTGTCCCGTTTCTATTCCCTTTATGTCGAGTTTCTTTACCACGCTTCTATTACCTTTATGTCGAGTTTAATAATATCATATTTAGAAGTACAGTTAGATGAAAAAGTATCTTTTAAAAAAAAGTTTATTTATTATACGTCATCATCATGCATATGCAATTTCAGCCTATTGCAGTCCACTGCTGGACGTAGGACTCTCCTAACACGCGCACTAGCACTCTATCATACGTTCTAGACTCCAATTGACTAACCGAAATTCAATGACGCATTGGTGATTTTACATAAATTAAGTACATCAGTATTAAGACGTGTTGTCGGTGTACCTAAAATAATATGTACCTAATGTAGGGTACAATCCGCTATACACCCTCATTAGCACACATAGAGATGAGGCTAAAGAAACTAGGTTTAAGATAGAGTAGGTAAACGTCTATAACGACAACAATCAGAAAATAAGAAAAAAAAATGCTTGGCTATTTGATATGCGTATAAATAAAATAGTTGAAGATTTTACAAGTAACAAAATTGATTTAATGATTTGTCTTAAACGCCTATTGATAAGTGATTATCTTTTAATTATTTAAATTATACATGTTACCTAGATTGGATACAACAATATCATCATTTCAGCCTATTGCAGTCCACTGCTGGACGTAGGCCTCTCCTAACACGCGTCATAGCACTCTGTCCGCCGCCTTCCGCATCCAGTCAGACCCAGCGACCTTTATTAGGTCGTCGGACCATCTAGCTGAAGGGCGTCCTACTCTACGCTTGCCGAGTCGCGGTCTTCACACTAGGACACGCTTGCTCCACCGTCCATCGGTCCTTCTGCAGATATGACCAGCCCACTGCCATTTCAACTTACTTATTCTACGAGCTATGTCGGTAACTTTAGTCCTTTGTCGGATTACCTCGTTACGAAGTTTGTCCTTCAAAGAGATGCCGAGCTCGTTCCATAGCTCGCTGAGTAACTTTCAGTTTGTGGGCTAGTCCTGCAGTGAGTGTCCTCGTCTGGGCACCGTAAGTCATGATAGGTAGGACGCATTGGTCGAAGATTTTGGTCTTCTGGCATTGCGGTAAAGGCGAAGAGAAAACCCGACGTAGTTTGGATTGGATCCTGCGGTCGATTTCTCTCTCGAAGTTGTTTCTACCGAGCTAGATAACTTGTCCTAGGTAAACATACTCTTGAACAACTTCGAGAACCGCTCGTCGACATAAATCGGCCTCGGCATGATATGTTCGTTGAACATAATCTTGGTTTTATCCAAGTTCATGCCGAGACCAACACGTCGAGAAGCTCCATCTAGGCTGCGCAGCATTTCGCTCAACTGTTCCAGTGACTCTGCCACGATGACAAACGATATGAATAACGTAAATTTAATAACGCTAATTTAAAGAAAAATAATTTTTAAAAAGAAATATTGAATTGCTGTAAATATCCTATTATTCTATATTCATATCCTTTTTTACATTTTCACTTATAGTGATGATTATACTGTGATTTATTTAGATTAAGAAAGTAATTTTTTGTAAGAATTATTTACATACTTGATCATTATACTGTGATTTATATGTATTAAGAAAGATTATATATTTGAAAATAACTAATAGAACAAATAATAAAACAATGTTTTAATGAAACTAGATTTAATTTATATCCTGACTGTACCTGTTCACCAAACTCGACATAACGGAAACAGAAAGCGTAAAATATCAATACTTTGGAGAACAATAGACTCCCAGACTCGACATAACGGGACTCGACATAAAGGGAGTAATTCATTTTTTTATCTAATACTTAACTGATCATGAACAATGATGAAGGCAAAAGAAAGCGATGGTGGCCGGATAGATAAGCGACCAGCCACAAATCATGCTGTCCGAGTTCGATTCCTACCGACATCGACAGTACCAATGTGGAATTTAATAGAATTATATGTACACAGTACCTACTACTTGGTAGTCAAGTGACTTAATATCTGCTAAAGGTGAAGAGAAACTTCCTGAGAAAACCCACATACCCTAGAAGAAATTCTAAGGGTATGTCTCATTCACCAAGCCCACTAGGCTAGTTTGTGTGGATTATGGTCTAAACCCTCTCAGATTTTTAGATAGAGAGGAGACCCAAACTCAGCAGCAACTGATCAATTCTGAGAAAGACAGTTTGGCAAACATTTTTAATGAAAGATTAGGAACTAATTACATTTAACTGAAGATTTATCTCAACTTCACAGCACAGCGACATTAAGTAAAAACACTAGGGTGGGGTTGGTCAAACTTTTTGGTAGAAGGGCCAATTTTTTAAAGATATTTTTGCATCGAGCTTGTTTAATCAAGGCACCACTAATATAGTAAACTGTAAATCCAACTAAAAAATGAATTACTAGTTAATACCCCTTCGGGGGAAAAGACGTGATACTATGTAATATTTAACACTTGTAAGATTTGGGGCCCCCAAGTAGGCGGGACATGTTAGTTATTTATCTATACTTAACTCCCTTGTGTGTACACTTGCGATCGTTCATAAGACCATAACCGTCGGTAAAAACCGTCTAAGGCAGATAGCAGTTTCTGCCCATTAGCCAATACAGGAATTTTAATTTTAAGTTAAGCTGATTTCTTGTATGTTTATAATTGAACAGAACTTGGGTGTGGATCAAGAGGTACATAGATGCGGCTACTAAGGCAAGAGAATTGAGGATCCAGTTCATGCTGATGCACAACAGCATGTTGTCCAACAGCTCACCCATGCTACTGTTCCTCATGGCCATAGTGATGCCTTTGGTACTGCTCATCTTAGTGTTTCTCTATGTAATACACTACACAGGCAACTCTGAAGAGGTTCCGTATAAAAACCTGCAGTACACATAATAAGTAATTTTAAATATAATGTTAAGTTATAGTTTGCTTATGTATTTACTTGCAAGTAATGATATGTTTAGTGCAATAGCTCCTAACATTATAGGTACACATAAGCACCTTTATGCTTAGGCCAGCCACACAGAGTAGCTAGCACTTGTTAACCTATCTGTTTGGTGTAGTGTTGCTAATACTGGAATTGGGACATTATTACATAATATAAGTTTTATTTTTTACATATTATTGTTTTATTTATAAACATAATCTAAGGCTATATTTAACTAAACTTAAATTTTTATTTTTTGTGGACATTGTTGGGCTGATATGATGATGATGATATTAATTAACTAAATAACTTTATCACTGTCTCATCACATTTATTACAATCTAGCACTAAAGTGCCAGTATTTGATTCACTGTATGGTACGCACAGAGCAGCTTTGACGTTAATATGCGAGTCTTATTCTGGCTTGTTGAGTCTGCGTTTCCACACTTTGACTTTGCCTCTGAGCTCTCGCAGCCGCTTCATTTCGTCTTTGAAGTCCTGGTGTTCATCGCGGAACAACCCATAGTCACGTAACTTTAACATAAGAGCGTGCGTCTCGACATGCCGCGGGTAGTAGTGCATTATCTCCTCATTAGTGTGTAGGGGACGCTCAGAAAACATTTTCACTACCTTCATTGACTTCGAGTTAGTTGGAATAGCGACCTCACCAAAGATTCTGTTTGACAATCGCTGCATACGTCGAGCGTAATTTGTGGAAGCTTTTATTAGTTGAGAATAGGTGGTATAGTTAGTAGCCATTGTTTAACTGCAAACAAAAAAAACATGAAAGAGCTTACATATATATAATTACCAGATAATTAACGCAGTTCATATTTACCTTCTCTGTGAACAGTTTGCGTTATTGAATTTACAAAAGTAAATAGTATCAACAGTGTATAACCTCAAAATAACACTACTTCCATAACTTACACCACAGAACACCTTATACTACCCTGACACAGGGTATAGAGTTCTGCGCACAGACGTTCTGCGGTCTGTGCCACAGAGTACATTATGCTATACTGTCTGTGCAGTCACTGATCTGTGCAGTGCACTGACATCACAGACTAATAAGAGATACTACCTACGTAATTATTGACATTGAACTGTCTGACATAAGATAAGTGTTCTGTGGCAAAATAGAGATGGGTAACACTGCACTACGCCGCGCAATTGCGCCAACTCAGTTCACTGCGCCACGCCGGATGTGTCAACCCACTTTTTCAAAACGGGTTGGCGCACAGCGCAGTTAAATTCACTTCATCATCGCGCAGATGGCACCGGGCCCTCCTACTTCACTTTACCGTTCTATTTAATTGCGCCATGGCGTAATTTGACTACGCATTTCCTGTGTGTGTCACTGTCACAGTCAACTGGTTAAATCAGCCATTCAATTAACTGCCTAGCCGTTTAACTAAATGGCGGCGTTCAGCTAACGGCCTAAATGAAATTGACCGGATTCTAAAATGCAATATTTAATGAGCTTATAGGCTAATCATTTAACAGAGTGAAGAGTGTTTACCCTAGCCTTCCTTTCTTTCGTCAAATGTTTCGAACAAAGACGACTGCTTGTTTGGGTCCAATTAAGGGGCGCTTTCATGTTGGCAGGCCATGATTTTATAAAGCTGTCGCTGGATTAGTTGGAAAATCTACAATGAAGTAAAATTCTATAATAATAAAAACACAGGTAGGTATCTAGTAAACTTAAAAAAGAAAAAGGGCAGTCGTGTAACAATTTTAATTTAATTTTCTTCTATGAATAGGTATATAAAATTTTGTTTGCAACCATAGATCACATTAGACCATGATCAAGTTTATCGATATGACGATATGGACAATGTAGTATAATAATAATAATAATAAGCCCGCAGGGCAGCTTGAGGCGAGCTGTTGGGGAGTAGCGACCCCTACGGACCTGAGTGCTCCTGGGGAAAGACTCTGTTTTTCATCTCTAGCTTGCCTTCATTGGCCGGCTCGAGTGAATTCTGACGAGGAACAGATCCCCACCTCTGACTTGCCTTAACCGGCCGGTCAGAGTGGAGTCGCGAGAGCGTTATAGCTCGAAGGTGGATGTGAAACGTAAGTGGCGAGTGGGCACGTGAGGCTGGACCCTCAGGGAGCTGATGAGCGGGTAGAAAGTCCAGTGACACCTCTCCACCTTTAGCCGCTCAGGAAATGTTGCCCCTTCTTGCAAGTTGCGAGTTTTCTGGGGGCCCATCACTGAGTTGGCAAGTCTCCGTCTGCCCATTTTATACGTGTTTAACAGCATTGTTACGGGCAGACGCCATAGTCCCTTCCATAGTACCAGTTTTTCCAACACACTTAGCAACCCAACCCAATAGCCCATGATTTTTATTTTCCAAGTACTTCAATAGACCTACAGTGACCGGGGAGTATTATACTTGTGTGAGTTTATATAGCGCATACAAGTATACTCGCCGGTCAGTGTCACATTACAACTTAGATTAAACTGTCTAAAGGGCCTCTTCATGTTGGCTTCGGCCCCATGTACGCCTTCCAAAAGTCCGAGTCACCATTGGCTCGAGATAAAGGAAAGACATACATAATAATAATAATACTTTATTTCCTCACAAATTATAAGTAGGTTGTTACATAGTATCTGTCTTACCATTTTTAGTTTACAATACAATTGTGAGGACTGGTGTCTGAAATAGGCGTGAGCCTGCACTACAGATCACCAGGCACCCACCCAACTTTATTTACGAGTTAGTATGGTACCAAAATAATACAATCTTATCCTATTTTAATATATACCATTACAACTTATCCTATTTTAATAATAAAATTAACATATTTATCAAATGCCTCAACAATTTTGATGTGTGTGTGTGTGTGTGTGTGTGTGTGCGTGTGCGTGTGCGTGTGTGTGTGTGTGTGTGTGTGTGTGAGTGCGTGCGTGCGTGCGTGTGTGTGAGTGTGGATTGACGAATAACAACCGATCTTATAGATTATGATGAAGTAAACCTTCTGTGTTTGTGTAATTCAATTCTTTAAGCCATTTCACTATTTTTGGTTTACATGCAGCTTTGGTGAGGGTATATATGGAGAGAACACGATTTAGTTTGTTATAAAGATTAGCACCTTGATAGCAAAAGAAATTATGCGAGAAACTAGTGTTATATTTATTTACACTACAGACTTTATCCTTTCTACGCTTAGAGAGTTGTTTATCCGGCTCAAAAACTATTAAAGAATGTTGCTTAATTACCGTATGAAGGACAAATAGCTGACGAACCGTGAGTACATCACTTTGTACGTAAACATCAGTTGTGGGGTGGAAGAATGGTAAAAAATAACTTACTTTTAGGATAACCCTTTGCGCTCTTTCAATTTTAAGAAGATGGGTTTTCGAAGTCCCTCCCCATGAAGTAATACAGTAAGTAATTAGTGATTGACAAAGTGCGAAATATATGGATTTGATCAGCCCCTTGTCCGCCACATGCCTTAAGTATTTAAATATATAGATTAGTTTACGCACCCTGTTTGCCAATAATTCTATGTGCTCATTGAAGCACAATCTGTTATCAATGACTACCCCTAAGTACTTGATAGATTTTACTTGTTGTAGACTAGGGCAAGAACAGCCAGTATCAACAATATTTGAACAAGAATGCGAGTAAATGTTGAATGAATGATTTTCTATGCTATGAGGTCTCATAGAAAACGTAACATACTTAGTTTTATCAACATTCAAAGTAAGCATGTTATTCCGCAACCAGCGATTTACCGCATCAAAGCCATTTTGAGCTAAGGAGAAGGTTTCGGTCCAATTGTCACCCCAAAAGAGCAAAGCTGTGTCATCTGCAAATGTGACTATTTTATTATTTGGAAGTTTCAGCTGACACAAATCATTTACATAGGTTAGGAAAAGAGTCGGTCCCAATATACTGCCCTGCGGAATTCCATAACAAATAGAGGCCTCATCACTTGTGAAGTTGTCAATTTTGACTCTTTGCGTTCGATTGCTGAGGTAATCTCTGAACAAATTCAATTGAGTACCCCTGATTCCGTATTTTTCCAGTTTTTTCAACAGTAATGGAACAGAGACTGTGTCAAAAGCTTTGGCCAGGTCTAGAAATACTGCTATTACCTTTAGTTTATTATCCAAATTTGTAACAATAGAATTTGTAAGGACATCTACAGCATCCGCAGTTGATTTTTTAGCTCGAAATCCAAATTGTGAGTCAGATAACAATCCCAAGTCTTCGAAATATTTAATTAATCGTTTGTTCATCAAACGTTCTAAAATTTTGGAGAGTGTTGGAAGAATTGAAATAGGTCGATAGTTATTGACACAGTCCCTGTCACCATGACCCTTATATACCGGATGAATACGTGCCTTCTTTAATACTGTTGGGAAAACTCCACTAGACATGTAGTATGTATATAAGAAGTGAATAAATATTAAAGAAGTGGCCCCAGCCTCTCACCTTTATATGCCTTTATACACCTTTTCAGACGAAATTAAATTAGTGCGAACGATGATGGCTTTATGGCTCAGCCGTTGCCTTTCCCAAGTATAGATATACCACTGACCTGTATTATATACCACTGGACTGGCTGTCTTATACAAATGACAGATGATTTCCAATGTGTTGACCAAGTAGCGGAGAGGAATGGAACTATATTTGACGTAATATTGTCGTATATAATACGTTTTGTAAACAAAGTGTTTGTGATGTCCATATCGTCATATCGATAAACATGATCATGGTCTGATGTGATCTATGGTTGCAAACAAAATTTTTATTTATTCATAGAAGAATTCATTTTCTTCTATAAATAAAAGCTTACTGCCCATTTTTTTTTTTTCAGACATTATCTAGGTACCTATCTTTCTATAATAATAGATTTTTATTTCATTGTGGATTTCCGACTGATCCAGCGTTAAAAAAATCATGGCTAGCCAACATGAAAGCGTCCCTTAATTGAACTCCAAATGCAAGCATTCATTTTTGTTCTACAATTTGACGAATAAGTCCTCTAAAAACGGTTGTTTTTTATTACAATTAAACAGAGACTTCAATTTTATATATTTGAATAGATAATGCTATTAAAATTAGAGCCTTCAAAATCGATTCACTTCACTAAATTAACGTAATGGATTATTAAAAAATTACTTCCCGTTTTTCAGAATTTGTTTATATCAAATCTTAAAATGATATCTATTGATGGTTATAATTAGAAAGTTTTGCACATCACTAATTTTAATTAAATTCCTAACCGCCACCGCCACTGTTTACAGCGCACAATGGCGAAAACAAAACAGAGACAACATCAGTTTGACAGCCTGTCCACCAGAGGTAAATACAGGTCAGTGAGATATACATATTACAGATAAAAAATATAGAATGATACACCACGGAACAGAAAAAAATACACTGTGCATACCTATATAAAAAAGTACTCTGTGTTTGGCACGTAGCGATCGATTTTGGAGTCAACCATTCCAAAAATCACATTGTTTAAGACGGCGGGCATTTTTGCTATAGTCAAAGGTATCGTCTAATTTTTATTTTGGAGCCCATCGGATTATACTCGGCAAACTTCAAGATAGCGGGTAGTTTTGCATTTTTGACTTCAGAACTATGTCAATTAGTTAAAGGGGTTGTCAAGTGCCGATTTTGAAGCAGATTGGCTCAAAACTCAAGATGATATATAGATAGATTTTGGAATCACACAGTCCTAAAACAACAAAATTCAAGATTTGGCCTTGTTGCAACTTTGATTTCAGAACTACTTATGACTTATTCGTTTGATAAATTTGCAGAAAAATTATACCCATTGATTTTGAATTGAATGAATTGTATCAACTATGGCGATTAAAAGAGTGACCTGAGTTTCTTGCCAAGTTCTTCTCAGAGATCAACCTTGTTAGTGAACTGGCCGTAGGCAAATTTACTGACACTCAATGTTATTGTATGTTAAAAAGACATACAATATCATTGCTGACACCTTTTTTTTGGCTTTGTATGACGTTCATGTATGTGATCCAAATGAATAAAAAGATTTGACTTTGACTTTACTGCCGTCGAAAAACTCCGAAAACGATGTACCCGTATATTATTAAAAAATTTGCAGGCGATATTCTGGATCCCAAAATAGACGTTATATTCGTAATCACCACCCCCGAAAACGATACCTATATTGAATCTATCTACATCAATACGAAATCGTATCAAATTTATCTGTATTTTTTACCAATTTCATTTTATTTTGAACAATTAAATCACCAAAACTCTAAAACAACCCTAACGTATCAGTAAAACTAAAATACGTTTTATTTATTAATAAATACTTTTTTCGAGTATTTCTACTTTAAATACATAATAAAATGTTTACGCCCAGCAATTGGGTGCTTATTCGAACGTAAATTCGTTTTTGCCCTATTTGTCCAGTTTATGCCATTTATGCCTTTTCGCATTTTGCCCTCGCCCATCACTAGTTATGTATGATAGTTAAGTTCCTTGGTAGGTACATAATTATAATTATAAGGGACGCTAACATCATGTTTCCAAGGTTAGCATAAACTATATCTATAGTATCCCTTATTAGTCTGTGCTATTAACATAACATTCACAACTCGCTTACCTCACGCAAAACATTACATGTCAAAAAGAGAAAACATGCTGTGTTCTCTCTGTGTTGCCAACTTAGCTCTTTTAGAGCTAAATATAGCTCCTATTCAACATTTTCAGCTTCAAAAAACATTACTTAGCTCTTTATCTTCATCTTATTTTCAAACATACTAAAATAAATATTTTAATGGTTAATATTTCGAAATACGTCGCCATTTGGGCAAGGGGAGGAGGGGTCGGTTCCCCCCCTCACCATTTTCACCCGCCGCAATACTTGGTTTACTTAGAAAAAATAAAAAACAGAACCTCAATACGGCGACCTATATCAAAAAAAATATATATATAAAAACTGGCTACAATTATGAGGCAATGGAGCCACGCGGGGCTCCTATTTCTGGGTGGTTTAAAAAGCTATCTAACCTAACCCAATTAAATCGGATTGTGCCAACTCGGAGTAATACATTGCCACAGAGTACATTATACTATACCTACTGAAATACATTGCTTTGCTATTAATTCACTGACCTCTCAGATCAGTGTATTAATTACTTAAATTTGACATTAGCTGTCAATATCATCCATTCAAAATGGCGGGTTGCGTTTCGTTTCACGTTTTTCACATATAATAACCTAGAATTTGCCATTTGCAAAACTGAAAAGCATAAAAATTAAGTTCCGTTTTGCATAATTGCAATAGTATTAAATAATTTTTGGAAATTGTTTAAAAATATTTAGACGCAACTCCGGCAGCCAAAATTACTTTGAACTCCCTTAAGCCTCCTACACCACCAATACCCTCAAACTCAGACGACTCGTTTTAAAATCCAACCCATTTTAATTATAAATTATTTAAAAGTACGTACCCGTGCCTATTTCCGAATCGAATAAGGATACGATTATGCGGAATGGCGGTATGATTTCATTATATACTTTTGAGGGAAATCAATGAATTAGAGTTCTTTCGTTCGTGAGCGTTCTATTGGTTTGTTAATTTGAAAAAATAAATGAATAGTTATTCAGTTTTAATTCACTATCAATGTTCTGGCTACGAATAGTTGAATAATCAATGCAGTGAAATGCACTAAACTGTAGTTTTGTGCAAAATTGAAGAACAATGTCAATTATTTAATATTCACTGTGTATTTTATGTATAGAAAACTGGTTGTTGAATGATTTGCTATTTTCTTCTCGATACGATCAAATGTGCCTTTTTGTCTAATACAATTTCATTGAATAAGTTTAGTACTTTTTTTGAAAGAGAATTAGCTTTTTCTCAAATGTGGTCTGGCTTCCTTTTAAAATTCGAGTTGGCAGCACTGGCGTCAATCACAATCAATAATTATGTTAAATAAATTTCACAATCAATACCACAGATCAATCAATCAATAACACATATCACATAATACCCTCTCTTTCGGACACTGACCTGTATATACACTATACAGGTCAGTGCTGACGGATCAATACTTACTGAGCACAGAGTACGTATATTTTATATACTATAGTTTAGTCTGTGACTATAGTATAAGTTGGTATAAGTGTTCTGTGAGAGAGAGTGACGGCCAGTAGATAATATTAATATTCACTAAATTTTTATATTATTCCCAAATAAACACTGTGGTGTTTAGAGTACGATTTTATAAACAATTGACCTAAAGGCTGCCCGAATGCCTCACTTCGAGACAGAACTGCCAGAGGTTATTGTAAAACCGGTAAGTAAAAATAGTATTGAATACTAAGTGATGCACTTTCTAAAGGTTTTTAACATTTTATCTCAATGTTAATTTGCATGTAGATAAAGCTGTTACTTTGTACATTACATTTTCATAACTTTGCAATTTAAATCCTATAAATTTTGCTTTAAATATGTATAAATCTTTTGTAGCTTATAGTAAAAGAACTTCTCTTTGTTTTTTGTATTAACATGGTTCTATGCGTAGCCGCATCATAACAAGCAGTCTATGTCCTTTCCCAGGACCAAGACTATATCTATATAATTATGTGGAATCTCATTATGACCTATTTTATGTTTTAACCATGAAAACCTAGGTCCAGCAGTGGGCTGCAACAGGCTGAAATTGCCATAAGCGTCGGTAACCACTTACCATCCGGTGGGACGCCTGCTCGTCTGCCACTTCAGGCAATAAAAAAAATACAGTTACTTTTACAATTAAGTTATTTGCTTGCAGGGCAAGATGATCTCAACATCCAGGTTAAAGGCCCTGGTAGTGGTGGTGGCACTGCTACTCTATGTGTATCTGATTATGGTCACCAAGACATCCTATCTCAAGTCCAAGAGACTTGATCGCATCATGAAAATGGTGAGTCATACCTGTTGAACATTTATACAGCTATATATTATACTAGAACACTCCGTCTTTCTTTATTTGGTCACTGCTCAGCTCCTATTGGACTTGGCATGATGTTATATGCAACACTAAAAGAAAATTTCAAATCAGACCACTAGTTCCTGAGATCAACCAACCAAACAAAGAAACAAACTCTTCAGCTTTATAATATTAGTGTAGATTTGGACACTTCAATAAACTGTACGCAAATTTAGAAATGGTAGGTTTATATGAGAGCATTATTAAGGAAAAAGTTGATAATTTCTCCATTATTATAGCTGTTTTACTTGATCAGTTCTACTGTAAATATTTCAGAATGTCATTTTAATTTACTGATAAATAAATAAATATTAAAAATAATTTAATACTCTGATGTCAGGCTGCAAGAAAATCATATTTTTATTTCAGTGTTGCCAAGGGTGTGAAAATGGCATACACATTTAGGTTTTTTTAATTATGCGCCTTTGCCCACTCATTCAGTTGCCATTTGAACAAAATTAGGTTTATTTTGTGTAATTTTTTTGATATCTTACTGCTGGAGACTTGCGTTATTTTATTACATTTTGAGTCCTCATTAACATGAAACATTATTTAAAATATCATTTTAAGCAATTTTTTCTGATTTTTTTTCTATACTTGTAGTTTTAACCTTTGATTGTGAAAAAAAAGTATGGTGCTATAGCTGCCCATTACCTTAATAACATGTCTAGTATGTGTAGATTATAAAAAGGTATGATAGTATGTACTTAAGCAAGCAATACTAGTTACAAGAGCAAAAGAACTAAGCAAGGTCGAAATTTCGATTTTTCAACAAATGCTGCAATTTTGGTGATTCATGTTAAAATACTCCAAGACATTAAGATTCTATTTTTTTTATTTGCATTGATAAGTAATCTATGCGAAACCTATCAGGGCATGTCAATAATAAAACGAGGTTATTTCTACTTACAATATTTATTGCTCAAGTGCACCAAGTGCACAAAATGTCCACCGCGTCTATATTTTTATTATAAAAAAATATAATATAAAAAAATCGTCGGGGGTAGCAACTGTCTAACGATTAGTAGCAACTCTCTATAGAATAAAAATATATATCACTAATATAATAAAGTTTAGCTTCATATCAATCACTAATATAATAAAAAAAAATTGTGTGACTCGATGGGAATATAAAATGTTTACTTTTCCCAACAAGACACAGTGTGAGTTGATGCATTTTTTTCCCATCCAGTAACACCAATATTCGGCAGTGTTACTGGTTAGGAGAAAAAAATTACAAGCAGTTGCATCGAGAGACAGTGTGATATGATGGGAATTTTTTCCCCAACGAGTAACAGTGTTACAGGTTTGGGTGTGACTGGATGGGAATAAACCTTTTTGAGGTTTTGATCAAATCTATAATCTATTATGATATCTTTCTGCATGAAAAGTCATTGTATGGTCAATAAAGACCTTACAATGAATTTTTTATTTAATAATAAAATTTACAGGATTCTTGTATCACTACTTACTTAGACCAAAGTCGCTTTCTCTGTCCCTATATCCCTATGTATGCTTAAATCTTTAAAACTACGCAACGGATTTTGATGCGGTTTTTTTAATAGATAGACTGATTCAAGAGGAAGGTATAAATACATACCTACCTATAAGTATGTAGTACTGTCGACATTATTTGGCGTTGGTTTTGTATGCGAGCGTCTATGTAGTGCATATTTAATCGAAATTGATCTGCGTTAATCACTGATTTGTAGAAGAATCGAAAGAACCGAAAACCCGGTTCTTCATATTTTGAGAACCGGTCCTTTTTGTAGCCCCCAGAAGCGGGAATTCCCGGTTCTTTCGGTTCCGGGAAAAACCGGTTCCGATACCCTAATACTATTAAACCTTTTTATAATCTACACATACTAATATCTACAGCTAGCACCATACTTTTTTTTCACAATCAAGGGCTATAACTACAACTAAAGAAAAAAATTAGAAAAACTGCTTGAAATGTTAATTTAAATAATGTTTTACGTTAATGCGGACTCAAAATGTAATTAAATTAAATAATGTCTTCTGGATTACGATAGCAAAAAAATTACACAAAAATACCTAAATTTGTTGAAATGGCAACTGATTAAGTGGGCAAAGGAGCATAATTTAAAAAAAAATTAAATGTGTATACCATTTTCACACCGTTGGCATCCCTGAAATAAAAAAATATTTTTCTTGCAGCCTGACTTCAGATTTATCTCCAGGTAACGGGTTATCCATTACTTACGACAGACCCTGTATATTATACCAAGTCCCTTAAGTTAGCCACTCATAACAATACAAATAGTTTAAACATAGCTGTGTATTAAAAACCTGGATTCAATGTCCTTGATTAAACAACGAGCTAAGCACGCCTTCAGATAAAAAATAAATACATAAATATTTCATTACAGGCATTAGAGACAGAGAAAAAAATGTTGAATATACACAACATGGACCATAACCTTGCAATGAAGATAGCACATGTGGAGAAATTTTATGAAGACTACTAATGAAACATCTCATAGCTGTTAGAGGTAGACTAGATTACTAATTAGTTGTACTTAAGTGTTTATCAATCTACTTAAATCAATTGATTGATTTATATTTAGTTTGGGAACAATGGTTGGAGAAAAACATTGTGATAAGATCATAAATTGCTGGTAACTGTATTAAAGTTTGTAGCAAAAAAGGATATTGATGGCCGCATACAACTGTATGTGTATATTATTCTGTATTTTTCTCAACAAATAAGTTTGTGGCCAGTGCAAAAGATTGTAATAAAAATAAATTATGTTGGAAATTAATTTCACCATCACGGCATTGAGTACATACAGTCAGGTGCATTGTGATTTAGTTATTATTTTATTTTATAACTACATATGTCATGCAGCTTGGAGTAGAGGAAGAAATTAAATTTAAGTACTTCTGTAAAAGTTCCTTTTATAATAAAAAAAAATCTTATATTATATTAGTAGTCTGAGCTAAAATCAAAATATTCAGTATTATATGGTGCCAACTGACAGCAACATACATAGATTCAGAACGATCCGACATAAAAAGCAACCATAGTTACAGTAGGTATCTTTAACCTAAAAACTTTAACTATTTAAAATAATAATCATGTTCAAATACTATTTACGAGTATAAACTTTTATTCTATGGTGATGTAATCGTGAGCTTACCCAGAAGAGAATAAATTATTTGATTGATTGATTGATTGAAGATCAGTCCCTGTAGGTACTATTTTTATCACGCATCATTACATAAAATATACCTATTCGCCGTGCCTCGACCTCTTCGTGCCTCTCTTGGGTAGGCCCATGGCTGTAATGTCTCAGTCAGTATTATTCTTGCACCAAAATTTTTATATCTCATTATATCTACATAAAATATTTATTAAGTACATTATGTTACATAGGTACCTTTTCATTATTTATTTTTGTTGCATTAGTTTTAAGAAAAAAAAAGAGATCTCAGGTGAGTAAGAAATTAGATATTTTTGTGTAGCCAAATAATAAAACTTATACTTTGTTACTGTTTTGCAGCTATTTATGTACTTGCATTTAAAAGTTTACTTTCGTTATTATGGAATATTGAGTGAGAGAAAGAGATCATAAAGATTCTGAGATAATAAAAAGGGGTAAAGTAAAGAAAAACAATTCTCTCTATATTCATTGTAGTGATTAATAGACTATTATAAACTTAAGGTATACTATTTTATTGAAATATAATTGTATTCATATTCCGATTGGCATTGCGGTCTGAGCGCGCGGCAGCCGTTTGAGTATGACTGCTGCACGTTCTTCACTTAGACCTGTGCTTAGTTAGACGTTGCGCGATACATCTGAGTCCAATCGATATCTTATATTCCGCTGTGGTACACTATGACATTTAAACCAAAATACTGAAATAAATAAATTAAACAATCCATCTGTGCATTAATTTTCCTTTATTAATAGAATTTGAGTTAGATAATTAACAATACATCAAATCTTTGAAAGCTAACATCAATAAAATATAATTATGTATCTATGTACCAAAACTATAACAGTGTCAAGAAAACATTAATTTAATAGTAGTTTATGCAACTGTCATATAAGAAGGGATATTAAAACACGAGAGTCTGTGTTTATTTTTTGATTTGAGTGTAGATAAAACTCAATAAAGTATGTACCGCTATCTTTTTTTTTATTAATTTATTAGACTATGGTTTTACGCTGAATATGAAAAAACAGGCGCACGCATGCGCAGTACGAACTGTAAAAAAAATGGTGCACGCATGCGTACAAATAAATTACTTTAACCTAGATACCTACTTTGTTTAATAACAATTTTTCCTATGAGTGAAGATAAAGCAGTGTATGAAACTGCATATAACTTAGGTATTAAAACACTCGAGTCAAGTTGACTCTTGTGTTTTAATACCCCTTCTTATATGACAGTTGCATAAACTACTATTTGATGATACAGTTGGCGGTACTATAATGAGTTTTAATTTTATGTTGCGTTTATAAAGTGCGTCTGTATAAAACCGTCTTTGAATTCGTAATTCGAATTTTTCGCTTTGAGTGTAGATAAAGGTGTGTATAAACGAGCGGCCACTGCGCGAGCCAATGTTCTGAATGTTCGAGTGGGCTCACGAACATGTTCACGTTCGAGGAGCCGCGCGCGATGGGAACCCATCCCCGAAGTTGCGGACCCAATGTTGGAGGAGTTTGCCGCGCGTATTCTATTTATGTATGTGACTTTTGTGAACAAAATCGAATTTCCTTTAATAATAATAGGTATTCTATATTAAAATATAAAATATGAAAAATACTCCATTGACAGTATTATTAAACCAAATGCTACGACACAAGAAATACTCCAAGCAATCAACAAGAAAACATTCAATACACAGGAAAACGACCAAATAGTCCTCTCAGTAGGTGAACATGACTGTAATCCTACAGAGGTCTTTATTGAATTGTCGACAACACTCAAAATTCTCCAAAATCGTCATGTTTACGTATTAAGTGTTGCTCATAGCGCTCATCTAAATGAAAAAACGTTAAACAATATGTTAAAGTTGTGTTGTGCCCAGTTTAAAAATTGTCTTTTTATTAACATTTATAAATTGGAACTCCAGAACAAAATAGTTAGTGACGCTATTGATTTCTGTGATTATCATAGTAAATATCTCAGTTATAATAATAGACGACTAACTGATGTACATATTGTGTCTTCGGCGATTGTTGAAAGCATACAAAACTCACAGCAACGAGTACTTACACCGAAAAAAGGTACAATACCTTTTTATTTTAAATGGGTAAATAAACAACCAGTTTGTGCAACCATGGACTCCAGTAATGTACTCAATCATGGACCTAGAAAGGGAACAATCCCATATTATTTCACACAGGCAGTATCTTCCGCTTCCGCACCGCACTATACAATGAAGAGCCATGACTGTGAACGCACTGATAAAGGAAACGGGGAAGAAGTAAGGGGCAATCAGCCGCGATCTTCACTGCCCGAGGTATTGAGAGGTACCGCCGCGCCTGGTTCCACGATGTTGCAGGCTGCTGAATCGCGTAGACACTTGCACCTATATTACGTACGGGAAGGCACCACAGTTGAACAAGTATGTGAACATCTCAACTCAATTTGTGGCAGTGACGAATGTACCGTCGAAAAGCTGAAATCTCGTGGGCAATACGCTTCGTTTAAACTTGGAATTCCATTGAGGTATGCCGAAAGTGTAATGTCATCCGGTAACTGGGCAAAAGACATATGTATTAAGCCATGGCAACAGAACTTTCGCGCCAAAGACTATTAAGTGTCGACTGCGGTTCCATAAAATAAAAGTGGGCTATCAAAATGTTCGTGGCCTAAGGACTAAAACTAATACCTTTCTTAATAATGTTACGCAAAGTGAATATGGTATAATAGCATTAACAGAGACTTTTCTTACAAGCTCCGTGTCAGACAGTGAACTCTTTCCTCCAGGCTTTAATGTGGTACGTAAAGATAGAACAGGTGACTGTGGATGGGGAGGAGTTCTACTTGCGTTTCGTGACTATTATAATGTAAAAATAGTTACCGACATTATTAATATGACTGATGACAAAGAATTAATATTCGCCATTGTGACTTATAAATATGTAAAAATATTATGTTGCGTCGTATATCTGCCTCCTAACTATAAGGATGAGCAATATTTGAATATCTTGACATGTATAGAAAATGTGATTTGTACTTATCCTGACTTGAATGTCCTAATCCTAGGTGACTTTAATTTGAACTCGTGCAGTATTAATGTAAAAGCTAATTTTGATTTTTTCTGTGACTTCTGCTCCCTAAAGCAATTTAACACAGTCGTAAATAATCGCGGTGGTATGCTAGATCTCGTGCTGGGCAATTTTGAATCCAATCAGATAGCTGTATCCCTAGGTGAGGATCCTCTCGTAAATATTGACCAGTACCATCCTATGCTTGATATAATTATAAAAATTCCACACTCTGGTATATCTTCTTCGTTGGCGTCATCTCCAAAGGAGACAGTTCGCACAGAACCCAGTCCAGACTGGAACTGGCGCAGGGCAGATTTTCGCGGTTTGTATAAGACTTTGGCAGAAATAGACTGGTCCGATTTGTCAAAAATAACCGATATCAACAGCGCTGTACAGTTGTTTTACGATAGGTTAAATGGGGCAATAAGTCTGTTTGTACCCCTAAAAAAACAAATAGCGTACAGGCGGCGATACGTATATCCGAAGTGGTATAACACCGAAATAATAAAAAATATACAAAATAAACACTTCCATCATAAGAGATTTAAAAAAGAAGGTAAAGAATTTAACAAAGCTATGTTTATGTATTATAGAGATAAGGTGAAAAAATTAATTGATTGTGAATATCGGACATATATGACAGTACTACAAAATAATATAATTGACAACCCAGTGCAATTTTGGACATATGTTAAGGAGAAGAAAAGGGACAGAAGATATATAGACTCATATGTATATGAAAACACTGAAGTGAAGGGTCAAGCAGCAGCTGACGCCTTTGCAAGTTATTTTGCATCCGTATTCCATACAGATAAGCCAGTGTTGAACCCGGGTATGGCTGCTGAAGCTGCACATGATCACCGAGATGCTACCTCTGTTTCGATCTTGGCAGTCGATGAGATCGATCTTAGAAAGGCGGTGAGACGTCTTAAACCACAGTCTTCGGGCGGAGCTGACGGCATTCCTGTATTCTTAGCTAAGGATTGCATATCAGTACTCAGAGTGCCTTTACTGTACCTGTACAATCTTTCATTAACTCAGTCAAGATATCCTGAAAGCTGGAAGTTATCCAGAGTAACTCCCGTTCCTAAAGGCGAGAGTGGCACGAATGTTTCATGTTTCAGACCTATTGCAGTCCTATCAGTGTTTGCTAAGATGTTTGAGGCAATTCTAAGTGATCGCATTAATACTCAAATCTGTCATCAACTACATAACAGTCAGCATGGGTTTAGAAGCGCTCGCTCCACCACAACCAACCTAGTCGCACACGTGGACTACGTTTGCTCGCAAATGGATAGGCGTAAGCAAGTCGACGCGGCCTACTTCGACTTTAAAAAAGCCTTCGATTTGGTCGATAATGACATATTGTTAGAAAAGTTGGCGATTATGGGTTTCACGCCAAATCTACTCAGTTTCTTTTCCTGTTACCTGAATAATCGCCGTCAATATGTGCGGTTGGGTGGATATAATTCTGGAGACTACTTTACTAGGTCAGGAGTAAGTCAGGGTAGTACGCTAGGACCTCTACTGTTTGTGATATTTATAAACGATCTACCGGAAGTGGTTTTGACTTCGGAGTGTCTCTTATTTGCGGATGATCTAAAGCTGAGTTTGGGTGTTGAAAGCGAGGCTGATGCCTTGGCACTGCAGAGAGATATTGATGCGGTCTCCATGTGGAGTAATGACAACCATCTTCCATTCAACAACCTTAAATGTAAAATAATAACGTTTACACGGAAATCCAACCCCAAGAATATTAATTATAACTTGACGGACACTCCTTTGGATAGAGTTAATGAGATTAGAGATTTAGGATTAGTATTAGATAGTAAATTAGACTTCCACACGCACATTACTAAAATTTGCAAATCAGCACACAAAATATTAGGGTTTGTCATGAGGACTGCGTCACAATTCGATAACATACGGGTTGCAAAAGTATTATATAATGCTTATGTGCGCAGTAAACTCGAGTATGGGTCTGTTGTTTGGAATCCTTATGAGGAAAAATATGCCCTAGTAATAGAAAAAATACAACGTAAATTTGCTCGTTGGGTATACAAGAAACAGTACGGATACTATCCCTACCTGTACCCTTCTTTATTCGTCTCGGGTATGGTGGACATAGAAACACTTAAACTTAGAAGAGTTATATCTCAAGTTGTGCTATATCTGTCGATAATAAGAAATGGAATTAATAGTCCTGAAATACTAGAGCGAGTCCGTATCCTGGTCCCTAGGAACATATCTGCAAACTCTGAGGGTCAGGTGGCTCCGCGCCGCCGCCCGCGGCTGCTGGAGCTGCCCGCCGCGCGCACCGAGCGCGGCCGACACGCACCTACCAACCGCGCACTGCGCACTATCGGAGACATACTTGCCCAGCATCACGAACTGGACTTATTCTCCGATGGATTAGGACATTTATGTAATAAATTTCGAATGATTTTAAATGACATAATATTATAATTATACTAATTATTTTAATTACTCAAAAATTTACAAATTGTACACTAATATTAAATACATTTTTATTTTTTTTATTTTTATCTGAATTATACATAACATGATATTAAATTTTTCATAAATAATTAATTCAATCATTCTAAATTATTGGTATTGTACTCAATATATATTATAAGGTTCTAATTTATTGCAAATAATGTAGGTATTACATATTATAATTAATGTATCTAATTGTAATTCTAATAATTTAGTGTAATATATATGTATAATTAGACAATTGATCTTATAAGCGTTTTGGATGGCACATCTGTTAGCTTGTAAGATTATGAATGAATGAATTCTACTACTCTACTAATACTCTTTATGTCTGTACAACTTTACGCGTCAAACAATTCACATAAAAAATAGTCAGTTTATTTTTTCTGCAAACAATCCACACTCGAAAGTGTGGCGGACACGGGCTTGGCTACCATCGGGGATTTTCATTTTGTAAACACAAATATTTAGTCGCTAATTATTAGAAATATTCACCAAGTATGTCTTATGTAAAAAGATATTATAAGTTAAATTTTTAAGGTATAGTCTAAGATCTAGATCAAAGTTTTTACCAAATTATTTATAACGCTCCTAGACTAAACGTCAAAAATTTAACTCCTTAAATCTATCAGTATTGATTTTAATGAAATAAAGAAATTGACTATTTATACAAGGAATATGAGCAAGTATAGTTTAGGAGACATAGGCGTATTAATCTATGATATACCTACATTTTTCAAACTTTAGTGAATTACTTACATACTTCTATTTATGGAGTAGTTAATTTTTAGAAACAATCCGATATAACAAATTGTACTTTATTGAGGCTAAGACCTTAGCATAAAATAAATAAATAGCATCATCATATCAGCCCAACGACGTGCACTCTTGAACATAGGCCTCACCTAATTTCCGCCACAGCGAGCGATTTTGTGCCTAAAAAAATAGCATACACAATATTTTTGTTACATTGCATATTTTAATTATTTCAACTTCAAAACAAGAATAGTGCCTTTAATGTTGTCCAGCAGTGGACTGCAATAGGCTGAGCTGATGATGAATGTTGCCGGGCGGCGGCGCTATGTTCAGAAATATTTAGTTATTCTATAAAAAAAATCTGTAAGAGAATTTTAAACTAAGCCAAAGCTCTGAAGCCTTAAATTATGATGTAACTATTAAATGCATTTGAATACAACCGTTGGTGTTACCACTGTTACCTATACCAATAATATAATGAGAGTCACCAGTGATAATCTCTGGTGTAGTCCGTCTCTACGGGCGAGTTTGTGAATCATCTGGAGTAGTAGAGCAGCAGACCGTTGTCGAGGCTGCGACACACGTTGTTGTCCGAGCCACTATCACGCTCCAGCACGGCGTCGGGTGAGCAGAGCCAGGGGTCTTGCGTGTCGCGTTGCCAGCGGTGGAGCCGGTCACGAAGGTCCGCCTCCACTTGTTCTAGAGATGGTTTGCCTACAAAAGTAAATAGTCAATTGTTACAAGCGGGCCTTATGTTACTTGCTCTTTGCTCTTGTATCTAATTACAAATCCTATTAAATTATGTTACTCTACTTAAGATACTTTATGCGAAAATTAGGATGGATGTTGATTACTTAATCACGTCAGAACGAATGAATATGAAATTTGGAACATATGTAGATAGATTGTAGTCTGAAATAGCATAAAGCTAAAGGCTACCACTAACCGCGCGTCACAGCGCGAGCGTTTGATGTGTTCATTATAAAGTTTCTATAATTATAAATTGAAAAATTTGTTTCTCGAAGATGGAGGCTATAGAACCTTCAAACCGCGACTCATAGGAGTCGCACAGTGCGGCAGGTGCCAGTGGCACAGTTACCGTGCAAGTTGTTGGTCTCGGCGGGGTCGGCGCGGACGTCGTACAGCTCCCACTGCGGCCGGTAGTAGTACTGCTTCAGGGTCTTGTACCACGGCAGGCTCTGCTTACTACGCGTGCGGTTCAGTATGTCCTGATAAATTGAACAATGATCTTACTTTACTTTTTGCAACGTTTCAGTCTAGGTAAATCTATACTAATATTATAAATAGGTAATGATTGTGAGTTTGGATTAAGGGGGTTGTATTCAAAACTACTGACCCGATCTCCATGATATTTCACATTGAGATAGTCAACTCCTAGAGAAAAATATAGGCTACTTTTTACTGACATAACACGCACACGGGCAACTGTGTGGAAGATAGACCTAATTTCTGAATTTGTCATTTTGCACACAATTTTAATACTTTAGAAAGTAAATTTACCTGGAAGGTGGGCGAGACATAGAGGTCCTGGTCGATAGGGAAGGGCATGCCGAAGTTGAGGTTGTGTATGAGCTTGTACCGGCGCGTGCGCACTGCTCGCATCGGGTAGTACATCGTGATCTCGTGGTGCGTCTGAGACATAAACACCGCCTCCTCCTCAGACAAAGGGGGCTCTGCAAACGAACAGTATTTATTTATTTAACTTTATACACATAAAAACGTACATGCGCGGACTTAATGCCCAGTCACCCCTTGGGCGATGCAGAGATGATACTATTAGGTGCAAGCAATGATATTGACATACAATATCATTGGGTGCAAGCATAAAAATGAAATGATAAAAAATAATTTAGGAGGGTTCATACGCGGTATACGCAAGAATGGCACCAATTAGTGTCATATTTCGTGGTGTTCCATTTTTATTGTTTAATCGGAGCTATATTTTTGAACACAATTTTTAGAATTACGCGAATATGTACTTAAAAGTATGTATCCGTAATGCTTATGGCTATTTTATTTACTATTACATAGTATACGTAAAAAAATAGAATTGTAAACGCAATGATTTCGTACCTCTTACGTACTTTTCAACTAATTCTAAAAAGTGTATTGAAAACATTTCAAAAACATAGCTCAGTTTAATTCCCAGTGCTGGTCCTATATATTGTAAAACATAATCACTTTCTGCATAATGCTAAATATAGCAGTGTGTGCCTAAAAAACTAATTTAACATATAATTACGATGTATTGTAGAGTAGATGCAAACCTTTCTCTAAAATAGGCAGCAAACTCTTCGGCTTATCAGTCTGTACAATATCATTGGTCTCCTGCTCCCACGGTAGCCCGTACCAGTCGAGCACGGTGGGCATGATGTCCAGCAGGCTGACCATGGCCCCCGAGGCCTGGTTCCTCCTGGCGCCAGGGTTGGGAGACGAGATGATGAGCGGCTCGCGCACGCCGGGCTCATAGAAGTTAGTGCGGCCGGACGGGAAGGGGATGCCGTTGTCTGAAGTGTATATGATCAGCGTGTCGTCGCCATGACCGGCCGCTTCTACTTCTTTGAGGACTAATGCGACACCTGTCAAATTTATTATAAATTAAAGCGAGGTATTAGACTTGTAAGCATGTTAACTACGTTATTTACTGCCCTCTAAGCCATGTCATAAATTTAGGGCAAATGGTATTTCTAATAGTGGATATGGCACGTTACGGACCGCATGTGCTACATAAGTTAACTGTTTACCTTGATCAAGACGAGACATAGTCGTATACTGCGCAGCGATGTCTCGTCTAGCGGCTTCTGTGTCCTGAAAATACGAACTACCTATTTAAGAACCGATTAATGAGATGAACCATTAATATTATAATTGTTTTCTACTAACCTGGACAAAGTAAGGTAATTGTACTTCGTCCCACTGGTAGTACCAGGGCTGCCAGTCAGGGATCAGCCCCATGCCCTCCTCGCCAGAGCCGAACCGCTCACAGAATGGGCCGTACTTCGGCTCACTGTGACCACACCGGTGCGGGTCGTGGAAACCCACGTACAGGAAGAACGGTCTACAAAACATTATATTATTATCATCATTATAAATTCATCAGCAACCCATTAAGTCCCACTGCTGGGCCCGGGTCTCCTCTCCTCTATCTAGAGAGCTGAGAGTATTTAGGCCATAATCCACTCACGCTGGCCTAGTGCGTGCGGGTTGGTGGATCAGACATACTCATAGAATTTCTTCTAGGGTATGTGGGTTTCCTCACGATGTTTTCCTTCACCGTTAGCAGATGGTATGTCACTTGACTAGAACATATAAATTCCACAAAGTGGAATCCACATTGGTACTGCCCCGGTCGGGATCGAACTCGGTCCGCGTGATTTGCACGCCGGTCCCTTATCCATTCAGCCACCATCGCTTATTATATTATTTAGGTTTAAATCCCACTACTTACCTACTTGAAAACCAACACCGCTACTTTCATAAACGTTTTCTGGCGACACTGGCGCTATCACTCGTACACAACACACACTATGTACGTAGTGCGCGGGATATACTCGTAGCAACATAATTAAATATTCTGTCGTGTCGAAATCATTGATCAAAGTTGGCTTTCAGAATATGCAACGTTGTTAACAGAATTTCCTTTCGACAATGTATGCTCTTATAGGAGACGTAGTCGTAGTCTCTTCCCTGCCTTCTTTACAGAGAAGTGACTTTACGTTACCTACTATCATCTTAGTCATAACTTACTTTTTGTGAGTGTTGGCTTTGGCGAGGAACTCCCTGGTGAGCAGCTTGATGTGAGTGATGTTGCGTCCGACTTGGTCGATGTGGTTGTTTAGCTCCGTCTGCTCATAGTCGAACTGGTACACGCTGGCCGGGCCCACGTGCTTCTTGCCGATTATACCTACGACATACAGACAATAAATTTTCTGTTAAGACGAAGTCAAATGAGCTAAGTTGGTACCCAATTCTCGCAAAATATTGGGTTTTAATGATTTGTAAAATTAGTAAAAAAAAAGTCAGAAAGCGGATACTTTTCTGACTTTGACCCAGGGCCGGATTTAAGGCAGGGCAGGCGGGGCGATGGCCCCGGGGCCACTACAAAGGAGAAACAAAAATCAACGGGTTATACACAGTTAACGTGTTTTTTAATAGATTTTTCGCATTTTTACTGATAAACACAAGCAAATATATGGTGTGTAATGGTAGAGTATAAAATATCGTTATAATTGTTAGAACAACTACATTCGCAAGAAACTTGAATGATTTTGAGTTTTTATTCGGAAATAAATTAGGGGCGGAGCACTCCGTCGTCGTTGCACCAGAGCCTCCACATTGTCGTCGTTGCCCCAGGGCCTCCACACCTCTAAGCCTGATGTAGCCTGTAGGTAGTTCACGCTGTTATAAAATAGTTTTAGGACCTTTTATTTTCTAAGCAATTACAATTTTATAGGACCCCTCACCCTTTTTTAGTTGTTATACCTAAATAAGATGCAGGATGTGGTTGCCGTATCGTGTTTATATGAGTTTGACTGTATTTATTTTTATATTAAAAGCATTCTACCACATTTACACAGCGCCATGTAGTCCTAAATTAAGATATTATATTATTTTGCTTGTGTTATGGCACTATGGGTAGGTATGTAGGTACACTAAACAACTGATTACTACGTAATTTTTTTTCATAAATAACACCTAGACACAGAACAAACAATCATGCTCATCATCATCATCATACACAGATTTGTGCTGGGTGAGAATGGAACCCACGACCTCCGGCTTAGAAGTCAGGGTCACTAAACACTAGGCCAACAGGTCAGTCTTGCCAGTGTAATGTGTCTGGCCAGTTTTGGGCGCACCGTTGTATGCGCCGCATCTTCCATAAGCATGGAAGGACTCATAGAGTTGTTGTACACATTACGAACCCGTTATAATCCCGTTCTGTCGCAATATGTTCGGTAGACTGCTGATGTTCTCGAACGAGTTGAAGTGATGCACACCCTGGTGCAGTCCGTACATGCCATTCTGATGGCTCGGAGTACCCGTCAGGAGAGCTGCGCGACTGTATCACGTTATAATTAGTTACATACGTTCAAATTGAGAAGAGATACAAGTAGGTAAGTTGGTATTTTAAAAGATTTTATAGATCCTGAAGAGCCCATCACCTACCTGGGAGAACAACTACTGACTGATGTGAAGGCATTATTAAAGAGTAAGCTGCGCTGTGCCAGTGCATCTAAGTTCGGTGTCTGACATATCTTATTTCTGTAAGATCCAAGCTCAAAACCACCATCATCCGCTGAAAAAATACATAAAATACATTCAAAAATAGTAGGTAAGTAATATATTTTAATATTTTTTAGACGGATGTAAGTTAAGAAAACATACCTAGCGTACAACGAAACGAAATTCATTGATGCGAATTGATTGTCCAATAAAAACTAACAACGTTATCAAAATCAACAGTCATCAAGATTATGTTTCATTTTCCTACCATTATATTATATATTTTTGTTACGTAGATGATAAGTATTGACTTGTTTATTTAGCGATATTATCAACACATCACGAAGTGGACGTGTAGCTGTCAAACGTGCGTGGGGTAATTTGGTTATCAATAATTTTAAGTAAAGCTGAGTGAATGACGGAATTTTATGAAACGAACTTACCTAGGATTATAAGTACATTACGCGCTTTATCTGACAATACAGTTTCAGTGATAAACAAACATAATAACAGTGCACAAACTAAACCCGGCGCGCTATCCATGTTCTGCTCCTCTTCACGAAGTTATCTATTTTGACGTGTCGGTCGCGGTGAAGTGTTGGCACTTAGCACGGCAAAGTCGTTGCCCTACATATCGACCGGTTGTGCTTTGCCTCCAAAATTCAAATAATATTTGGTTTTTGTACAATTATCAAGTAATAATACAAAAGAAATGTCGACGAGGAAATCTATTTTGTATCTTTTCGACGTAGATGGAACCCTAACAAAGTCGCGGCAGATTATCACGCAAGATTTTAGAAATTTCATATTGGGAAAAGTGCAACCTAATGTGAGCATAGGACTTGTAAGTGGATCTGATTATGGTAAAATATCAGAGCAAATGGGTGGAGAAGAAATAGCTGCCAAATTTGACTACGTGTTCTGTGAAAATGGTGTGATGCAATTTAGGGCGGGCAAGTTAGTCAGCTCTGAAAGTATCCACACTCGTCTAGGCGAACAAGTAACGCAAAGAATCATCAATTTTGCACTAGGTTATATGTCCAAGATTGAACTGCCAGCAAAGAGAGGTAACTTTGTCGAGTTTAGATCAAGTATGATCAACTTATGTCCTGTGGGAAGGTCATGTAGCCAGGAAGAACGCGATCAATTCGGCAAGTTCGACAATGAACATAAAGTTCGCCAAAAATTTATAGATGCTCTTGAGAAAGAATTTGAAGGCCAGGGTATTAAATTTGCACTTGGCGGACAAATCAGTGTAGATGTCTTCCCCATTGGCTGGGATAAAACATACTGTCTCAATCATGTAGCAGATGCTAAGTTTGAAGAAATACATTTCTTTGGAGACAAGACAATGCCTGGCGGTAACGACTATGAGATCTACAGTGACTCTCGAACAATAGGACACAATGTTACATCACCTGATGATACTAAACATCAACTTATAAAGTTACTCAATATTGAAGAATAGAATGTGTGTAACTTTTTGTATTATATTTTGTTAATTTTAATCTTACAGTAAAATAAATAATGTCTAATCATAACTTGCAAAATATTCTTGTTTCCTCTACAAACCCATATTATGTGCAAACTTTGTAGATAACTAATATCTAGAACTTACTAAACACCTAATATTTTATAGCTATGACTAAGTAATATTATAGCTGCTTATGTAGTGATTGTAATATTGTAGTACTTTTTTAAGTACACAGTACAAGGTTACATGTAATGAATCATGTTGTGTGTCACACATGAATGTTATTGCATCAGAATAGTGTTTGACCTGAAACTTGATGAGGTGTTATTTAAAGAGTTTTATTATGTAACCTATATACATTTAAGTATTGAACCTGTAGATCTCGATGATACCTAGGTCAATGTGAAGTAATCATTGGTGTGCTAGAAGTAATATTTTAAGTATTCAATAACTTGTACTATAAAAAAGTTAAACAAATTTATTTCTTTGTCATATAAAAATATTAACAACCCTTAGCCTAAATCACAAAAATAATAATTTGATGTTTGCTGTAAATGTTAAAAAAATATAATAGTTGCACTGATCAGTATTTGCATTTTATGCTTGTACTTTGTAGATGTATAAAATAAAGTTGAGCTTTCAATGTCCCTCATAGATGGGTTTTCTCTTTTCCATGAAGGAGATCATTCCTTCTTGTCTGTCCTTAGTGGGGATGTTTCTCTCATAATACTTCTGTTCTACTTCATAGCCTTCCTTCAGGCCCAGTTGGATGCCTTCATTGATAGCTTGCTTTGCACAGCGAAGAGCAATGGGTGCATTGATGGTGATCTCACGAGCTAGCTCCAGGGCTTTCTGTAAAGCAGCATTGTTGGAACTGTTTTGTGGTACAACATGGTTTGCTATACCTGAAATTGTTTAACATTTTATTTTAGACAAATCAGAAAATAATATTTGGTCAGCTATAATGGTAATAAACTATAAATAACTATTGGTGATATATTAACAATATTCGAGGTAAGTGATATGCACAGATTAATAGTGTAACTATGTGTTGTAATTTTAATTATGTTGTTACAGATTGTTTAATAATACCTAATTCTTTAGCCTCTTTTCCACTAATAATTCTGGAAGTATAGATTAGCTCCTTGGCAATGTTGAGGTTAACAGTTCTGGGTAGTCTCTGGGTGCCACCAGCACCAGGAATGAGTCCTCTGCTAGTCTCTACCAGCCCAATCTTAGCTGTTTCTGCTGCAATCCGAATGTCACATGCCAAAGCTAGCTCTAGACCCCCTCCAACTGCCACACCTTCTACAGCTGCGATGGTTGGCACAGGCAAGTCTTCAACTTCAATCAAAGTTCCTCGGAGATATCTCACAAAGTTGGCAACTTCATCTTCATTCATTTTAAAACGCTCTTTTAGGTTTGCACCTGTAATATAATTTTATACATTTTATCCACACATACAATAAATGATGTACTAAATCAAGCTTTCATATTGTTAAGTACCCATTACAAAAGAAGGGAAAGAGTTGGTAGGTACTTTATATTTTATTGCGGTGCGGTATTTGAACAGTGAGATATCAATAAAATACATGAAGGAAAGTAAGAGCTCTTTTTGCTTTCATTTTTATTTACATTATGCTACTTATGTTAAAATTATGCCTATTATGTAATAAATAACCAATAATTTACTAGTTAAAAAATCCCTTCTTTTAAATGTGAATTGAGCTATTAGATAATTTAAAAAATGAAGCAACAAATGCTTATAAGTGAATTGTATAGCTACAGGTATATAATGGTTAATAAATGACTAATAATAATTTTATAGTTAAATGCGTACATAAATAAAAAATACCTAGCACATCTTGTACAAGTCAACCATCTTAGTATTTAATTAAGTATCATAAATTTACAAATACTGAGTGATGAATCTTACCAGCACAAAATATACCAGGCACCATACTATGTAATATAACAACAGAGATCTTAGTGTCTTCCCTGATGAGTTGATTAACTTCTCTCATTGCCTCGGTCAGTCCGAAGCTGAGTGCATTTCGTTCTTTCGGGCTATTGAGTCCATAAAGCGCAATCCCTTTATCCAACCCCGTCAATTTTTCATAAACTATCGGGCTTACATTGTCGGTTTGTTGACTTTGCGTCGCTAATAAACGAGCTGACCCTATTTTAATTAATCTATTGGCTGTACTTAGCCTGTTAATCAACATCTTCACTTAGAAATTCAATAACTTTGCTACTAAAACAGTTGTCTTATTATTCGATGTCCAGGGTCAGTGTTATCTTGGACTTGGAGAGGTACTCTCAATAATTATTATCTACTATGTAACTGAGAACAACAACAGTAGCACACTTTTCGCGGGGCCGCAGCAAGAGGTAATCTTATCACTATCACGCAGCAACTAGATAAATATTTCATTTGATTGAAGTTGAAGAATGTTGAATTGTTGAACAACATTTAAACAACACAGACTTTTAAAAATATGTAAATAGAGACAGATGGATAGATATATAATATCACATAGAATAGGTACATAAATAATATATAGTAAATTTATCGTGAATTCTGGATTATTCAGATTCTTTATTATCCAACATCAATATTTGAGAAATGAATGATTGAACTTCACTCTGTGCTTGGTTTATTGCTCATTGACATAACAGGAGTTAAAACGTAGTGGTTATATTATACTCTGTGACAGTAGTGTTCTGTGATAAGTATTCTGTGGACATAACCATGACAGCGACCGGACCGGCGGACCCCGTCAGGGTATAAGTCAAAGTGACAGCGACATAACAAATTAATTAAAATCAATGATTGTTCTACATGTTATCAAAAAAATATACAGGTTTTAAATAATATGTATTATTTGCTGAGAGCGGTACGTAACGTAATGCAATGCTTAAGTATTTATTTTATAACCTATAATGTTATTTCATCATCATTACGACCAATACAACCCATTGCTGGGCACGAGTCTCCTCCAAAGATTGTGGGGGGCAGACGGGTTGGTATAGGGTTTGTTTTGAATTTTCCTTAGGTAAAAGGTTTTCCTTATTCACTTTATAATGTATTCTTAGTCCGTCACTACACGGATATTATTACTTGACGTCAAAATAATTCAGTCTCAGTCACACCCAAAGTATTATTTTTTATAAATTATTTCAGGCAAAAATTACTAACCTTAACGATGTTACCCGAAGATCATGTCCTGGAACTAGATCCAGATACTAAAACCGCCTTGAAAATGTACCTGTACAAAAATGTGCAAAATGTGGAAACTATTAGAAACAACATCATTAAAGGTGTTTGGAGCTGTGCTGTAATTAAGCCTAGTTTAGTATTAGATCCTTTTCAAGTGGCAGTCGCTGCGAACAGAGCAGTAGTGGCAGAGAAACAAAATTCTATGGTTACAAGGACAGTTTATGCAGAGATTTTATATAATTTATCACTAACTAAGAATATAACCCAGAGTTTGAGTAAGTTTGGCATAGAGAAAGATCAGAATCTGTTGGTTTGCTTCCTTGTGAGTGACGAGAAGGACAGCAGTAGTGAGATTCTGCCACAGATAGAAGGTGATCTGTGCCCAATCAGTGAACTAAACAATTTAACAAGTATCAAAGATGTGAAGAGTACCTACAAACTAAATAATATAAAAAGTGATGACAGTTTATTAGATGTAATTGTAAGCAGAATGGTTACTAAGAATTTTGTATCTTATTAAATAAGTTGAATACACATTCCTTTATTTCCTTATTGTGACTAATTTATAATTTTATACTCACTTATATTACCTAAATATTGTGCCCAGTGGAGGTGCAATGCAGGGACTGCATCATCCTTAACTCATTGTAGTCATGAAACCACAATCACTGTTGAGAGTAAAAACGGATGAGAAAGATGATATGCTCAAATTAGGCCTATTGATTGATTTACCTAAATTGCCCTTGCACCCTGCAGGCGAGGACTCAGTTATGTGGTTTAGCTGTCTGCCCATGTACCAATTTGCATAAACTTAAAGTAAAAAACAATCATATATTATATGATATATACATAGGGTTGTGAAGTAATACAAAAGAATTTTAACCATGTTTTATTTTAACAACAACAATTATTATTATGTAAAATGTACATTTAAATTACATAATACGTAAAAGCAAAAATCGATCACTTCATAGACAAAATGCAATATATTCAACAACCGATTGGCAACTTGTCCATTTGTTCATGGTATTGACGTAGCTGAGGTTTGTTCACAACTGGTGAGAACCACTTACAACTAACTATAGTTTTCTATGGCCACAAATTTCATAAGTGAATTCAGTAGTATATCTCCAATGTTAACAAATATTTGTTCATTGTCATTAACATAATCATGAGTTACAAACTACATTACAGTTAAATGCTCATAGTATCACTTACACTATAGCTACCGATATTCCTCAATTAATCGCGGTACAAACATGAAACAATAAAAAACATCCTCTGAATTACACATTGACATAATTTGTTACATTAAATCTAAATTACAAACAAAATCTTTAACTTATTACGTAGTGAACAAAACCTTATATAATTTAAAAATGGCAGCTAGTATTTATTGAGTCTTAGGAACTTTATGTAAATCACAAGACAAAAATCATTTGGACCGAAAAAATAATATATTTACAACATCTTGGCATAATTCAGAAAATTAGCAATAAAATGTACAAGTACGATATAGGCAACGGGGTACGTACCGTGTGTATAATATTATGTAAAACTAATAATTATATTATTTGTATGACAACATTGTAGCACCTCTTGAACACAAGATGGGACGTGCTACTCTCTGTACTGAGTGTACAAGACTAAGTGTCCACAACCGCGATCTCCATCATCATCATCAATCAACAAAACATTGCGAAACTAATCAATTTTAAATAATAATTAATTTTGGTACATCATTAGCATTACAATAGTCAATTTTATGGCTAGACTTGGGTCTCGTCAAATTTTAAATTTAGAAAAATTATGTCGAGAGTAGCGTCTTACGAGGCAGGCGCGTGCGCGGCCCGGGCCGGGCGGTGGGGACATCTCCTGTCCTTCACATCATTCGTACGATATCGTATGTCTCGAAACAAACGACTACACTAAATAAATATACTATTAAATATTGCATTATTGGTACATTATATTATTGTATAATCTATTTAATATTAAGTCGCGACTCGGCACGTCTTAGATGCAACGCGCTGGACACTACTCGCCGCTATATAAGTAGACGTGCTGCCGAAGCCAGCCAGTAACTCGTACATAGTATATACAGGCACACATCTCGTATTGGAACGGGTGGAACCACGGCCTACATATTTACACAATAATTACATGGCTACTTAAAGCGTTATATTTTGTGAATAATAAGAGTTGATATACGTGTATACATCGTGTATTGTTGTAATGTATTTCGCTAAGTAGTGCGCAGGCGGTTCGGCTCGACTCACGTACAGACTGCGTGATGCACTATTTATATACAATAACCGATATACTCAATGTCTGTGGGACTCTATCTATATGTTGATGCTATCAGCGGTAACACTTACCAATACAAAATTACAAAAGTAATAATTACAAATACATAATTTAATGTTACCGCTTTTGATTAGGCTTACGATCTTTTACTTTGGACACATAATATATATATTTATCTATGTAACAACAATTATAAAGTTTTGTTACAGAACTAAGTGTATTATCTGTCGTAAGTTGAGTTGCACTTAATTGCATGACATCTAATATAGATAGGAGTTAATTTGTGTCAGTATATCCCAGTTGCGCACGAGCACGTCGCCTTCGCGCGTCACATTCATCGTGACCATGTCAGCCCAACGACGCCCACTGCTGGACATAGGCCTCACTTAATGTCCGCCACAGCGAGCGACTTTGTGGCGCCTGCTACCAACGGCAGGCGTCACATTCAATAACAATAAATTATATTATAATATCGGTATAATGTAGCACCAAATATTCTTGCTAGGAGGCGTTCGAGTTCACAATAATAAAATGGAAATATTCGTATATTTCGTTTACAACATGAGTATTTTGCTCTGGTAACTTTGAATTATATTTATAAGTGTGAGCTCGAGCGCCTTTAGATCTACGTTATCTCATCGTTACGTGTGATGTTCCGTCGCCGTGGAGTGAGCGAGGCCGACACGTGGCTAAGGTTCAAGTTAGTACTGCGCACGGGCAGGCGGTCACACTCAACTGTCCCTCTTTCGCCCCGCGCCTGCTAAATTTAAACTCATCCCTACTAATATGATTATTGGACAAGTGTATTTACTCTCTCGGGCTAAACTGATATTAATTAGATTTGGCAGGGGTTGGCTCGCATTCGAATGCGGACATTTCGATATAAAAACGAAACAGTGTCTGTTTAACAAGAATGTGGTAGAACTTGAAGATGCGATAATGAATAATTGTTTGCCAACGAGTATATTTGGACGTTCCATTTCCATGACGCAGTATTGGTAGCAGGGATGCATGTAGTGCGGAGTGCCACGTGTCACTGCGCGAAGGGCAGCGCGCGGCACAGCGACGGTCACCGGCGCGCCTCCGCCACGTACACCGACACCGACGAGTCCTTGGAGCCCACGCCCATCGCGCATCTACAAACATTACTATGTTACTAACTGACATTTGTTTGTTTGAGCAGTGTACAACAAAAATGTACTTATAAATAAGTGCTAATCAAGTAATGGAAGCAGTCCAGCAGTGGACTGCAATAGGCTGAAATGATGATGATGATGCTGTAATGGAAAGATTGAATTGAACGCGCGACCATGGCACTCTTGATCAGTGTTCTTCCATCTGAGCTATGCGGGCGGACGTCCCTGAGATCTAGTTTATTCATTACCTGTTAACTTGCTACTGATCACCGTGATACCTACGGATAATATTCCTACATTGTAGGTAGGAAATATCATTAGTACGTAGTATTTTTTTTTTTTATAGTGAGACACGAGTTTGTCCGTGTCTCTGCGTCTGGAACCAGAGACATAATCTCTGACCTTTTTAATGTTATGTTAATTTTTTACTAATTTATTTTATGTTTATGAAGGCGAAAATTTCTAATTTAATTTTTACGTGTTTTGTCTTGACGGTCTCCGCACCAGGGTGCGGAGTACATACCAGGCTTACCAAAACTCAGTTTTGCCAGTCATAGTTGTACGTAGTATGTTACCTGAGCGGATGGAAGGTGAGACAGGAGACAGGCCCGATGCGCGCGCCCATGAACCCCTCGTGGAACTTGATCGTGTTCAGCGGAGTACCCTTCAGGTCGTAGATGCTGATGGATTGGTTCACCGAACCGCTATATATCACAAGTATTAATTAATAATGCTATTTATTGACAATAATTAAGAAATATATTGCAAATTTAATTGGTATTTATTCATTGGGCTGGCTTGAGAGACTGGCCTGTTTGTCTAGTGGTTAGTGCTAAGCCGGAGGTCGTGGGTTCAATCCCCACCCAGGACAAGAGCATGAAGGTTTGTTCTGTGTCTGGGTGTAATTTATCTAGAATAAGTATGTATTTACAAAAAAAAATATATATAAGTAGTATTTCAGTTGTTTAGTACCCATAACACAAGCAAATATAATTGCTTAATTTGGGAGTAGATGGCGCTGTGTGAATGTGGTAGAATATTATTATTATTATTATTGGGCTGATATGATGTTGATGATGATTACTAAAAACACGGAATTATTTATTGTGGAAAAATGATTTCTATGTAAAAAAGTGTCTATGTTCAGAGACAATAGCTCCAGTAAAATGTATGGAGGATGCGTATCGGAACATGCACTTTAAACCAAGTCATAGTAAATGTTAGGTATGTTGAGTTATCAATTAAATACAGACAACTATTTTTATTTAATCAATGCGAATAAAATAGCGATAGATAGTAGTATGTGTAGAGCAATGAGTGAATGGTAGATACTCGCCACGCAATAAGGTTACAGAGCGGGTGCACGTCCACGGCGGCGAGCGGCGCGGGCGCACGGACACTCTCCGTCACCGCCATCTTGCGGGCGTCGTAGATACACACCTCGCCGTCCATACTGCCGGGAGAAGCGCAACTTGGTATTAACTATATTCTAATATTCTTTAAATTAAGTTTATAATGATCATTTTTATAAATGAAAAGAATTTTAAGTTTACTTATAGAAATAAATGTTACATATTTTATTTACTTTTGGGAAGTAATAAAAAAATTCTGTCATTAGGTTGATACACTTATTTAACAAATGAGAGATGTAAAATTATTATGTAAAATCAATATTCGCCGGCAATATTAAAATTACCTTCAAAAACTGGATTTTTTAAGGTAATTTTATTATTGCCGTCCGAATATTGCCGAATATCCGTAGTTTATTATTATTATAATTATATACACTTTTAAATACATATTATGAATTATTACATAATATCTACAAGAAAATAGACAAGACCTCACGGTATGTCTTTACTGCCATGGAAAATGGGTAGGCCCTTGGTGTGGGTGGCAACGTGCGTCGCTACCCTTGCCAGGCCTCCGTCACTCGCTCAAAGTCACGCGCTATGTAGCTCGTAAACGAGCCGATCGCCAGTGGGCTGCCGCACGCGACACTGAGAGCGCGCACAGCACGTTTCCCGCTCAAAACGCATATGATACTAACGATATTTACGTACACTACGTATATTAAGTTTTGACTAACGACACGATGGTTAATTATTGAGAAGTTGTTGGATGTTATAGTCAAAAGACAAATAAAAAATTGTATTCTTTTTCATTTCCGAAACAAAGGAAAGAAGAAAGGTACGTTACGTTATTTGAAAGTAGGTACGCATTTCAGCAGGCTTTAGTTAGTAGTACCAATAATTTTAAAATGCGTCTTTCTTTAAAATTTACTAGAAAGTTTAGTGCGGACGTGCGGTCTTACAGAAATAAATGCAGTTTGTGTTTCATTACCTATATTATGGTTTTCGACCTTTTATACCTATATTGGCGTTTTCGAGTTTGTCTATCTATTTATTACGATCGAGGTGAATCGAGAGATGTCTTCATTAATGTTCTTTGTACAACCCTAATGATTTTGCTCGATGACGGACTCACGCCGTGTGCGGGATCGCGGGAATCTCGACTCTCGGCGCGCGTGCGTAGAATACGTTTCTTCTTGCAGCGTCGTTCGTTCGTTTTTGTAGGCTAATATAACGTAGGTATTTTCGCTTTTGTATAGGAGTGATGTATCTGTTACGTAGTAACTATTATCTAATCTGTGCCACAGGCCACAACGGGCGCGACCGGTCCCAACGCGCCGTCCCAACGGTCCTGGCGCGGCCGGGACTGTCATAAAACGGGCCGTGAGACCCGAGCATTAGATGTTACAAGTACTGACCAGGCGGTGACCATGGTGTAGATGTCGGGGCGGTGCTGCGCGGCGAGCACGGGCGCGTGGTGGTGGTGCAGGCGGTAGAGCGGGCGCGCTCGTCACTCGTGTTAGATGTTACAAGTACTGACCAGGCGGTGACCATGGTGTAGATGTCGGGGCGGTGCTGCGCGGCGAGCACGGGCGCGTGGTGGTGGTGCAGGCGGTAGAGCGGGCGCGCTCGTCACTCGTGTTAGATGTTACAAGTACTGACCAGGCGGTGACCATGGTGTAGATGTCGGGGCGGTGCTGCGCGGCGAGCACGGGCGCGTGGTGGTGGTGCAGGCGGTAGAGCGGGCGCGCTCGTCACTCGTGTTAGATGTTACAAGTACTGACCAGGCGGTGACCATGGTGTAGATGTCGGGGCGGTGCTGCGCGGCGAGCACGGGCGCGTGGTGGTGGTGCAGGCGGTAGAGCGGGCGCGCTCGTCACTCGTGTTAGATGTTACAAGTACTGACCAGGCGGTGACCATGGTGTAGATGTCGGGGCGGTGCTGCGCGGCGAGCACGGGCGCGTGGTGGTGGTGCAGGCGGTAGAGCGGGCGCGCTCGTCACTCGTGTTAGATGTTACAAGTACTGACCAGGCGGTGACCATGGTGTAGATGTCGGGGCGGTGCTGCGCGGCGAGCACGGGCGCGTGGTGGTGGTGCAGGCGGTAGAGCGGGCGCGCTCGTCACTCGTGTTAGATGTTACAAGTACTGACCAGGCGGTGACCATGGTGTAGATGTCGGGGCGGTGCTGCGCGGCGAGCACGGGCGCGTGGTGGTGGTGCAGGCGGTAGAGCGGGCGCGCTCGTCACTCGTGTTAGATGTTACAAGTACTGACCAGGCGGTGACCATGGTGTAGATGTCGGGGCGGTGCTGCGCGGCGAGCACGGGCGCGTGGTGGTGGTGCAGGCGGTAGAGCGGGCGCGCTCGTCACTCGTGTTAGATGTTACAAGTACTGACCAGGCGGTGACCATGGTGTAGATGTCGGGGCGGTGCTGCGCGGCGAGCACGGGCGCGTGGTGGTGGTGCAGGCGGTAGAGCGGGCGCGCTCGTCACTCGTGTTAGATGTTACAAGTACTGACCAGGCGGTGACCATGGTGTAGATGTCGGGGCGGTGCTGCGCGGCGAGCACGGGCGCGTGGTGGTGGTGCAGGCGGTAGAGCGGGCGCGCTCGTCACTCGTGTTAGATGTTACAAGTACTGACCAGGCGGTGACCATGGTGTAGATGTCGGGGCGGTGCTGCGCGGCGAGCACGGGCGCGTGGTGGTGGTGCAGGCGGTAGAGCGGGCGCGGCGGCGCGCGCTCGTCCCAGGCGCGCACGCTGCCGTCGCCGAAGCCGCACACGATCTGCTGCGCCGCGCCGCCGCCGCCGCCGTCGTGCGCACTGCCGCGCCACAGCGACGTCGCCGCCGCCTCGCATTCTACGGAATTAACCGTATTTTAGTTTTAGAATTTCGTGAGGTTGTCTTCGCCGCAATATTGACAAGTATAGTACTGACCGGTGTTGATGTCGGTGAGCAGCAGCTCGGAGTGCGCGTCCCACAGGCGCAGCAGCGGCGCGCGGCCCGCCAGCGCCAGCGAGCGGCGGCGCGCGCACCAGCGCACGAGCGTGGGCGGCGGCTGCGGGCTGTACCCGCCGCCCGCGCCGCCGCTCGACCCGCCGCCCGGGCTCACCACTGCACCACACATACATCACTACATTATATCTAATTTAAACATTTTAAAAAATCCACTGCACGATTATCATATTCGAAACAACCTTTTTCTTTCGATAAAAACGGTTTAAGATTAAAGCCGCATGTAGACGACAGGTACAACATAAAGGCGGAGACACATTACTGTGGCGTGGCGCGCCAGATATCGGCTTCATAGATTTTGTATGGTTAATTTTTTTTTCATTCCAAACCGTTATAAGTTTTCATTTCCCTTTGAGACACTTTATTAACTAGACTCGGGCCGAATTGCATAATTAAAAATTAAAAATATATTTTGTTATGTCGATATCAAGTACGTTAAGCTGTAACTTTTTATTATAAACATTCAAAAATAACCAGTAAGTTGTGTAATAATTTGATTGGTTTTGCAAAACAAACATTAAAATATAGTCAAATGTTGTTATGGTTTGCTCCACATCCAATTGGGCGCGAGTATAGTAATTATACTATCGATGTACACAATGAATGGATATGATTAACAACATTAGTATATGTTAGATAATGAACGGTCACATAACATGTATATGATATACGTAGACGACAAACTGTTACTATATAAAAGCGAAGGCTCTTCTTCAAAGGTCCAGAAAGCTGAGTAGTCTTTCTTCTGCTTTATTTACAGTGAAACTAAAATGAAACAATGTGTCACGCTACTGCGCACGTTTGTATTGTCGGTATTAATACCAAACCACCAACCAAAGACTATATCGTGTTATCTACAGACAGACAGTTAGATTTCGCTTTTCGTTTTATGAAATTTTATAAGTGAATATCCTGAGCCTAGATACAGTAACACGATGTCGCACGTGGGCGATCCAAAGCTAACAAGATTGGAACGCGATGGGATGCGGTGCCACGCGATGCGATGCGACTCGATGCGAGTGTGTAGTAGTCGCGTGACGTGGAGCTCGCCACGTACGGTCACAATACCAGACACGACATGTACTCACGGTTGGCGTCCGCCTGCTTGTTCTTGGTGGCTTGCTGCTTGTCCTCCGCCGACGAGAACTGGTCCGACACGAGCTGGGCCAGACCTGCGCCGCGCCCCAACACACACGTACAATGATACCGATGTGATGCGACAATCGCAATTGAGACATAAATACATGACATATCGCGCACTAATACTACACTACCACTAGTGCTGTTTACAACTGTACGGTTAGCAACAAGATTAACTGGTTCATAGTTGTATAATGATTTGGGTTCACAATATGTTGTTGTCTCCAAATTGCCAAGAGTTGTATGAATTTGAATATTGTGTCAAGTAAAGCCCAGATCACCTAATATCATTTCGGCATTGACAAATGGGGCACATGTTTGAATGAATATAACGAAGTGACTAGGTGTAACGTGAGTCAGGACTCCAAATTTATTTAGTTGCAGTTTTTCTACTTACACCATCTCTTGTTATAGGCGTTTATAAATATAAAAGATGCTGCACTATTCCAGTGTTCAGTGGAAGTGGATGTTTTACAAAAACTACAACATTTTCCGTGAGGGATATAATTATAATAATATAATATACTCCGTGTGTTCGACATTACAGGTTGTTAACAGCAATAGCTCATACACCATAAAGAATACAACTATCCTTCTATCTACAGCGATATTCTACAAAAAGTTAAATTATCTAACCAAGAAGCGTCTAACATCTGTCCAATTACAATTGCCAATGTGGTTAGGTGACTGTTTTGAATTTTGATTGTGACATGCGACGATTAGGGTTAGTAATGCATTTTGTTACTTATGTGTACAATTAATTGTTTATTTTGGCATAACATGCATAGTTTTTTTTTGGAAATTTGGCAAATTAACCTGAACTCTGCTTTACCGATAACCATTTTCCCATTTACTACAACTAAGGCGCAGTTACATAAGGATAGCATATTGAATTATACTCTACAATAATATAAAGACAACTACGACATTGGTTTTGAAGCACTGTCCTAAAAAGTTAGTCTTTTGCCTTGAAACATGATTCGTAAAAGAAATTGTGAATTATTGACGTGTACCTATGGTGGTCAAAAGGTTAAGTAAAGTAATAACTTGTAATGCTTTCAATAAGACGAATCGAAGAAATGTCTAAAGTTAAGTTCATAAATAGTAATGTGCACTATATAAAGCGGTAATCTTAGCTTACAACATTAATTGTGACATTCATTATAGGAAGCATCTTATAGGCCAGTCAATGAATTATTTTGGAGGGAAATGTCGAAAGCAGAAACTTTGACTTAGGAACTTTATTTGAACTGGTTAGGAGATAAACATACTAAAAGTCCTTACCCCCCCGAGGTGAGCCCGAGGGGGGGAGCACAAAGATGGTCCCGTTTTTAGGCGCTACGGTGAAACATAGAAACATACATACATAAAAATGTGCATAAACTGCCAAAAACATTACCCTTCCTTTTGGCTTCGCCGAAGTTGGGAAAAAGTGTTAAGCCCAAGTTGTTGAAAATTTTATCAGCTTTCATTGTGTAGTACAATAAAATTTAGTATGACGCATTGTTTTCGAGATGTAAGCAAAAATCTGAAAAGCCCGAGGCGGGGAGCGCAAAGAAGGTTCCGTCTTTGTGCTCCCCCTTCGGGCTCACCTCGGGGGGTAAGGACTTTTAGTATGTTTATCTTTTAACTAGCCCAAACAAAGCCTGTATAATGGGTTGTGCTCTGAAGAACTGTTTGAGATGATGCCCACGGCCACCTTCTACCATCGCACCGCTCGCCATCGGCAGGGAGTTCATCCCCACACCTTGGAACCGAAATGGTCTCGTACCGCGCGGTTCCAGAGGAATTTCCTCCCAAGAACTATCAGGTTGTGGAATGAACTCCCTAACGAGGTTTTCCCAAGGGACTACAGTATGGGGTTCTTCAAAAAAGGAGTGAATAGGTTTCTTAAGGGTCGGCAACGCGCTCGTGATGCCCCTGGTGTTGCAGGCGCCCATAGGCTACGGTAACCGCTTACCATCAGGCGGACCGTACGTCTGTTTGCCACCGTCGTGGTATAAAAAAAAAAAAAAAAAAAAGTTTCTGCTTTCGACATTTCCCTTCACAGTACCATTTCGAGCACTCATTTACTAGACTATTAATTCAATGAGATCTATGTATTCACAAACAACACTTAGGTAAGGCTAAGCGCGCACTAGGATAAAATATCGTTGCGAATAATTATCGCAAATCTGTAAACAACAGAACAATCGCGCACTGCGAAAATAAATCGTAGATGCACAATCTATCTATATTTTGTACCCTTTGAAGCGACTTTTCGTCGAGTTGCGATTTCATTTCGCACTTAAAAATCGCAACGAATACCTTCGCAGTACGTGCTTAGCCTAAGAAAAAATATTTTTGACAATTGAATTATAAAGTAAGTATTGTAATTGAGCAATAAATTTTAAGTTTAATCAATTCATAGTTACTTTATGAGATAACAGTAACTTAAGAAAACGGTGGGGATATAAATCGAATAGTAAATAATAAAACTTTCCCATCAGAGCGATAGGCAGGTACTCTTTCAAAATCGTACGTGGATTTTGACATATGTTTCGCTCCTTCAGCCGAACTGTCCTTACATTAGAAAGTGCTCGGTTTGGTGAGTGACTAGTAGTGAGAGAGTACTGTAAGTGAACACGAGTGAGTAGCGAGTGAGTACGTACTGTAGACGGCCTGTCCGGGCGGCGGGCGGTAGTCGGCGGCGGGCCGCACGTCCAGCGCGCGCCACGCCGACACCAGCGCCGGCTCCATGCTGCTGCCCGACGGTCTGCCAACACGGTGTCAGACACTCACTTCACTGTCTATGTCGGATTATATTTCAAACTACTGATCTGAGGATTGGATCACATAGAGCCGCACCAAATTGCATCTATCCCTTTCTATCATTTAGAACCATCATTTACTAAAGCGAGATAGAGCCTCGGCGATCCCCGCCGCTCTCTTTTCGACCCTAAACCTGACGTAATTTAAGATTTGCAGGTCCGGCGATTTCCATCACCTGTCTACGAGTATGTTACTTATTTTATAACTTTTTTCACTGTGAGTGGGATTTATAATCCGATCATTCCGTAAATCAGCATTTCTAAAATGTGAGTCGCGACACACTTGTGGTACGACCATGAATTTTGAGTGAGTTTAAAAAAAATAAGATTGACGACCAACGCATCGCGCTTAGTCTTTTATTGTTCGTCGTAATCGTAACTAAATTTAAAGTTACATCGACAAACAATCTCTTCTCTTCTTAAGGATTCAGTCCCGAATCTGGAAGATTTTGTTAGGTGGGTCGCTGTTCAATCAACTTTGGGAACAACTGCTGTAAACACCGAAACTGCATCAAGATCCATCGAGTGCTTGAAACTGTGTGTAGTAGAGCGCCGTGATGTTTAGTATGTGTGTGTCACCTGTAGATGGCGAGGTTGCCGGTGTGCGAGGCGACGGCCAGCAGCGCATGCTCGTGCGCGTTGATGTAGGCGAGCGCCGTGATGTTTAGTATGTGTGTGTCACCTGTAGATGGCGAGGTTGCCGGTGTGCGAGGCGACGGCCAGCAGCGCATGCTCGTGCGCGTTGATGTAGGCGAGCGCCGTGATGTTTAGTATGTGTGTGTCACCTGTAGATGGCGAGGTTGCCGGTGTGCGAGGCGACGGCCAGCAGCGCATGCTCGTGCGCGTTGATGTAGGCGAGCGCCGTGATGTTTAGTATGTGTGTGTCACCTGTAGATGGCGAGGTTGCCGGTGTGCGAGGCGACGGCCAGCAGCGCATGCTCGTGCGCGTTGATGTAGGCGAGCGCCGTGATGTTTAGTATGTGTGTGTCACCTGTAGATGGCGAGGTTGCCGGTGTGCGAGGCGACGGCCAGCAGCGCATGCTCGTGCGCGTTGATGTAGGCGAGCGCCGTGATGTTTAGTATGTGTGTGTCACCTGTAGATGGCGAGGTTGCCGGTGTGCGAGGCGACGGCCAGCAGCGCATGCTCGTGCGCGTTGATGTAGGCGAGCGCCGTGATGTTTAGTATGTGTGTGTCACCTGTAGATGGCGAGGTTGCCGGTGTGCGAGGCGACGGCCAGCAGCGCATGCTCGTGCGCGTTGATGTAGGCGAGCGCCGTGATGTTTAGTATGTGTGTGTCACCTGTAGATGGCGAGGTTGCCGGTGTGCGAGGCGACGGCCAGCAGCGCATGCTCGTGCGCGTTGATGTAGGCGAGCGCCGTGATGTTTAGTATGTGTGTGTCACCTGTAGATGGCGAGGTTGCCGGTGTGCGAGGCGACGGCCAGCAGCGCATGCTCGTGCGCGTTGATGTAGGCGAGCGCCGTGATGTTTAGTATGTGTGTGTCACCTGTAGATGGCGAGGTTGCCGGTGTGCGAGGCGACGGCCAGCAGCGCATGCTCGTGCGCGTTGATGTAGGCGAGCGCCGTAATGCGCCCCCACGCGCGCCGCCACGACCCCACGCACAGCTTGGCCGCCGTGCCCCAGTCCCAGATACTGTACAACACAACTCTCGATATACATACACATTTGTATCCAACTCTCCTTACACAAAATACCTTTCTAACTACCCGCTCGGTTTTACTTCTTCTAAATGAATTACTGCGATTGTTACAATAAAAAAATTAATGATAAAATGAAAGTAGCTGGAAAATTTCTGGACTTTAGTCTCTTATTACTTTTATTTCCGCTTTTGACAAATCGTATCTCGACTCTCTCTCGTCAATCGTAAACTCATTTTAGTGAAATTGGTACATTACGGAGTAAGAGAACAAGCGTTGGAGTTGTTTCACAGCCAAAGAATATATTATGTAGTTAAGTTTAACTAAGAACACAAAAAGGTGTATAAGCGTACCCAAAGTTATCCTTGGAGGCGACGGCGGCGTGTTGTTCGTAAGGGTGGAACATGACGACGGCGGGCGGCAGCGGACAGCGCGAGTGGAACGCCTGCGTCTCCAGCCGAGACACGCGCGCGCTGCGCAGCGCTGAACACAAACATTGCTTATAACTATCACTACTTTGTTGTTGGATCTTTTATAGAAGCTCAGTATAGTGGCTCCTCGTCACCTGGTGGAATATCAAAATTAAATAAATACATTATAGAATAAAAGAATTACCATGGTGGCGTCCACAAATGTATTGAGATGTAGGAAGTCCCGGGTTCAATCCCCAGTTCGGCCAAAAAGAGTAAATGTTAAGTTTTTCAAACCTACTTCTGAGGGGGAAAAGGCGTATAGTATATAAAAGTGCACGTAGTAAGTAGATACCAGCGGCCTCAGCGCGCAGACTTCGGTTCCTGGCGTAGCGCCACACGCGCTCGTGGTGTGGGCGACTCTCGCAGTCGTGGCGCCAGTCGCCGCCCCCCGCCCCCGCGCCGCCGCCCGCCCCCGCCCCCGCGCCGCCGCCCGCCCCCGCCCCCTCGCCGCCCTCGGCGCGCGCAAACATCGACGACGCCCACTCCACGAACATTGTGCTCACTATCGGCTTCTTTGAAGGTTGACCTGTTCCAACACACCACGAGTCATGATACACTTTGTCATCATAGTCGACCGACAGACAAATGACATAAGTTCTTATTTGCTATCTTCTTCTTATTGTGTGGGCTTGAGGCAGACCCTAGTGTTGGAATTTATCAAGTCGCCTAAAAGGCTTCCAACATGACTTAACGACTACCACATTAAGTGATAACTAAAATATATTTGCTATATTTAGGACATTTTGTTTTGTTGGAGGAAAATATTTGACAATATTTGACATAAAATAATTTGACATTTTAATTTCATCCAACAAAACAAAATGTGGAAATATAAAGAGGAGAGAAAATGAGGAAATTACCAATAAAAATATTATAGTTTATCTCAAATTTGAATCCTAAACACAGCTATTTTACATAAATATAATACTAACTAGAATTAGATGAGGTCGACTCTCGTTCTCTGTCGCGGTTCGCAACCGAGTCCTCGGATATCGTGTGTGGTAATCCTCCTTTCGCGCGTCGATTACCTACAAGAAATCGTTAAATAAAGTAATTTTTAAATGTTACATAGTATTGACATGTTAGCCAAGACTCACCGGAGGACAGCGTCCTGGCGTGTTCGTGCGAGCTGAGCGGCGACGAGCGCGTGTTGGGCGACGGCGGCAGCGACGACGAGTTGCTGCGGCTCAGCTCCAGCTCGCGCCCCACGCTGTCCACCTGACACATACTAGTTAGTACCGCTCCTACTTTGTTTATTGACGACAACTGTCCACCACACGTGTGGACAACAACAAGTCAATGTGATACTTAAAGGGCCGGCAATTATATATATATTATGTTTATAAATATATTTCATGAGCAATGCTAGGTACAGGATTTAGTAGTAAATAAAGTGTTTTAATAGTTTAAAATGTGTACCTGATTAGAGATGTAGTTGATGATATCGTTTGCCATTTGCGATATCTGTGGATGAGGTTCTCGCGCCATCGACGTTAGTGTGTTCCATAGTTTCATGTAGACTGACCCGAAACCTGACAGGATAACATCATCATATTAAAATATATTAATGGAGGCAGGGCATACGACTCGGTACCAAAAAGTGGTACTAAACACACTAGTAAGGTTAACGGTCATTATTGGGTATACTTACAGAGTTATAGAAGCAGACAATTAGAAATTAGACAGTTAGAATAAATCAGGTCCTCGACCTTTCACCTCGCGAACCAGCTGATTTTATTCATAGGTCTCAATGTAAATGGAAAGTATTTGAATTTGAGAATAAGTAAAATTTTTAGGTTCCAAATTTTTTTTTCATAACTGATGGTGTTAGACGAGCCAATGGCACATTTGGTAATAAGTAGTAAACACAGTCTATGGACATTGACAATGTCTGAGAGCACGAGTCTCCTGTGCTGACAGGACAGTCCAAGCGCCGTGTAGTATGTGAGGCACGCACCGATAGAGGGCAGCGCGAGCGCGGCGGCGTTCCTGACGAGCGCGTGCGAGTGCGCGCTGAGCGGCGCGCGCGCGTCCGACAGCGCGTCCCAGCCCTGGTCCACGCGCCCCGCGCCGCCGCCGCCCACGCGCAGCGTCTCTCTGCAACATCGCCAGGCGTCAGTACGGACAACGTAACGTACAAGTTAGTGTTTACGTCGTCGCGGTCTCCTCGTCGCATCGTTATCACCGATGCAACCCAGGCAAGACAATATTTTTAATTGAGTGATAATATAATAAAATAAAAAGTCACAAAGATGTAGTTATTTGACTTACCTATCACTTTTCCGTACTCTCTCCTGGATGTATACCGCTATGAAGTGCTGTTCGAATATTAACACCAGCCACTGGAGTGCTGTGAATATAAACAACATGGAGTACATTTCGAATCGTTTATCTATGTCTATAGGACTGTATCTAATAGTAAACTATTACGGAATTTATTCCATATCCAGCGTGTTGGCGTCCTCCGTACTTACACCGCCTACACCGCTTTATGCAGGAGTGACGAACAGCTTCCGTTTCAAAGTATTTTTTAACTAATCTTGTTTAAAATAAGTATAGTATCGGTCTAATAACTGGAAAGGGAAGCGCGATCACCCGCGGCATCGCGACGTGAGACTGACACTGGCGCCGCGGACGATTTCTCGCCAATACTTCACTTTTTCTGTCCTGCCCGTCTTCAATGTGTCAGCAGAGGTCAGATGTGTACAGCTAGTAGGCGTAGAGTAGTTACCGGCGAGGATCTCGTGTCGCACGAGCGGCGAGGCGTCGCTGGCGAGCGAGGCGGCCAGCTGCACGCCCACCTGCTGGTCCAGCGCGTTGGCGTGCTCGGTGCGCTCGCCGCCCCCCCCCCCACGCCATGAACGTGCCCAGCGCGAACGTGCACGCCGCGCGCACCTGCACCACAACACGCACTGTGTCACATACACACTTACTACTCATGCCGCCATTTTGGTCACGTCATCTCAATACTCAATAAACGTTTCAGATTCAGATTCATTCAAATTATTACAAAAAAAAACAGAAATATTATAATTGTAACCTTGACAACAGTAATTCAATAATTATTTATCTATCAGTACTTGACTGATAGCATTTCTTGCTAGCTTATTTTTAGTTGCGGGTGACGTCACAGTCACGTGGCCTCACCCGCAACTATTAGCCAAAGTGCGAGTGCATTAGCGATGAGCGGGAGTGATACTGGTCGGTGTACCTCGGGGTGCGGGTGCTGCAGCAGCGGGTACAGCTTCTCGTGCGCGAGGTCCCTGACCCCGGACCAGCGCGCGGCGGTGTACCCGCGCCACAGGCGGCCCAGCGCGATGCAGGCCCACTGCGCCAGGCGCGCGCTGCCGTCGTTCAGCTGCTCCAGGCAGTACGAGATCATCGACCCCTACACACACACACCGTTAACATTATCTTGCTCACCAGTCAAATGTTGTCTTATACCAATTTTAATTTATTTGTTAAAATAAAAAAAAGCAGTTCCGTGAACTGGCGCTACTTGGGGTGACTGGTCAATCGTCGTATGCTGTAATTATTCAATTCCTTTTTTTAAAGCTTATATTGCAAAACAATGTGTTCACAAAATGTTTTTACTGTTTTCAAATACATAGTTGGCACCAAGTGATGATCACATACCATACTTCTTGACGAAAACAAATTAAAGTTTGATTGCTTATTATTATTTATTAATTTTATTGAATTTGATTTAGTATGTATGTTTCATTAAAGAAAGTACATACAACAAAATCCACCTACTTGCAACGCGGCCTCTTGTCCAGCAGGATAGTTGTCGACTATACCGGCCAGGACGTACGCGGCCAACGTCCTGTGTTCACTCTGTAACAGTCATATAATCATTTGTACTTAATTTATACAAATTAAACTAATAGACTGTTTGTTGGTGGATACTTACGTCAACTGTAGGGTCTTGTAACACAGAGAGAAAGTATTTGTGTCCCTTCGCGTTCACCAAGTCCACTTGACAACTCTGTAATTATTATACATAAATAAATAATAATGCAGTGTAACAAATTTCAATGTATGCTTTTATTAATTTTTCGGTATTTAAATAAATTGTTAGTTTCTTTCAATATACTTCTGTTATAATGGAAGTTTATATTTAAAATGACATTGAATACAATAATTTAATGTACGCTACATGAGAGCGGTGGTGGCGGCGTGACTGACCGGGTCGACTGCGATGATCTTGGCCCAGATGTAGACCATGCTGGGGCGCAGGTCGGGCGCCGAGGCCTGCAGCAGCTTGAGCATGTAGGGGAAGATGCCCACGGCCAGCACGGCGCGCGCGGCCCAGGCGCCCAGCGCCAGGAAGCGGCACAGCAGGCGCAGCGCCCGCACGCGGTGCAGCGTGCTCAGCAGCACCTGCAGCACCATCGGCAGCTGCGCCGGCGGCGGCCGCAGCGCGCACCCTGCACAAGGATTCGCTCTGTTACACCACTAATCACCAACAAAAACAATACACAACCGAGTCTTATTATTCCTGCAGTCTTCTTAGAGCGGAAGTACTTCCCCGGGAGGACGGCTCAGTTTCTACGGGAGGATACCTGTTGCATCAAAAAAGTTAAGCACTCTTAAAAAAATGGAGGTAAACTCACACTTGCCGAGGTCCAGCCAGACCTGGAAGGCGGTGAGCTGGTCCCTGAAGAAGGGCGAGTGCGTGTAGTCGTGCGGGTCTGGGCGCAGCAGCGCCGGCAGCTGCGCCAGCGCCAGGTCCAGCGTGTGCTCCCACGCCGCCCACAGCGGGTGCGCCGCCAGCGACGGCAGCGCGGGGGAGCACACCGGCGTGCAGTTGTACGACCTGCATTTTTAATTATTGAGAAACAACACATTTCAAATCTTACTAATATTATAAATGCGAAAGTTAGGATGAACCAATCCAATTTTTTTATTTTTTAAGCTTGGGTGAGTACAGGATATGGTCTTAAAATAAATATAGTGCGCCATTCTTTGTCATTGTCATTGGACATACAAATATAAATAATAAAAATCATTACCAAGTACATATTTATCTAAATAAATATAACAATTATTGAATTAAAATTATAGAAACTTAACAAATAATATAAATGTATTTCTTGTGTCATTTCTATTAGCATCATTTAGAAATTCTTCTACTGAATAATATCATTAAATTTGTCAACTCACAAAGCAAACAATGCTGCTTTAAATCTCTGAACGGGAAGACTCCTCAACACTTTGGGTAACTTATTATATATTCTGGGTGCCATGCCAAAGAAACTCTATTGTAGTAGTGCAGTCTTACAATGTATATTACGTAATTTATCTGTATATTGAACATGGCAGAATGTTTGTTACAGAGACCAGAATGGCTGATTGGGTCTGTATGAAATTTGGCACACCGGTACACTATGGTGTCAAATAGCAAACAGTTTATTTTTTCTCCCGGGAAAATGTACGGTGCCTGTGTAGATAAGATTTATTTGTTTTTAGCAGAGGTTTTGAAGGATCAGAATGTTTTATTTTTTGCATAGTTTAGAGATTAGATAATATCATAGTCAAGCTACTTTTTATTTAGGATAAATGCATGTTTCCTCTGGGATAGAACTATTATTGTATAGTACAGGAACCATGTATATCGAATTACGCGCAGGCAAAAGAGCAAGCGACAGCTAATATATCACATTGTAAATCGAATATAATGAACCCCTTATAAATCGCACTCAGTGTAGACACGTACGGATCGCGAACAATCCCAATCTTCCAATTACTATGTGAGCCCGCAGACTGCGTGCGAATGTCATAAACTACGTATACGTACATTTAGTTACGACGTCCAACAACAATACGAACTTGTTGGGATTTTACCTCCTTTTCGTGCGTTGAACATAACATTACCAGAGGCCCGATCACGAACTTCTAATGTAAACGTAATCGTATCGCCATCGAGCAAAAATGTATGGCAATTTGTACAGCGCCTCTATCGTACGTAAGATGCACCAAAATTGGTAGCACGAACTTTTGACAACTACTTTCGTCTGGTAATCGTATCGAGCTCGTCTGGTATTTCCATACAAATTAATTTGAATTGCGATCACGAACTCAATTTTGACATACGCTACGTAAAATTCGAAAGCTGGCTAACGTATTCGTCGAAACCTTCCGTCACTTAAAATTTCTCAGTGAGTAAAGTTTTGAAACGGGTTTAAACTAATTTTTCAACATTTATGTACATATAGAATGCATGTATAATCAATATTAATAATATTTAACATATTTTATATTAGTTATTAGAGCAATAAATGGCCTAAATTCATATAACAATATTTTCTCAAGTTTCACATTGTGAACCGCCAGGTGGCGTCCTTCCATTTGGTTGTTAAATTATTGTATCAATTTGGTTTAAATTATTCCAATATAATATTCTTAACGTAATTAAATAAGTTTCCTATAATTTTTGCATAATATTTAGAGAAAAAATAAGCAAATAATACGCCGATAAAAAAATATAAAATGCGCCATTTTAAATTTTTTGACATTTAATTCAATGACATTACTACTATCGAGTAGGGTAGTGTGCCCAGTGTACCGGCTGCAACAAATGCCTTTAACCTAACCAAGAATATTAAAAAAATGGTATAATAAGCATTCTAAATTAATTAATAATTATTTTATATGTAAATTTACGGTTTTAATACACTATATTTATACTTTTTTTTACTCGGAAGCTTAGATATAAATAAAATAAGTCAGCTGTAATCTTGTAACGCCGACAACTGGGCATGTTTACCTAAATTCCTAATGTAATGGTATCGACAAATGTTTCGAGCCCTCGATAGTCGATAGTAAGAGTTCGTGATGCCGACTCACGTAAACGTATCGAGCCCTCGATACGTTTACGTTACGATTACGCATATATTTTGTGATTGGGCTACAGGACTGCCACTGTCAATTCGACAGAGAAAACTGTATTCAGTATACGCACAGAATTCGTACGAACTATACATACGATACTAATTCACATTCAAAGTGTACTCGGCGTTATACTTACTGACATAACTAACGATATACCTCATAATTCTATCGGCGAGTAAGAAATTCCTGCAGAGTGACGCAGTGAGGAGATCAGCGCGGAACAACTGTTGGAACAGTTCCGGCGGCAGCGAGCTCCACGCAATCGTGTCGGTGATGGCGGTGAAGATCCAGTTGAGCTCGCCCAGCATCGTGCGACGGTCCGTCACCTGGCCCGGGATCCTGACAGAGAATAATATTACATTTTCATTTCATACTTGAAAGCAGAGTATAATATGCAAGAAGTTAGCTTAAAAATTATTAGACCCATACATTTTTGTACAGAGCAAAGTTCTATAGTGGTCCTGTTGTTGTGCAAAAAGTAAAAGTTGTTTCTTGTAAGAAATACAACGCCTGCTTTATGGTACAAGCTCAGTATCGCGGGGTTTTACAAACGTACAATGAAAGGACACAAACACCCAGACACGAAACTAATATCTACGATTCACACAAATTTCACTAACGTGGAAATTGAACCCACTCGGCGCGGCAATGTTACTGGCGAAGCTGAAACCATAACCACTATGCTACAATAACAGTCAGACGTTAGTCTTTATATACAGCAAATGATAATGGACTGTATCATTAAAGCTACAAGAGCAAATTTTCAACTCGTACTTATCAATAAGATCGTGAACGTCGTGCGGCGCCACCCTGGTCCTGGACCTGAGCACGAACCACTTCATGGCCATCTTGACAGGCGTGGTGAGACACGCCGTGAACAGGTCAGCGGGCAGCTCGGGGTTCATGGGCAGGCTCTGGCCCTCGGCGCACGCCGCCAGCTGGATGCAGTTCTTGTACGACACGCTCGGGCCGGGGGGCGCGCCCTCGGCCTCCACTTTAGCACCTGCTTGGGCCTGATCAACAAATATAGTTTTATTGCCAAGGTGACGACTGACATGAGCATTTGCTGATTTAAATATTCGTATCCTAATACTTATGACAGCTGCAACCTGCAACTCTTCAGCTATTACAGACTATTATATACATTATTCAGACATATAACGTGCTCACAATGAGCACACGTTCATGGCAGGCACCACTTTAAGAGTTTAAGAGCAATGGTATACACTCCATCAAAGAACCTGAACATTTATTGAATATCCTATAATAAACCATTCACAAGTAATAACTACCCATCACACAATCTAGATCAGCTCTGACTTTTTCAAAGTTATGGGTCGCCTCGACATATCTAAAGCGAACTTAAAATCGCGTTCCGTGTTTGTAGATTTGACATACAAACGATCACCTTAAACAAAATGGAGTAATATAAGTTGTACCTTGTATTCATTCTCGTGTTGTTCGGCGAAGTTCTTGAAGTTGTCGACGATGACGCCCGCGTTGGAGCAGTCGTACACGTACAGCGACGGAGCTCCCATCCACGTCTGCAGGTCGTACATCGACAGCGGGATGTACTGCGTATACGCCTGACAAACACAACTTGGGGCTTATACGTAAACACGTGGCAATCATCATCATCATCATATCAGCCCAATGACGTCCACTGTTGAACATAGGCCTCACCTAATTTCCGCCACAGCGAGCGATTTTGTGCCAACCACCACCTAATTATAAAATGAACGTGGCAATACTCAATGGTAATTCAATAGCATTAAGACTTTTAACAGAATCAGCTGGTTCTTGAATTGTTTGAGTGATGTACAGCAAATAAACAATGTACTTACTCTGTTGAAGACCCATATCTCTCCCTGAGTGGTGGGTTTGGGCACGCCATGCCCGTTGTAGTGAAATAACACACGCTCGTCTTTCGCATTACGTCGAAGCGAACAGCACAGCTTCTTGACCTACAGAACAACAACACCAATATCTGAATTAATTTATATTCATTTAAAAACATTACAAAAACCTTCAATTGTTTTCTACAAATAAATACGTACCTACACGTGTGTCACAAAGTACCTACTAGATTAAAAGGTTATGAATAAAACGGAATAATGGAAAAAAACTGGCCCTTAGATAAAACCTTAAATTTTTTAAATTTTATCAATTGTTTTAGTTGCCATCATCATCATCATATCAGCCCAATGACGTTCATTGTTGAACAAAGGCTTCACCTAATTTCCGACACAGCGAGCGCTCGCAACCTTTACTAGGTCGTTGGTCTATCTGGCGGAGGCCGCCCCACGCGTATTAGTTAGTTGCCATAAATCAATCAAAAATTGGTTTTGGCATGAAGCTTTTTATTCTAACTCTTATTAGACCTGTAGAGATATTTTCGCGTTAGCAGAGCAGTTAAAAAGCAATCAAAACTAATCGTATGAAGCAATGTTTATTCACGAATTGTTGTGCACCAGCACTACAACGCGTCGTGGCGTAGTTTCAGCTAATAAAAGTGCAACGTAGTAGTACTAGCAGTATTACACACAAGCATAACTAATAGTACATTGTGTCGGTGCGGCACACGTGTGCCTTGTGCTATTATCTCAAGGTCGATTGTCGCATGCACCGGAGGTCGGCGCCGCCCGACGAGGCGCTCCCTACACTAATTATTGCGTTAATTTACGTACGTCACGCCACTTCAGCCGACTCGACGTGACGACATGCGAGTCATGCGACACCCCAATTTTCGAACATAAAAAAGTTAGTCCAAATGGCAACGTAAATTTGCACTTTAACTTGTTTATAGTGAAATGGCAACAGGCATTAGCATTATTAATTAGCATTTAGATGCTTGGAAGTTTACGATCCCATAAAACTCATTGCTTTAAAAAAACTTACAGTCACATTAAAGCATATTTATCTACAAAATAAAAGTTTATTTAGAATACGCTCAGTCCTATAAAAACAATCTTCTGCAATTATAACAACATAATTAGAAACAGTTCCACATTTATTTTTAAATTTATGTTAAGAGGGTTCATACAGAAATCCATGAAATCACGAGATTTCCACGTTCGCTACAGAATATGTCTTTATATGTAGCGAAGTAATTTTTGGCATACATAGACAACAGTTTTCTTGTCTAAAAAGTGTATTAAGAAAAACAGACTATTTATTATTAGTATTTGAGTTAGAACAGTTCTTTCGCACAGTGTTTTAAGAAATTCTACGAAACAAGCCTACTTTCAGATTCGCCAGGGACTAAAGTAATTGAAATGCATAGAAAAAAAAGCTTGTTTTAAGGTCTACATATAGTCCTTTAGTTAGTGTATTGAAAAAATATTAGAAATATTCATTTTTTTATAACTAAAACTTAAGAACTAAAATTTTTAAAAACGTTGAACTTTGATCAAGTTTGATTAGAATTTTGGTACACTATATATGTTTAAAAAGTCGATTTTTTTACATTTAATTATTAAGCAAGATGTTGTCATTTATAAATGTCCATAATATTTTCGAAATCCCTTAAGAAATATTTTAAAATGATTTTTGAAAAGAGCCTAAAAACGCCTTATATTTCGGCGCACAGGCCGTGAGAAATCAGTACCGGCTGAGGCCTTCTAGAGAGAGGACGTAACGCTTTGCTTCCCGCGCTCCCGGTCCGATGTTTACGTAATATTTGTATATTTCAAGAGAGTTCAATACCAGTTGATACTTTGTTATGGAATTTTTTTTTTATTAAAGATCAAATTATTAACTTTGCTGTTTTTGGGCTGATGAACTCTAAAATCGATATCTGACGATCCCATTGGTCACTTGGCATAGTTCTGAAGTCAAAATTGTAAAAATGACCGCCATCTTGAACTTTGTTGTTTTTGGGCTGAGTGATACCAAAATCGATATTTGACGATCCCATTGGTCACTGGGCATAGTTCTAAAGTCAAAATTGTAAAAATGCTCGCCATCTTGAACTTTGTTGTTTTTGGGCTGAGTGATACCAAAATCGATATTTCACGATCCCATTGGTTACCGGGCATAGTTCTGTAGTCAAAATTGTAAAAATGCCCGCCATCTTGAACTTTGTTGTTTTTGGGCTGAGTGATACCATAATCGATATTTGACGATCCCATTGACCAATGACGATCCCATTGGTCAATGGGATCGTCAAATATCGATTTTGGTATCACTCAGCCCAAAAACAACAAAGTTCAAGATGGCGGGCATTTTTACAGTTTTGACTTCAGAACTATGCGCAGTGACCAATGGGATCGTCAAATATCGATTTTGGTATCATTCAGCCCAAAAACAACAAAGTTCAAGATGGCGGGCATTTTTACAACTTTGACTTCAGAACTATGCCCAGTGACCAATGGGATCGTCAAATATCGATTTTGGTATCACTCAGCCCAAAAACAACAAAGTTCAAGATGGCGGGCATTTTTAAAATTTTGACTTCAGAACTATGCCCGGTGACCAATGGGATCGTCAAATATCGATTTTGGTATCACTCAGCCCAAAAACAACAAAGTTCAAGATGGCGGGCATTTTTACAATTTTGACTTCAGAACTATGCGCAGTGACCAATGGGATCGTCAAATATCGATTTTGGTATCATTCAGCCCAAAAACAACAAAGTTCAAGATGGCGGGCATTTTTACAACTTTGACTTCAGAACTATGCCCAGTGACCAATGGGATAGTCAGATATCGATTTTGGTATCACTCAGCCCAAAAACAACAAAGTTCAAGATGAAGGGCATTTTTACAATTTAGACTTCATAACTATGCCCAGTGACCAATGGGATTGTCAGATATCCATTTTGGAGTCAATCAGCCCAAAAACAGCAAAGTTCAAGATGGCGGACATTTTTACAATTTTGACTACAGAACTATGCGCAGTGACCAATGGGATCGTCAAATATCGATTTTGGTATCATTCAGCCCAAAAACAACAAAGTTCAAGATGGCGGGCATTTTTACAATTTAGACTTCAGAACTATGCCCAGTGACCAATGGGATCGTCAAATATCAATTTTGGTATCACTCAGCCCAAAAACAACAAAGTTCAAGATGGCGGGCATTTTTACAATTTTGACTTCAGAACTATGCGCAGTGACCAATGGGATCGTCAAATATCGATTTTGGTATCATTCAGCCCAAAAACAACAAAGTTCAAGATGGCGGGCATTTTTACAACTTTGACTTCAGAACTATGCCCAGTGACCAATGGGATCGTCAAATATCGATTTTGGTATCACTCAGCCCAAAAACAACAAAGTTCAAGATGGCGGGCATCTTTACAATTTTGACTTCAGAACTATGCCCAGTGACCAATGGGATTATCAGATATCCATTTTGGAGTCAATCAGCCCAAAAACAGCAAAGTTCAAGATGGTGGACATTTTTACAATTTTGACTTCAGAACTAGGCCCAGTGACCAATGGGATAGTCAGATATCGATTTTGGTATCAATCAGCCCAAAAACAACAAAGTTCAAGATGGTGGGCATTTTCACAATTTTGACTTCAGAACTATGCCCAGTGACGAATGGGATCGTCAGATATCAATTTTGGTAGCACTCAGCCCAAAAACAACAAAGTTCAAGATGGAGGGCATTTTTACAATTTTGACTTCAGAACTATGCCCAGTGATCAGTGGGATTGTCAGATATCATTTTGGAGGCGATCAGCCCAAAAACAACTAAGTTCAAGATGGCGGACATTTTCACCACTTTGACCTCAAATAGTCACATTCATCATCATATCAGCCGCAGTTATTATTGAGAAATTCATTGTTAGTCTTATATAAAATTAATTGTATTTTTCTTTCTTTCTAATAAAATTGTATTTTAATTGTTTATAGAATACAATACGATTAATAACAATTAATTTTAAAAAAATTAATCAATAGATTAATTTAATTTGAAATTTTGTCCTATCCAACTTTAACAAAATACGAGGTTAGAAAATACCAAACTCATTAGTACGCGCTATATTGTTGTACCACACAGCATTAGAGAAGTGTGCATGTTTCGGCTCTGTGTGCGTAATTTAAAAACCTATTTGCGAGCAACTTGAAAATGTATGAACCCTCTTAAGGAATAAATTGGATTCTCAATCAAATGCGAAAGTGAATGATGGGTCAAGTTACAAACATATAAAAACAAAGTGTGTAGTGGGCACCTCATCGCTGGTGGGGTCGAGACTCTGCTTGTAGCGAGCCCGCGGCTGCCACCGCTCGTACTGCGACTGTAACGCGTGACCGATGCTCTCCAGCGCCTTCGTAGGTGACAACGATTGTGGATCTACGGAAGTAAATACACTTTTAATTTATAAACAACTAGCTTCGCGAGGTATATCGGTGAGAAGTTACATATTACATATTCTTTAGAAATTCATTAAGATGGTTGAGTGGTGAAGTTGTGCTATAGTTTTTAATGTGATTTGAAGAGATGAAAATGTGAACATAGGTATTTAATTGTTAATCCGCCACCATACGAAGATAAAGTACTAAAACTGAGTTTTCTAACCATACCTACACAGGCTATAATCAGCTGTTATAAAACCAATAACCTCGCCCTAATTGTTTCAGTAGGTCAGTACCTACCTAATAAAAGTGGATTTCAATTTATTGGAGTTAGTTTCAAAATATTTAGCTACTTTTAACATTTAATCTGTAGCCAAATATTTTAACATGTTACTATTAATACTGAGGTTATCAGCTTATGTATACATGTGCGAGAGTACTTATCTACATTATTAGTATGTACTCAATAATATTATAGTGAAAATACATAGTTTCAATGATAAATAATAAGCAAGTCATTGTCTGAGGCATCTGAATAAAACACTCAACTATAGGAATTTGTAAGTCGATTATGTAGAAAACATTTGCTTCAACACCTTTACGCAAAACCTTTTTTTTTATTTTTATGAACATTGGCGTATACCTACATAAACAATGTCTCAAAGTCAATCAGTGGATACTTTTGATCCTAGTAGGTACCTAATGTTTATTTAATGTTGCCGTTGATTTTCGCAACATCAATCAGCTGTTGGAGCCACGTCTGGTGCTTGACCTTACATTGAAACGTTCACTCTGTGTTGACTCATAGCTAACGGGAAGCCGAGCTAATTCTCTACATTGTGTTGCGCCTAAACATTATAAACGATAAATATAGTTAGCAAAAAATATACGTGTGAATCACAATGTTACGTTTTTGTTCACGATATTTTTAAACTCTTAATAACTTTTATTAATAAATAATTTAATTGTCAGTTGTCATTAATAATTTACTTTTCATCTCCAAAATGTCGTAAGCACAGTCTAAATCACAGAATACCTGTGCAAGAGAAACAAAGGTCGAAAATTAAGTCCCAACCAGCGTGATAACTGTAACTGCTATACTCTTCTTCAGAAAAGTCCCGTATCCAGCATTTGAGCGTAATGTATACAAAATTCATAACATGCCAGTAAAAACAGCTGTTCGAAAGCTCCAGCCACAATGAGTCACACGTGCCGAACGCATGGTGTGAATCATACGCCGCGGCCGCCTAGGACATCCCGATCATATAAACACGTAATACAAGCGTGCTATTGTGCATGCTATGTTACACCTATATTTACATAAGAATGTTGATTGCGTTATTCAATTTTTGGAAGCCTAATTGGGGCCCAACTTGGGATTCGAAACGATGAATCAGTCGAGAATCGACGACAGAATCTATACTATGTAGGTATGTAGAATCTTTTCTATAAACCTTCACGTTTTTCTTTAAACTAATCCGTAGCAGGTAGTTGGTACTAAATATTATAAATTGGAAAGTAACCATCTGTTAAGCTAAACTAAAGTGTTGTTTTCAATGAATTTATGATATTAAATCTTTCGTTATCAACACACCTTACAAAGAGATAAAACCGAGAAGTTTGAGTTTAAGAAAAAAATTACATACAATGTTTTTTATGTAATTAAAAAAAAAACTCTCAAGCTTAAACGTTTGAATGAAAAACAAAAACTTACCAATCCAACATTCATGCCTGGCACATGGCTGTGTCTTGACCACATCAGGAGGGTCCACTCCAACATTCAGGCAAAGCACCAGGGCCACACAATGGGTCTTGTACTGTTCAACAAAATGATAGATTATGTATTAATTAAATATTAAAGTAGTGATAACAACTAACCTGGACTTACACTGGTGCCATTTAGTAAAGTAATTTAATGTTAAAATTAAAAAAAAACCAGTTAAGAACATGTCTGACCATCCTAAAAAATATAAAATATATTTTTAAATAATATATATAAAAAATACATTTAAAACTATAATTTTTTTTTTATAAAAATTAGGGCTCCAGAGAGAGGAACCTCCTCACAATGCGAGCCATGCCCAGAAGTACTGCCTTCTGCATCTGGCCCACGACCCATCCACGTAACGCGAGCCTCTTCAGGTGTCGATGGAGGCTCTTGGCAATCAGTCCATTGACTGAGACGACTATCGGAACAATGATCGTCGAATCCACATCTCGTGAGTAAGGTCCAAATACTAAATTTTACTTGTTTGTCTTTTTATGCTTTCACGAGATTCTCGTCATGAAGAACGGCGACATCGATGATGACTGCAAGGCGCTCTAATCGATCTATCACCACTATATCAGGTTTATTGGCAACAATAGTCCGATCAGTGATGGTAGATCGATCCCAGTACATTGTGGCATGGCCATTTTCGAGAACTGGGTTGGGCACATACATGTAATACGGCACCTCTGATTCCACAAGGTCGTACTTCAGGGCAAGTTGCTGATGGACAATTATTATTTAATAATGCACTAGCGGATCATTGCTCTGATGCGTGCATATTATTGCACTTATGTTTTACTTGTTTTTAAGTGTTCATCAAGTCTATTTTTGAAACAGTTCACTGATGGTGCACTAATGGCGAGCACTCAGTACTCTATACTCTCTCCTTAACTCTCCTAATGCTCCTTCATATTTGACTCCTAATTTTCAACGTCTCTGTAGCACCCACAACCGAAATCTTCGGTCGTCAGACAATCTTCTACTCCTAGTTCCTTCACATAGTTCTACTCTTGTTCATTCTTCTTTCAATATTCAATCCATTCTTCTCTGGAATGCACTCCCTCTCGAAATCAGGATGTCCAATAACCGTGACATTTTCAAAGCTAGAGTACATGAGCAGTACTTTAAATTGTTGGCAGAAGTCTCCCAACATTTGTAGAATGTAATTTATACACAAGTGTTTTATTTATTTATTATTATTTATATAAATATAGTTATATATATATAATTATGTATATTATTATGTATTTTTTATAATATATATTAGTAATATTTAGTTAGTATACAGGGTATAATAATAATAATATGTATTTGTTGAAGTACTTAATATTATATTACTTATTACTTACTATTACTATTTTAATTCCTTTTATTATTTTCATTCTTACATCTTTTCTTACTTTGTACCTACTTGTTCTCATCTGTGCATCACCCAAAGGTTGGCTGGTAGAGAATGCTTTTAGCATTAAGTCCTCCTTTTGTACACTTACATTGTATTTTGTGCAATAAAGTTCTTAAATAAATAAATAAATAATCAGTTTCTGGTAGATTATTCCACATATTCTCTACGCGATTTGGCAAAAAGTGTCTTCTAGGGTTGCTGGTAGAATGAGATCTAGAAATTTTCAAGGAGTGTCCTCTCAACTGGGTATTTGGGTTCATCAGATAGAGGCTGCCAATGTCTCTAACATTGTGATGTCCAGTGAGTACTTTAAATGATTCAATGAGGTCTTCTCGTTGCCTACATTGCTCTAGTGTGGTCAATTTAGTTCTATAAGACTAACTAATAAGAATAAGTTCTTCATATTTTTTAGACAAATTAGCCCATTATTGGTAGCCCTACGCTGAACTTTCTCCAGAATTTCAATGTCTTTCTTGAAGTATGGACTCCATATTTGAAAAGCATACTCCAGGAGAGGTCGGATATATATCTTATAAATTTTCAAAAATAGGTCTTTAGTAATATTATTGAATGCTTTACTAATAATGTACAGTATCAAATTGGCCTTCTTTATGATATGAATTCCTTTTCTTTGTGATATGAACATCCCACTTCAGGTTGTGTTATTGTTACCCCTAAGTCTCTTTGGGTAATAACAGGTTTTATTGGCATGGAACCAATTTTGTACTCCATCTTTGGGTTGTTGCTGCATGTGTGTAAGACTGTACACTTTGTTACGTTCAGTTATATGAGTCAGTCCTGTGTCCATTGTATAATGTGGTCTAAGTCCTGTTGTATAATATGGTGACTGATGAGAGGATTACCCATTATTTTGATATCATCAGCAAATATAGACAAGTCTGATTTGATAGCATTTTTGAGGTCAGTAAGAAGATTCCAAACCAAATAGGCCACCACAATCACCGATCCCTGCGGCACACCGTTTATTCCGAAATTATTCACATAATCTAAGAATAATCTTATACTATTTTGTTTTTATTAGTTAACTACCAAACCTAGTAGCACAAGACACTTATTCTCCAAAATTTCATAAGTATACATCAAGTAATTTTTGAGTAAAATGCCTGTGACATATGGATGGACGGACATGATGAAACTATAAGGGTTCTGTTTATGCCATTTTGGCTACGGAACCCTAAAAATGTTGATTAGTACTGTTGATTGTAGTTGTCGTTCATATTATTGATTATATCATCAACTTATTTGGTACTGAATGAAGTTAATTGTGGCTCGCACTTGAATATCTATGTTTATTTTGTGTGACCTGGCTATAGGCATACATCATATAACATTAAATAACATAAGTATTGTACACTGGTAAAACCTGTACTTACCACATTTTATTTAATGTACTACATTTTTTTGAGTGATTCTATCCTTATGATTGACACTATTGATTGATGCCATATAAGTAAAATATGTAATTTTTTAGATTTTAGCTGCTTCAATTGCCATATTTGGCAAGCAAATTTCCGAAAATCTTTGATGCAGTTATGTTTCTTTTTAATAATAAAGGAATGCTTCCTCTGAGTAAGATTATTTTCTATCTCCAGTATTTAGAGTACTTTCCCTCCACATGGTATTACAAAATTCCACCCTGATGTAGGTAAATAATATACATAATTATGGAAAATTTATTGAAATTAATGAAAATATAAAATTGAAATCAATATTTAGGTAGATTTATTATTAAGTTACTTTTTAATGCAAAACGCATAAACAATCTTATCTGCCTTATTAAAAAGCCTGCCATGATTGTGAGAACAAAATTAAAATTAAAGGGATTTTTATACCATAAGTTATTTAATGTTGGAAAGTAGTTTACCGTACAGAAAATTAAAAACTGATTATTATACGATTTTTTCTACAATTTCTTTAACATTAGGTAAGTTTTTCAACTATAAAGGTACTGATCGTCTACTGAAAATTATCAGTCAGCTCAGAATCAGGGGGTAGGTCACTTATTTACTTATATGTTTTCTTACAGTAGCATAGCCATTATAACCGTTCTGATATTATATAAAAAAATTAAACATTTAGCAATAAATATTATAACAATCTGTTACTAAGGAATAGTTTCATAACAAAATGTAAGCTAATTCTTAGCAATAAAAATACTTTTCATTATTACCTATGTTATTTTTGTATAAATTATGAAATATGTTTAATAAATTATTAAGAAATGAAATAAAATAATTGTGTTTTGCAGAAGGAATAATGGAAACAAGCCAAATTTTGTTGAAGGATAAATTGTGTGTCAATCAATAGTGTTGGTAAACAAACATGTCAAAATACTATGTTTGACAAATTTATTTTATTTACATACAACAAAGTTGAAATTAATTAGTTTTTGTTTACAATAGACCACAGCAATGAGAAAATATTCATTTCATTGGAAAACTGTCTTCAAAAACTAAAATTATTAGACTCATACAAGAAATTGTGTAAGTACAAGTTTATTAAAAAAACCATAATAGTTTATTATTTGTAAATCGACCCAGACGCTGGTAACAACGCATTCAGTCAATCAACCATGTGCGTTTGTTTTCATCGCAATAACGTTCACTGATACGCAATAACCTACGCTTAAGTTTTCACCAAAAACACAAAGTCATACCTTTTCTTTGACCCGCCAAGTATGCTCTACTCGCTCGGCACCCTTTATAGGCTCAAGGTGCCTTGGTTTATTAAAACTTAATGGTAAATCCCAGTCGTCTACGTCTGTAGAAGATTCACTGTCACCTTGACCACTGTTTTTCTCCTCATCTTTGACCGCGAGATAAGGAGGCATATCTGTCATTTTCACACAACACTTTGTTTCACAAACTCGTCAGTTTTACCGCTTAACGAACGCGAACAATAAAGGAAAACATTTTCAAAACCTGAAAACCTCACAGAATCATGTGCGCGTCCATTTTTCCACCACATGGGAATAAACAATAAATTTTGTTCCATTTTACGCATTTCATTTTACAAAATAATTAAATGGAGTTATAAAAAATTTATAAACTTTAATGTTTTTAAGCTATAATAAAATATAAATTTATTTATTTATGTCAGTATATTTATTTATTTAAATTCTTAATTTATAAAAACTTTTAAGTTTACTGCGTCAAATATTACTGTTTGGATATGAACGTAGCAAATCTGCGTTCAGTATTACCAATTTTAAAGATAAAGATTTTTTATTTGCCAAAGGTAGTAGTAGTACACCGTAGTCACTAACCAAAAACAGAAAAAACTGTCTGTAAATACAGATCAGTGACCGTAGTAGTACCCGTAGAGGGCATGCAATTATAAAATATAATGTATTTTCAATAAGTACATTAAAACTATTAAATTTATAACCTTACAGAAAAAAACACTTGCAAAATAAAGGACTATATAATTCTAAATAGGTACTTATTTTCTAAATTATTACATTTTTAATTATCGTACATTAAACATTTTATTTTTTTCATTAAATATTTATTACATTTTTATATTTTTTAATACTCTTTCTACAATATCGATGATAATTATCATTTTGGAGAAATTCATTTATATTATAAAAACACTTATCTATAATTAACCACGCTTTTATTTTGTGTTTTTTTGTGTGTGGGTTCGATCCCCACACCAGACAAATATTTGTGTGTATGATTCAAAGATATTTGTTTCGAGCCTTGGTGTACTTTGCGTCCGTTAATTGTATGTTTGTACAATTAACGTCCCCCGCGACACAGGGCTTGCTTCCTAGTGCAGTCGTTGTTTTTTATAAACTTCAAGTACAGATTTTAAAGCCGCCGCCGCCGCTCGCCTGATTGTAAGCAGTTACCGTAGCCTATCATATGGATGCCTACAACACCAAACAGAGCCATCACGAACGCGTTACCAACCCTTCAAACTCCATAATTATGTATCCAGTGAGCTCTGGATACCACTACACACCAGCAGCCAGCAGGAACACAACGCAAGCGGAGGTACTTCCTGAGGCAAGAGGCTAATCCTCTTTGAGATAGGATTACCTACGTTTAAAATTTCACATAGCTAGTTTTATCACTCATTTGTATTATGTAGCCCACTTACGGATATGTACCTCAACAATCCTTACAGAAGACCGCAATCATCATAATACCGTACACGAACACGTAGGTAGGTAGTAGGTTACGAAGTTGCTGCAACTTATTTTTTATGCTAGACAGTGGCTTGATGGCTTGGCTGTGTTTATCTATACCTAGAATTGCTGAATGTCCTGACTTGCGTTTATTACTTCAATGAGCTGATAGTCCAAATATACGTTGGCCGCTAGACTGCACCCTGATTCTGAGCTGTCGAATTTTTTTCGGTCGGAAATGTAAGTTTATTTAGATAAAATATGATGGTTGTAGGAAAAAACTGTTTTTAATATTCTACCTAATTAACATTATATACTCGTAACTTACTTATGCCGTAAAAATACGTCCGTCGTTCTAAGATTCGACAAAGTTTACGATCCAGGAGCAATCCGACGACTCAGACATACTTTTACTGTTGGTCTATAGTGGTTAGTGACCCTGACTGCTAAGCCGGAGGTCGTGGGTTCGATCCCCACCCAGGACAAATCGTTGTGTGATGAGCATAAAGGTTTGTTCTGTGTCTGGGTGTAATTTATCCATACATATTATAAAAGGCTTTGTCCTGACTGACTGACTGACATATAGACAACGTACAGCCTAAACTGCTGGTCGTAGCGACTTGAAATTTGGAGGGTGTGTTTGTCCTAATGTGTAGAGGTGTACTAAGAACGGGTTTTTTAAAATTCAACCCCTAAGAGTGTGAAAAGGGATAAAAAAGATTGTATGAAACTTCTTAGAGATTAGAATTTTATTAGAATATTATTCTTAGAACTTATAGATTTGAAAATTTGTGTTGGGGTACTACTATTAAAATAAAAAATACCCTTATCAATATTTTTGACAAGGGTGGCTTTGGAAGGGTGAAATTGGGGATGAATCGTTGTATGAAAAGATCTTTGTTTTGAAGTTAATGTTGACGTAAAATGAAATTCAACTACTGCAGTGGGGTGTTGTGGAGTTCATGAATTCCACTTAAAACAAAGATCTATGTAATATCGAAATCTACGCGGACGAAGTCGCGGGCAAAAGCTAGTCTATAATATGTATTTATTTCCAAAAAAATAAAATGTATTTTAGTAGTATTTCAGTTGTTAATACAAGCATAACACAAGCAAATATAATTGCTTACTTTGGGACTAGATGGCGCTGTCTGAATGTGGTAGAATATTATATTAGGTATTATAGATCTGATTACAGTCAGAATCGGCCCCTGATATTACAGAAATTAATTAAGATACTTTCATTGAAGTTTCATTAGAATATTTTTAAGTAATCTTCAATCTTATAATTCCCTCCAAATGTAAGATCCATCCATAAAGGTTATTGCATATATTGTGATCAGTTTTTGTTAGTGTCCGACCGAAATTTCGGTTTCGGTTTCGGTTTCGGCCGAGTTTCGGCCAAAAATCAAGTTTCGGCGGCAGTTTCGGTTTCGGCCAAAATTGGCCGAAACTTTTGCCGAAACCGAAACTGATTTCGGAAGTTGTCGTGCACGCTCGCCTAACTTCGTTTCTCGCGGCAACGCTTTGGCGGCCCGGGAAATGTCGTCCGCCGTTCGGATAGTTCTGTAGCAACAAAACTTAGTCAGTGCGTTATCGCCCGACGCAAACATTCTTTAGAGGTTATGCTTTGATAGAACTGATTACCTGTAAGTTTTTGTTTCATTTCTGTACTTAAATGACTTATATAGTTAACTAAATATTGAGTCAGTAACTTTGTTTTGTTGTTATTAACAAATCAAGTCACATGTAAAAAAAAGATTGTAAATAAATATAAATAAAATAAAAATCTTTATTTGTCACAAAAAATACTTTTACATACAGTACTAGTGTACAGCAGAATAATGTGTTTGGTACTAACAATACTGATACTGTCTCCCAAGTAAGCCAGAGCCTGTATTATGGGAGACAGTGTTCAGTTTGCGAGACATGTTTACAATAGAAATAGTCGCTATTATTATATTTATGTGTGCTGTGAAAAATATTTACGCGTGGTTATTTTTGAATTTTAGTGAAGTAAAAAAAAGATATAATTAATAAAAACAATGAGAAAAGATTATATGTATTTGTGTCTGTGTGTGCGTGAGTGTGTGTGTGTTGAGTGTGATTTAGTTTTATGTGATGTATGTTAGAAGATCTTCAGTCGCTTGATAGTCGTTTAATTGAAGCCAATCCGAAACCTTAATCTTTACCTCTCGTGTGTTGAGTCCTAAAATGTTAAGTTTGTTATTTATAATATTGTATAGTTTGCAGCTTATTATTGTATACTGCCTTCTTGCGAAGTTAGTCTTGTAAGGGATGGTGGGACAGACGTAGAATTTATTCCGTTTTGTCTGCTTGGGTCATGGGACTTGAGAATGTTTTCTTAGGATAACCTTAAGGACAAAGAGCTGGCGCACTGTTAGGACCTTGCAGTCAGAGTACAATTGAGTGGTACCTGAAGTGTTTTTAGTCATAACTTTTAACACAGCCCTTTGTGCCCTCTCCAGGCTTAGTAAGTGCGTTTTGGCTGCCCTACCCCACACGGATATACAATATTGCATTACTGACTGACACAACGCTAGATAGACAAGTCTTATCTTATTTATATCAGCAGACTTTCTTAGGGATTTGAAAATGTGTACCAACCGTCTAGCTCTTTGTGTCACTGCTTCGATCTTTTTGTCCCATCTCAGCCCGCTGTCTATTTGGACACCTAAGTATTTGACAGTTTCTGCACGGGTAATGTTCTGACAAGAGCAGCGGCTCAGGGAGTTGCAGGTATGGGCTAGTATAGAGAAGTCATGAGGTGGATTACTAATTTTGGATAAGCTGAAGGGAATGTAAAGAGTTTTAGAAAGGTTAAGAGTTAGTAGGTTGTCTGTTAGCCAGTGCATGACTTTGGACAAGGAGTATTCTGATCTCTCTTTCAGAATCTGCCAGCTAGACCCCCATACCAGAATCGCAGTGTCATCTGCATAACTAAAAATATCTGTATAGGGAAGCGACATATTACAGCGGTCATTGACATAGAGCTGAAAGAGTGTAGGGGCGAGGACGCTGCCTTGTGGGACGCCGTAGGAGGCGATTACTGCCTCACTCTCACAGCCCCCAATGGCCAATACTTACTTTTTGCTCTCTGTTAGAAAGGTAGTCCTTGAAGACACTATATGCACTATCCTGGATACCCAATCTTGTGTGTCAAATGAAAAATGTGGTGTTTTATTTGTTAAATTACGTTGTATAGGTAAACTTATTTCAAGATTTACTGTGTTTCCATTTCATGTCCTAATTAATGCATAATAATGGGTAAAATGCACCAAATTTCAGTATTTTAAGGAATTTTATACTTGCCCACGTGAGTTTCGGTTTCGGTTTCGGCCGAAACTGAAGCCACGGCCGAACATTCGGTTTCGGTTTCGGTTTCGGCCGGAAAACCAGTTTCGGTCGGACTCTAGTTTTTGTCGACAGTGTGGACAGTGGACTTCATGAAAATGATTATGTACCATCTAAAAAGTGCGCAGTGTGCCATGTGCATTTTGAATGTATTGGCCAATGATATTGTATGACAATATCATTGGTATTGGCATTCGGCAGGTACCAAACGAGATTTACTGTTTTTGCCTAGCTCTCTGTGAAATAGGCGGAATGTACCTACGTAAGAACAAGATACTTACAAAAAAAGGTCGACAATTTTTTACTTTATAAATTGTATCTTTATTTAAATACCTAAATCGATTTTTAGAGCATTTTAAATAAAATATTATCATTATGATTTCGGCGCACCCTGAATCAGCCACCCGGAGCAGGAACCCCGGTTTGCCCCTCCCCTCTCACGAGATCCAGGGCCCTGATTCTGACTCATCGGATTGCTCCCGGATCGTAAACTTTTTTGAATTTTAGAACGACGTATTTTGACAGCTTAAGTTATTAAGTGTTAGAAATTAGTTTACCGTATAGAAAAATAAAAACTGATTATTATAGGATTTTTTTCTACATCCATCTTTTTTTAACATTCTGTTTTTTAACTTTAAATAAACTGACAGTTCTGGCCGAAAATATTCCGACAGCTCAGAATCTGGGGGCAGGGCGGGCTGGAAAGAGGAGATCCGCAGAAGAACCAAAGCTACTTACGCTACACCGACATTGCTCACCAGATTAGCAAGTTGAAGTGGCAGTGGTCGGCCGGGGCGGATCTATGTAGGGGCTATAGGGGCTGCAGCCCGAGGCACCCGGATATAAGGGCCCCCCAGCTCTAATAGAAGACATTGTGTATTAAAACAAATTTAATTTGAATGTAAGAAATTAGTAGGTTATGGGATAACTATAAGTTAGTTAGCATAAATATTAACGAAAAGGTAGGTAGGTAGTTGCACCATGTTTATGAAACGTCCGCGTCAAATAAATAAACTGGATTTTCGTACGGAACCCTCGGTGCGCGAGTCCGACTCGCGCATGGCCGCATTTTTTTTTTAGTTCATTGAATTTTTTGTAGGCCCCATAGGGGCCCCCGAATAGCATCAGCCCAGGGCTCCACAAACTCACGGTCCGCCCCTGGTGGTCAGGACACTGGACACATATCACTCAGAATTAATGGTCGATAACTTGAATGAAGACCACGCACCGGTGATCGCTTCGTAGAACATCCACCCCAAAGGTGGACCACTGATCCAAACTGCACGATCGCACTGGATGCAAGCCACATACAACCGGTCCTATTGGAAATCTCTCAGTGCACACCCTACTGCTGATATTATATGAATATGATACGAGTGTGCATGGTAAGTCACGAACATGGACGTACCCAGGGGGCATGAGAGAGCTGCCCCCTGGATACTTAAACTGTTATTATTACTGATTAGTGTTATGTTAAAGACACGAAAACTAGTGATAACCCCTTTTTTGATGTCATCATATTTTGATTCTCCCGGGACTAATATCTGGGTACGCCCATGAATGAACATGAAGAAATTTAATTTGCTTTCCCTTAGATAAAAGCTGGATAGATCCATGTAGGTGTGTGATTTTTACCATAAAATGATTGTCTTTTATATAGTCTGGCCATCCGTTCTTTGCACAAGAAAAGAGCGGTAAATTCAAAAAAACAAGGGGTGACAACACCGACTATAGACTGAAAAAATGCGTTTGATACTATTATCTCAACTTAAGTAAATATCAACTTTCTAACTACGCCTTTGATAGCTTTCGGCATTATTTTTCAATAATTTCAAAAGAATATTGATTGAAAAACACTAAAAAGACAGTGACATGACAGTTCAAAAATATTGCCATGTATAGATTTTAAAAAACAGTCCAGTGCAGAGAACCGGTAGCCAGACTCTAGTTACGACATTAAACAAGGACGAGTTGCTGCTGTGATAAAGTAAATAAACAATTCGACATTGTATTTAAGTTAGCATTGATTTATTGGTACATGGTTGATCTAATACAAGGAAAATAATACAAGCCACATCATTATAAAAGCACCATACTGATAAATATTTTAAATAATTAATTGATTTACATATTATTACAAGTTAGTAATGGAAAAATATTGTTCAATATATACAGTACCTATCTAAGAGTTGAGCTTTAACAATACGGTCACATTTTGACGGCGCTACACACTGTGCAGTTCTGACACTGGTCACTGTCGGGAAGGCACTTCTTGTGGAATGAATGCCGGCACTTGTACACCATTAGATCGAATGCGTTCGACAAGTCTCTGATAATGATCCTACCGTGGCACACACAACACAAAAAGTCGTCCGTCACCGAGATGCCGCGTTGTTGATTCATGATCAACTTCTCATGCAGATCGAAGTTGTTCCGCAACGTTATCACTTTACATGCTTTCTGTACAGACAGCTGAAGATGATAGTCACACATCATCTTCGCTAAGGAATCCTTCAGGTCTTTTATTTCGCAGCCCGACTGTATATTCTGTATTAACATCCGAGGGTCGACATAATTTCCTATTCTTTTGAGCAGTAACGATACATACTCTGGCTTGTCGATGGTTCGCTGGATAAGATCCGTCCAAAGCTCTTTATCATTATGTTCTTGACAGAAATTGATTGCTTGATTAATGTCATTCAGTTGCTTAATTATAATCTGAAGAGCTTCTCGCGTATTTCCGATACGACCAAGCAAAAACACCATTTCAGGGTAAAACTCATTACTTTGGCAGACATCTAATGCTTCCTGTATTGGATAATTATCACTACATTTTAAAAACGGAAGAAGTTTCTCTCTCGCATATTTGGCGTACAGTCTAACTAATTTGCCGTGATACCTGCCGTTCGATTCAACTTTGCTGTAGGCGTCTAAATATTTATACAAATAGTGATCATGATTGGCAAGTTGTTTTTCTACTACTTCTACAGGTACCTTAGTTTTGCCAAGTAGAACTGATATAGCTTTATCACAGTCGAGAGTCATTAGGTCTAGTATCTTGTCGTGTATTACGTTGTACATCTTGTGTTTAGTGATGAGCGTGAACACGTCTTTGTGTTGCAGCTTCAAGTATGCTGACAGCGCCTTGTCGTATTTCTTCTGATAACAGTAGAGTAACGCTAAGGCTTCTAAATATACATTTTTGTCTACTTCTGTAGTCAGTAAGTGTTCTATAACCTCCTTTATAATGACACCGGTTTTGTACAAAGCTGGATCCCAGTCCTGAACAAGCTTCAGAAATCCTTGAGGGTCTAATTTCAAATATTCATAGAAAATTAATTCGTAAATATGTGAACTTAGTGCTTGTTCTGTAGTTTTAGGTACATAGGAACTTATCGTTCGAAGTTGGTTTACTTCTGCGAACTTTAATATTTGCGTTTCCCATAACATTTTATCATTTTTACAAATCCTTGCGCAGAGAATGGCTGCCTCCTCGTACAAATGCTCCGCTAACAAGTGATCTAAGTACTGCACCCCAACCGTCACCACCGAATGCTTCGTCGTCTTGCCGCCTACTTCTTCTAGAACAGTTATTGCTTTTTCGAACCTACCGTGTTCAGTAAGCCAGTTCACTCTGTCGTCGATATCGTAAGGGCAAGCCACCACAATATCCTTAGGTGACACTATGAAGAATCTATTTTCCTCGATTAGCATATCTAAATAATAATCGTTACAAGAATATTCCTCGTAACCGCGAATGTTAAGTGTGTCTGATGATATTTCGCAAAACTCGCAATCTTTGTAGTCTGCGACGGCGAGTACCGGCCGCTGCGCTTTACCTGTCTCTGGATCGCATTCTTTTGGTACTCCAAGAACTACTAATTGATCATCTAGAGGTCCTAATCCACTGATGTAGTAGTCTGTCTGGAAAGTGTACACAGGATCGACTAAGTACTCCGTGTCATCTCGCGTTTGTAATTCGATTTGACTTCGTTTTCGTATGACGCATATCCTGATGGTATCCACCCAACCAATCATTAGCGTTTTGGAGGCAGACCAAAGGAGGTTGCACCTGTAGTCTTCTATGGATTTGTTGGGGGTCTTTTCCCATTGGATGAGGCCTAAAGAGCAGCGCGCGACGAGGTCGTACACGCGCACGCCCACCTCGCTGGCACACGCTACGAAGCGGTCGTGCCATGACATAGCCTGAACGTAGCCTTCGCATTCACAGAGCACTGTGCTTCGAAGGCGGTTCAGAAATGTCTTTTCGTATAATATTAATTTGTTGTCACCTGAAAAAAAAAAACATATTTACAAACAACCTAGTATATGTATTATCTAAGATATTTCTCTTATCTCTAGCTTCCATCCGCAGTTTCGCCCAGGTGGTTTTTCAATAAATATTAGCCTACGTAGACATACTATTCCAGACTAAAATCTATTTATGTGCCAAATTTTAAACAGAACTTTTCAGTGGTTTTGCCATGATTCAGTCAAACATCCATCCAATTCAATTTCGAATTCAAACTTGCATTTACTCGTAATATTTGTAGGATATCAATAGGCCAGTCAATTAATGATTTTGGAGGGAAATGTCGAAAGCAGACTTTGGAACTTTGTTTGGACTGGTTAGGAGATAAACATACTAAAAGTCCTTACCCCCCGAGGTGAGCCCGAGGGGGGGGGGGAGCACAAAGAAGATCCTGTTTTTTGGTTTTTTGCTTACATCTCGAAAACAGTGCGTCGTATGAAGGGGATATTGTACTACACAAAGAAAGCTGATAAAATTCTCTATAACTTTGGCTAAGCACTTTTTATCTATCTCCAATCGTTGCCTAGCTATGAGCTTCGAAAAATGGCCGATTTTCAAAAATGTGTTAAATTCTCTAGAACAGGTACCATTTTTTGTTTTCTGCTTACATCTCGAAAACAGTGCGTCGTACGAAATTTCATTGTAGTACATAATAAAAGCTGATAAAATTCTCTACAACTTGGGCTTGACACTTTTTACTAAACTACGGCGAAGCTAAAAGGAAGGGTAATGTTTTTGGCAGTTAATGCATATTTTTATGTATGTATGTTTCTATGTTTCACCGTAGCGCCTAAACTAATGAACCGATTTTAATGAATGAGGTGTCAATAGTTTTGTAATAATAGCCCAGGTGACATAGGCTATATAATTTTTTTCACAATATGACGGAACGGACGGACGGAATTTAAACCTCAGATTCTAACATCAAACAATTATTGTTTGCTCTGCATCGCCTCAGAAATTATCGTTGAACTAGTTTAGATTTTCTTGTAAACACAGTAAACATTTCCCAACAGTAGAAAATCATTAGCCGTCCTAGTCTCTCCAAAAATATAATGTTAATCTGTCTCACTTTTATTCCTATCTTGTGCTCTATCTCACTCTTTCATATTCGTTCTATCTCACTTGCACTACGGTAAAACCAAAATGTATGTACTTAAAGGAATTATGCATGGTAACTTCTTTCTAAACATGACCCTTTTGCAAACAATGAATTATTACTACTTTTTTTGTGATATAAGTACCAAGTTGCGTGCCATTATTACTTCTTGATTAAATGGGCTATTTTTTTGAATAACTTGCCTAGGTTAGCGTAATATATATTTTTAAAGAAAATAGGGCTCAAACATTTGAATACTACACTTTTTTTTTACCATGACTAGGAATATTTTTTTTTCTTCAAAATTTACCCAAATAACTTTTGAATTTGTAACAGCAAACTAATAGATTGGGGAAAAAGTTTCTTCGCATTTTTTAATACATAAAAATAAAAGTAAATAAACTTTACATTTAACTAAAGTATGTAGGTACCATTTTGTTTGATAACTTTTTGCCATCTTGTAGGTAGGGACATGATCCCATACCTATTGCTATAAAAAATTTGGGACTTCTGATCAAAATACCGCGACAAGTGGTTTTGGCAGTCCTCTCGTGATGTTAACCTGACACTGCCTAAAGAATTCTGAAGAGACCGAAACAGGTGGAAATGTGAAGGTGCAAGGTCAGGACTATACGGCGGATGCATTAACACCTCCCAGCCAAACTCTCTTAATTTTTGCTGAGTGGCTAAAGATGTGTGAGGTCTAGCGTTATCATGATGAAAAATCACACCCCTTCTGTTGATTAATTCCGGCCTCTTTCTCTCAACTTCTTGCTTTAATCTCATCAGTTGTTCGCAGTACAGTTCAGAATCGATGGTCCTACCTGGTGGTAACAGCTCATAATGAATAATGCCCTTCCAATCCCACCACACACACAACATCACCTTGTTGCGATTTAACCCGGGTTTCGCCACAGTCTGTGAAGCCTGACCGGCCTTTGACCACGACCTTTTTCGCACGTTCTTGTCGTACGTCCACTTTTCATCACCAGATATCAGCTTCTTCAAAAACGGTTCGGTTTCATTACGTCTTAATAAAGAATCACAAATGAGTACCTACACGGTTCATTAGGTTTCTTTCAGTGAGCTTGTGGGGTACCTAAATATCGAGTTTTTTGTGTACCCAGTTTTTTTCAAATGCGCCAAAACTGTGTTGTGTTCAATTCCCAGTTCTTCGGCTACGTCGTAACTGCTGATATGCCGATCTTGCTCCACTTTTTCAAAAATGGCATCCATTTTATCCCGAATAGAGCGACCAGAGCGACGTGCATCTTTGACATCAAAATTTCCGGATTGAAAACGCGTAAAACAAATTTGTGCTACTTTCACAGACGCTGCACTAGGTCCATAAACATCGCAAATTTTTTTCGCTGCTTGCGTTGCATTTTTACCTTTTTTGTAGTAAAATTTTAAAATGTATCGAATTTCTTCATTAGATTCTCATCTTGACAGTACGAAAAACAAATGAAAATCACACATTTTCCTAATTTGAATTTGTTCTTTAAAATTTAAACTTTCAATGATACCAAAAACAAATAGTATAGCCAAAGAGATTTTATTACAAGTTCATACATACTATAATGCGAAAAGACTTTTTCCCCAACCTAATATAATACACTTAATAAGGATTATGTAAAATAAAAATCTTGGCAAAATCTGGCATTATGTCATAGCATTACCTAAAAATGTCTACGGAGCTGTCTTTTGGAGTTGTATTTTCAGTACATATATAGATATATAGGTCATCCCACAAATATCTCTGATTGCTTCCTTGAACAAAGTTTTGCTACAAGAACTGAGTGTGAAAATTAATAGATTTATATAATCATATAAAATGTCACCTAGTTCATAATTAGTCGAATAATCAATCATCATATATAATCAATATAATATGTAAGACGAGTTTCACTCTGCATAAATGGTGAGAAATTTAGTATCTATTATGTATAAATTGCCATCCAAATTGGTAGCCGTGTTCAAGATCAGTACCAGTGTATCTTACATATAAAAATTTCTCATTCAAAGTAAATAATTAATGATGGTACATAACCTACTTCGGAATACTGTTCAAAAAATTCATTATAAAATATTGGGTCAAGAATGTTGAACTTTATCATCAACACTTGAATATTGTTTGTGTAGTGGCTCTGTTATGTTAACGAACATTTTATGATTCATATGAATTACTAATAAAACTAAATATGATATTTAGAGTAGGTACATAACCGGAATAGGCATTTATCCTGTTTTTATAAGGCATATATTATGGCAACTATTATGTCATTTCTGATTGAGATTAACTGCTATCCTTATGTTTGTATTACCAATACCTATCAACATCATCATTTCAACCCATTAACAACTGCTGGGCACAGGGCACGGGTCTCCTTCAAAGAATGTGGAGGCAATTTAGCCTTTTTCGCCCTTCAAAGAGTGTCGCCTCTCATTATACAATTGTCCAGCTTTACTAAACAGTTGTTCACTTGCTACGCTAGTAGGCGGCGCAGATAAAAACTTATTTGCTGCAGGCTTAAGCACCTAATAAAGTGACGAAAACCAATACTCAATAATATTAGCATTTGGCTCTCTAAGGAAGCTTTTTAGTGCTATTTCGATCACAGAGCTTGAACTGTATTCGTCATTGGTCATTGGCTCGTCTTCCAACTCTATTGAATCATGAACCAATCTACAATCTCGGTCATGACAGAGACTCTCGGCTGTATTTAGCCGAGAACTGAAACAAATTTCTCGATTGGATTTGTAGCCGAGAATGCCGAGACCGAGATCATGGTCGAACCTTATTTGGCACTAAATAGTTGGCTATTTGTGGATGGATATATTTATGGTTAGTTTATACAGCAATTATATTAATTACTATTTTAATTTTATTTATTATTCTAACACATTTGCAATACCTTACACATTATGTACAAACATAGACAATCCCTGACCACAACTACCCTTTACACTAATTTACACCTTATAATTTTCCATCTACTATTATTTGAGTACATTATGCTAGTGAAAGAACTACTAATTACCTGTTAAGAATCTTCTTCCTGAACCAGATTTGAAATAATATGGATCTAAGGCAATGGATTTGATGACTCTGCCCAAGGTGAGCTCATGCGTGTTAGCGTCAGTGTATAGGCCGTACACCAGCACCTTGCCGTCGTCTGAGCAGCTCGCTATGTAGTCACCGTTCAAGTCCACAGAGATCCTGTTTACGGCAATTGCATGCGCCTGTAACTCCTTGTTCTTCCCATCTTGCGATATCGGTACCGTGTTCCCTTCGTGATCCAACAAATGTATAACTCCCCATTGTGTTCCCAAACAAATAAACTTGGTGTGCACACAAATGCAACTCACTGCGTCTTTCAACAAGATACTTTGCACATCATTCGCCAATCTGTCGTATTTCAGCTTTGGCTCTACATCTGGAGGCAAACTATCACAGCTCTCTAAATTCACCGCCATCGTTACATTACGTATCAACATAAACTAGCTTAATTATTATCACATAATAGATTTGTAAATAACATAATATTCATGAACGACAGGTACCTACATAATTTTCCTACACTTCGAATTTCTGAATTTTATTGTGACATTTAAATGAACTGTGTTGACAGCATACAAAAATTGACGAAATATTTTTTCATGGTCATATCAAGTGCCAAATAATTCTATTTAAAAAAGAAAAAACGAAAAATTTAGTTTTAGTTTTTTATTTTTTTACTGACATTTTTTCTGGCTTTGTGTGACGTTCATAAGTATCATGTATGTGATCCAAATGAAATAAAAAGATTTGACTTTGACTACATTATTCCTAGTCTAGAGGACCATATAATTATAATAATATTATAATATTATGTTTGTGACTGTAAAACACTAGATGATTGTAGGTCCAGTCGACAAATAGGACATTTTTTTTTTAAATATCCAGAAGGTTTCGACTTCCTTGGAAAATATTATAAACTTTATGCAACTACAATTCAAATAAGAAAAAAAAAGTAATAAAATTGGCGCGTTTTCACTACGTTAAATTTTATTTTAGTTTGGTTACCGTCTGATCGAACTTTTAGCACAATGCATTCAAATAAACATTTAGTTAGAAATCCTCAAAAATGCGAAAAGTATTTATCAGATTTTGGAAAAAAAGTATTACATGAACTGATGAATCAATGGGATAAAGGTTAATATTGTTTAAAATTGAATTTATTAACACTTTAAACCCGCATTCTAGCTTCTCTACTTCAAATTAATTCATGTACATACCTACTTTTGCTCACCATTAGGTACCTACATTATTTACTACGGATTTAAATCGCAGTAGGTACCTACCAATCCTACAACATCATATTTATTTATCTTAAAAAGTATATAATTCTATTTTGTTTTTAGCAAAAGAACAAAAAACACAGAATAATCATCGCCAGCAGTATTCCCAAATAAAGAAGGTTCTCAAGTAAGTTATCTATAACTACCTAGGATCTCGTTTTGGCTTTTGTAAGCATTTTTATCTAACATTTGTTCAGCATTTCCACAGGGTACTCTTTAGAATTAGAGACTGTCACCGAGACATAGCGAATAAAGTGGTCGCCCCTTTAGTAAGATCGCCTCGAGGAGTCTCTTGGGTTCCCACACCATGGAAATGTTTGCGTGATTCACGGATATTTGCGAGTCTTGGTGTGCTTTGTGTCCGTTTCGAGTCTGAATGTACCTACTGTGTCCGTTAATTGAATGTTTGTAAAGTCCTCCATTATACACGCTATGTCCACAGGTGCGGGCTTTGTCTTAAAAACAGGCTCAAGAAAGAAAGGACTTCCAGTATCCTACTACAGGGAAGTCCTCCCTAACCTATTGAGGTTCAATCCTCATCCGTAATAAATATTGATTCTGAGTCTAACTGTAGCCGGGTTAAGTAAAATTATAGTTACAAATTGCCCTAGCCCAGCAGTGGGACATTAATGGGTTGCTGATGATGATGATGATGATGATGATAGTTTCAAATAGTCAATTCAATGAGATAGAGATAGTGCTAGGTACCTTCTGTAATAAACAGGAACTTATTTATCTGCCTCGTAGTTTTAAAGACGAAACTAAACGCAACAGCACACTTCGCTCACTACCACCGATAGAAATATATAACACTGAGGAGTTATTCGATTTAAATGTAACTAATGCTGTCACCCCGGAGGAGACGTTTGATTTTAATGGAACAAACGCTATCACCCTGGAAGAGACATTTCATTTAAATGTAGCTAACGCTATCACCCTGGAAGAGACATTTCATATAAATGTGGCTAACGCTATCACGCCGGAAGAGACATTTCATATAAATGTAACGAATGTTATCCCAGTCATTCCCACGTCAGAAGAATTACCTAAAACATTACAGTTAAATGAACCAATAGAAAATACTAAATTTGCTCATCCGACCATGTTCACTACGAATATTGTTCAACAGCATAACACAAGCCATGATGATGAATTTGCTAATCGACTGTTCAAAAAAGTTAACACAATATATGAAAATATCACTAATAATGATACAACTGTAGTTAATTGGGAAAACATGTTTGATTCTGAACTATTAGATGATAAACCAGTCAATATTATTGAAAACAATAACGATAGTCTTGAAAATAAGGATAATACTTTTAACCTGAATCCCGGAAATATTGAAAAACGAAGCGGCAAACGAAAAAATAAACCAAAAAGTAACGATAATCCTAAAACTATTAAAAAGCTTAAGAAAGTCAACAACAACCAATATGATTTACATAAGAAATCTACGAAGGAAGGCGAAGGGACCAAAGCTAGTTTTCGTAAACAAAAATATACAAAAACAGTTAAAAATTGGCTTAATGATGTTGAATCATTTAATCCGAATAATGATGAGATTGCTTCAAATTTCGAGAGTATAATTAATGTTAAACAAATAACAAGTATTACCGATGACAAACATACTCGTATGCCTCAAAATACTTCTACTAATAACAAACCTAAGGTTACTATAGATAAATCAGTGAAAGATAATAAGAAAGTAGTACAAGCCTGTTTGGCTAATAAGGATGGAGTAATGAAATTTTGTAAACCTAAAAAAGATATCACTGAACCTAATAAAGAAGAGGGTAATACTAAAATAGTTAAAGATAAAAAGGATAAAGTGACAAAGAAATTCTTTCCTCCAATAAAATCACAAATTCCTGTGAAGGACATTACTTACAATATAATTACCGTTGATGATAGAAACGTCGATGAATGTTGCATAAATTTGATTCGTTTTGAAGAAGAAATTACTGCCAATTTAATCTACAGGTAAGTTTACAGTAACTAAATAATAATTAATATTGTTAAAAAACCTATCTCTTTTCTGTGGTTGCATTCGTATTGGATCTCTCGAAGACTTTATCGCCTTAGGTTTAAAATACCACCGGTTTTTTGAATGGATCTTAATTATTTATAAAACTAATGTAACTAATATCCAAAACAGTCTCTAGAGGAAAATTTGATTTCTTTTGTTTTCTTTTAATTGCTCCAAAAAACATCAGCAAACCCATAGGTATCATACATTAAATTTAGGATTGGCTTGCGTTGAAGTGTTTAAGTTACAGTCAAACCTCGAAGCTCTGGCACCCCTAGGTTTGACTTGTCACACTAGTAATTCTCAGGTCTGACTTGAAGTCTTAGTCAAAGCCCAAACAAATGAAGTTTTTTCAGCCTTTGCATTTGACTAAAGAATTTTGTTCTAACATAGGAGAACCTAATTTGGTCAGGCAAACGTCGAAACTCAATTTAATGAAATCGGGGTTTGGCTAGTCAACAAATAAATATAAGAATGTCTCAATTTGTTAATGTAACAACAAACCGCCCGCCGCTCGTAGGTACTAACTCTAAAAGCGCATGTTACGCGAGCTTTACATAAATGTAACATATTATATTGAACGTACTTACGTAGCTAATAGCTGAAGAAGTAGATTTTTGTTTGTGTGCTCATTGAATGACTTCACAATAAACATTTATAATATTATAGGTCATAAGAGTTAATAAAGAAGCTATGTATCAATTTAATATTAGGTATGCTAAGTTTAAAATTAAATTTTATAATTTAAAATTTTTTATAATAAATAATAGTTTAAAATAAATCTTTTCGCTGAGACGCCCAATAATTTCGTATTCCAAAAGTTTTATTGCGGTAGCTAACAGACGTAGCAAGGGTATACCGGACCGGTATGGAAATACCGGAATAACGTACCACGCAATTTGTAGGACATAATGACTGTTCAATTACATAAATTTAATATTAAGTAAGTAAAAATAAAAAAAACAGCTGGCTTGTAATCATTTATGATGACTTCGTCGTCGATACAAGTTGGAAGGGTCCCTCTTTTTGTAGAAATGAATTCTATTACTGTACTCATTCTAATACGATTTCAGAAAGAAACTACTGTTAGAACTAAATACATATATATACATAATTATTCAATCTATTTAGCAGCAATGCACATAACATCCATTATTACTGATAGTGGGACGACATCTTGTTTTTATACATTGATACTACCGAGCAGAGTTTTAAAGTAATTATTTTGTAACTGTACACATAAATTTCAAACAGCCAGAAGAGTTTTTAAAGAAGATCGAACTTTCTATTTTGGAAACCAATTTCGAAAACAGAATTATTTTTCATTTTTGGAAACCAGGTTCCGTTAAAAGAAAAATAATTCTGTTTTCGAAACCGGTTTCCAAAATGTATTTATCGCTGGAAAAAATATCAATTAACAATTTGCCTTCTAACTTAAATAATCTATCTCGGATGCGCCCTAAAACGTAATATAAGGCTGAACAGAAAATTTAGATACTTCTAGGTTTGGCTAAAAATACTTTAGTCAATAGGTACTTAGTAAGTTCCTATTGACCAAAGTATTTTATAAATCCGATTTAAAAAATCTTTTAATATTGGATAGCCCATTTATCGACGTAGACTACAGGCTATATAACATCACGCTATGGCCAATAGGAGCTGAGCAGTGGCCAAATAAAGAACGACGGGAGCGAAGCCCCGCATGAGATCTAGTTTAGAATGAAAATTTGAGGCGTCAAAATTTCGTTATGCCCAATTTTCTATGAAAAAAATGTATTATTTTGGCTACATTATGAGAACATTCAAGCATAATAATATATATAATAAAAGTATTATAGTAACCTATTATACACAGCTAGTGTGTATAATAGGTTACCTACTATATGCAAATTATCATTACAAATTGAAATCATAAATGTGTTCAGGAGGTGCCTTAAAGGGTCCCTAGAAATCGGTAAGTCTAATAAGCCTTTTACGTAAGCGTAGCACATTACACACGCCTATTAATTTAATATTTATTTTGACAATTTGTTTAGTCAGTTTTTATAACTCTCGTGTTGTTTACGGTGTGGTGCAGCAATGGGTTCTGTCAGCTTAATAGTCATTTCACTGACGGCACGTGCGTTGCTGACGGCCTCCTCTTCAGTACTGGTGATATGTTCTACTGTTTCAAGAGTGCTGGTCAGAAAACTAAGTAAGTTAGACACACTATTTAAATTAAGCTAATATTCATTTCATTTAACTCCATCAAGTGGCGCAGTGGGAACTATATATTACTATACCTATTTGCGCGGGGGTCCCAGTTCGGGCAAACTAACAAACAGATAGCTCTGTTCTGTGGGGTATACAATGCTATTTTATTTTTCTATCATGAGATTCGCAGTATCGGCCCAGAGTTTGGAGCTAATGTACCAGGTTGATGGCAATAGGCTAGCTCTCTATTACGTGGGACCTAACATACTTGGCGAACTATGGGTTTGATACACCTCATTCACCTCTGCCTACCCCTTCGGGGAAAAAATGGCGTGAGGCTGTGTTTAAGTTTTATTGTGTCAGTTATGAACTTAGCATATCGGCAAGTAAAATATAGGTATTACCTACATGCTTGGCTGTCCCTGGTATTGCTGAAATCCATAGGCAGCAATTTCTGTGTTCATTTGTGGTCTTAACGAATTTGTAACATGGATCTATGTTAGAAATTCGTGTGCAACGGGATGAGAGTGAGAAAGTGAAACCGAAGAAGCGGGAGGCACATCCGGGGCCAGAGCTTATGCGACCGTGTTGTAGCTATTGTATCATCCAATGAACCGATGGTTTGTAAGCTTGCGAGTTTTCAGTCTCTCAAGTAAGGTAACTGTTGTTTATTATTTCTAGGGACGCATTAACACGTTTGCTGAATAGTAAAATTATAATAAGTTACGAAGGCCACACCGTCCTTATTTACCTGACAACACATTTACAAATGGAAATTAATACAATCAATATGTATGACGCCAAGGTAAACCTTTTGAATGCTACTACTCAATTGTGAAGTTGAAATATCTGTCTATTTTCATAAAAAAATATTGTATACAAAATATTGATTAACCTGTACTAGGTAGTAAAACCTGTACTATAGGCGGTCGAAGGACATACAGAGTACTCTTGTACTCATTACAAAGTAGACTACACTATAATTAATTATTTGATCAATTCACCACGATGCGCAAATCGCTGCCTGGTGCGCAGAGTACCAACACTGTCCTGGCAATGATGGCGGGCAGGCTTGACTGTCCCTATATACGTAGATGTGCATGTGTGCAGTGTACTGGAGTAATTTAATTTGTACTAACCCACAGAATTAGTTTTTAAATATGTATGAATGGTACCAAATAGTTGTGTGTAACTTGAGATTATTAAAAAATTTGAATTATAAATTGACGCAATCTCATCTCATTAACCTTGGTACCTTCAAGATCGGCGCTAGCCTATTGGACCCAGACAATCCTCCCGGGAACTTCAGCGACCTACAAAAGCTCCTATCCTCGACACCTACATACACGATCGCCACAGAATGCACCCTGCAGAAAGCAGCTTGGTACATGACGCTCCTGAGAGATTGTTGGAGCAAGCTGAACACTATGCTCGTGGACAACCAGCTGTGGCAAGTTTTCGTGGATGTTGAGATGAAGTTGCTGCCTATCATTGCAGGTATCTACTATATCTTTAGGGCCCTGTACCTCAATCTCATTTCTCTGAGTCAAAAATCTATAATATTATTAAAAGTTAATGCGTAACAGACAGACCGATACGAGTAGTGATGAACAACGAAATAAAATCCGGATGAAGCCTCTTAAATGGTAGGTTGTGTCCCAATAACCGATCTAGGATTTTGACTTGGCTGAGGGAACGTTTAAAAACTACAATAAATTATTATCGGAAGGGCTCAGATAATTTATGGTGGATTATCGAGGCTCCTGGATTCACTACAGGTGGAATTTTCTTCAAAATTAAACTGAGGCTTTTCTTTAGACATGGAACGTCGTGGAGTATCCATCGATCTTGCAAAACTGAAGTCCATGGAGGAAGTGTTAGTGGATAGAATGAGGTTGGTAGAGGAGCAGTGCTACAAGGCAGCCGGCAAGGTGTTCCAGATCAACTCTACCGCACAAGTGAGGGGTATCATTTACGACGAGCTGCAGCTTGATGCCAAGTGTAACGTCAAGATTAAAGAGACGCTGTCTGGCGGTGTGAAGTCTACATCAGAGACTATGGTAGGTTGTGCTAGCTTATGAGGGTGTGGTGCGTATAAAGCGAAAGTGCAGTAACAGAATAGGTACCTATTGGATGTAAATGCTGACACGAACAATTTTGAATATCTTAAAAATGTGTATTATTACTTGAATATAATGGAAACTAATGGAAAGTTAGGAAAGTACCTAATAAAGAGTAGTTATAATATTATGGAATTTAGGTTTTTACTTTTTTTTTAAATTTATATTCTTTGGACGAGACTCGTGCCCAGCAGTGGGACGTTTATGGGTTCAAATGATGATGATAACATTATGGCTCATCCTTTAGATTTGAAATATTCTGATAATATTTTGTGACGCAGTTACGCAGCCTAATATCAGTACACCCGCTCCCGCGCCTGATCCTGGAGTACCGGCGCCTGCACAAGGCGCACGCCACGTTCCTCGCCGGGATCGCGCACCACGTCAGCGATGGTTTCGTTAGACCCACCTGGTAAACATACTTAAAAGTATTTACATTGTTACAGTTTATAAAGAAAATCAATAGCTAAAAGCAATGTGCAATGGTACTTGAATAATAATATCTGAATCGTTTGCATATGCTAATTGAATGTAGGTAGGTACTTAATATATATTAAAGGAGTACCTAATTTGCTGCAGGGTACAAACTGCTGCAGCCACAGGTCGTATTGCATCAAACAATCCCAATTTACAAGCTATACCGAAGACACCCTTTAGTCTCGTCATGTTTCCTGATGCAGATCAAACAGGTCAGTAACTACGGGTCAAGCTCTTTCAAGTTATATTTCTTATAAAAACTTGAGATACCTAGCCATATACCTACGTACTGTTGACTGACTGTTACTGCCCGTTCCGTAAAAAGGCGTGATGATGCTACATGATATAAATCAGGGTTTTTGATCGCAAGCCCTTCATTTTATGATAGGTTTGAATATTCTTCTACGGGTCTATGTTTAAGTAGCAGACGTCGAGCAGCTGAACCTCCGTTCAGTGTACGTGTCCCGCGAGGGCTGGCGGCTGGTGGCGGCGGACTTCCAGCACGTGGAGTGCCGCGTGTTCGCTCTCGCCGCGGCCGAGAGCGCCCTGCTGCGGGCGCTGGACCACCACCACGATATCTTCAAACTTCTTGCTGCACAGTGGTATACAATGTTTATAGATATATTATTGGGCTAAGTATCTTCATCAACTCTATTTTTGAACAAAGTGGGGTGGTGTAGATAGCAAGAATCTTGTTAGCCGATAGCAGAGCCAGATCCTTACAAGCAGCTCGATACCTACGTTCAAAGTGAAAACAAAATAATTCTACGATTTCCAGTTACGTTTGTTTTTCTCCGTCCTAAGCTTTGTTTTCTTATATTGGTTCGAGCTTTCTTCTGGTTAACTTTTTAAACGCCAGGACAAGCCAGACTTTTCAGTTTTTAAGATGTAGGTACTTAGCGATAAGATAGACATAAAATTAATGATTTATTATTATCTATAACATATATATTAATGGACCTGTGTTTTGTGGACAGGCTTATTTTTGTCTAGTAAGTATGATATCGACGTTGGCGTTTAAAACATTAAGCTGCGAAAGAGCTTCATCAAAGGTCTTTGGTATAGGTCTCGGCTCGGGTATTAGCTGCTGCTGCGACAACGGGCAGGTAGTGACGCAGACGTAACTCTTGCATGGTATACCTACCTGTGGATAAAAAGTAGCCCATTTGCTATTCGAGACATCAATCTAACTGTGTGCCTAATTTCATAAGCTTACCTAGATGGCTTGAGCCGTTCTGGCGTGCTTGAGTAAGTCGTGAGTGTCGTGTAGGCTGCAGAAGGCGGAGCGCTGCGTGTCGCCGAGCGAGCGGTCGCGCTGCAAGCGGCTGGTGTACGCGAGCCTGTACGGCGCCGGCACTCGCAAGCTCATGGACATCCTCGACGTGGGCTACGAGCAGGCGCTACAAATCGCCGCTAGCTTTAATAGTAATTATGTCTTTCATGCCTACTTAAAATGGACTCACACACTGAGAGCACTATGAACATGCACATTTTTTTTATTACCTACTAGTATCTTAAAATCTCTATTTAACGTCGATTCAATTTATAGAAGTGAGAATAAGAGTATCTCTTGAGAACAGTTGGATGGATCCTGTCCCCAAATTTTAGATTTGTAACTGAACTGCAAACTATACGTAAAATATATCTTTCTTGGGATTATCATTACCTACTTAGTATAAAACAAAGTCGCTTTCTCTGTCCCTATATCCCTATGTACCTACCTATGCTTAAATCTTTAAAACTACGCAACGGATTTTGATGTGGTTTTTTAGACTGATTCAAGAGGAAGGTTTATAGGTATAAAATACATACCACGCGGGCGATGCAGCGGGCGAAAGCTAGTATTATATAAATTAAATCACACTGAGGTACCTAAGTACTTCATATCATGTACCTATATTATAATGGTTTTTGGACATTTTAAGAAAAACCTTCCACGAGAATGACTTTATGTACCTACTTACCTACCTACTCTATGACTCTATATAGTACTAACGACGACGTAGTAAAGGATTTTTATATAGAACAGGACAAAATCCATCGTTAGCTAATACACCTTGATGTCTGTGCTGCAGGAACGTTCCCTAGTCTAAAAGCGTTCGGTCGCGCCGTGGTGTCTCGCTGTTCGGCGGCGGGCGGTCGCCTGTCGACAGCCCGCGGCCGAGTGCGACACTTCGCCAACATCTCCAGCGATGACTTCACTCTACGTTCTCACGCTGAACGGCAGGCTGTTAACTTCGTTGTACAAGGTCACTACCTAACTGAATGTAATCAGTACCTATTCTATTATTACCTATGTCACACTTATAGGTACTTAATATCCAGTGTTGGGCACATTTTAATTTCAATGCATTTAACAATAAATTAACCATTAATTGCATGTTAATTGCCAAACTGTGGAAAAAATTTCCAAGGTTTGGCAAATAATAACATTTTTTTTTTTAAATTCCCCAATTACAAATATTACAATTAATTAATTGTTAGTTGTTAAGTAACAATTAACATGCAATTAATCGTTAATTGCAATTAAAATGTGCCCAACACCAAATATCAACACTGGTATTCCGGCAGCCACATAACCGCTCTAATGATTTAATTAGTGCGGTCTTTCCCTAAAAATTAAAAAGATCCAAAAAAATTGTATTATTACTAATATTATAAAGCTGAAGAGTTTGTTTGGTAGAACGCTAGGACCTCTGGAGCTACTGGTCCGATTTGAAAAATTCTTTGTGTCAAATAGCACATTTATCGAGCAAGGTTAGGTTAGTTATATAACATCGCTAGTAGGATTACTTATTACTTTGATTGAATTTAGCATAAAAAACAAAAATAGGGACCCTAAAAATATTTGATCATTCCACTACTTGGAATGGTTTCTTCTTCTCAGATCGTCATGTGTAGACGCTCGATATCTGCAGGTTCGGCAGCAGACCTGTGCAAGACGGCGATGATCCTGACCGAAGCGGCGCTGCGGAAGTGTTCTCCACCGGTACTCGCGCACCTCGTGCTGCAGATACACGACGAGCTGGTCTGGGAAGTGCACGAGCGCCACGTACACATGGCTGCTGGTAGGCTTCTAACTTATACCTAACTAACTTGATTGGCAGATGCAAGTGGCCCAAGACTGGCCTTTGTGGTAACAATACGGAGAAGCCTAAGAGCTGAAATGATAATAAACACAGAGATTACTCGTTAGATTTCCCACATGCAGAACCACCTGAGGTAAACGAGACCAACATCCAGTGCGATAAGTACGACGCAAAAGAGTGTCGCGAGCTTTAAATGGCTTGCCCCCTGGTTTTGAGCTGTCGGAAAATTTTCGGCTGGAAATGTCACTTTAAATAAAATTAAAAAACATAATGTTAGAGAAATAGATAGTTGAAGAAAAAAATCATACACTAATCAGTTTTTGATTTTCAATACGGCAAACCATTTTCTAACAATAAATAACGTAAGCCGGAAAAATACGTCGTTCTAAGATTCGTAAAAGTTTACGATCCGGGAGCGATCCGACGAGTCAAAATCAGGGGGCAGGTCTTGGTGACGGTGTACGCGCGAAGTTGACAAGAACTAGGTAGGTAGTGATACTAAATACCATTGCATTTGTTTCGTACTTATTATTTTTCTAATTGAACTGGCGCGCGATTCCAGGAAGCCCCCTATAAGAGCGAAACTCAGGATAGTTGCGTTTCTGTTACTGCAGTGCACAGAGTTGTCCTATCAAAGTTCAGTTTGGAAAAAAAAATAATCGGTGTTGGCGGTAGGTAGTGGTAAGGGAGCTGTACCCATCTCTGAAACCGGAACCGAAAAAAGCAGTGGTTGGCTGTCCTTGGCTAATGTCCATGTTTATTGTTTTCTTATTGCGGAGTCCGTAATGATAAATACCTACACTTCTCCTTTTGCCGCTAGTGTCAGATACCTAGATACGTATACCTTTTTTCTAGGTATTATAAAGCATGTAATGGAGGGCTGTGGTCAGCAGTGTGGCATGTCTATGACGCTGCCCGTCGCTATCACTGTCGGTAAGAATTGGGGCGAAATGGAAGATTATACACCTGTCTGTGTGTAACCCTAACGCGTCTATGTTGCCCTTTCTAGCATCTTATGTTTATTACCAGTTATAGATTATAATAGGTACCTACATAATTATATAAGTTAATCTTCTCAGTAGTAGTACAAAATATATACTTTTAAGGCCAGTCAATGAATGATTTTGGAGGGAAATGTCGAAAGCAGTAACTTTGACTTAGGAACTTTGTTTGGACTGGTTAGGAGATAAACATACTAAATGTCCTTACCCAGAGGTGAGCCCGAAGGGGGGGTTAGAATCTGAGGTTTAAATTCCGTCATATAATATTATGAAAAAAATTATATAGCCTATGTCACCCGGGCTATTATTACGAAACTATTGACACCACATTCATTTAAATCGGTTCATTAGTTTAGGCGCTACGGTAAAACATAGAAATATGCAGACTGCTTTAAAGTAAAGCGTAAAGACTTTTAGTATGTTTATCTCCTAACTAGTCCAAATAAAGTTCCTAAGTCAAATTTTCTGCTTTCGACATTTCCCTCCACAGTACCATTTCGCGCATTAATTTACTAGACTATTACTAAAATTTTCATAATAATTATATTACTCGCATATTATTTGGTCGATTTTGATATTTTTGTATAATGTTCGAAAATTACGTCGACCGATTTTAAAACATTTTGATAGTGACATCGAAATAGACTAATGAATGTCATGTCAAGATTGCCAGTAGACTCTTTCAAGATTGCGTCGCGTCAATGTATAAGAAATAAAACAATAAATTGACTTAAAATTGACTTTTTATTTTTGACTTATAAATAAATGGGCACAAAATTAACATCAAAATGTGCAATTAAGATTTCGTTTTATATTGAAGTAGGTACCTACTTAAGTACTTACCTAATATGTGTAGGTGATAATCGTCGTTATCGATTGTCAAGTTTCTTTAAACCTACTACCTAAGCTAATTTTATTTATTTTTTCAAAAGAAACTAGAGACTTTAAAATGGATTTTGTTAAGCTCTGTTTTTCCCCAGAGTATTAGGTAGTGCAACGAACCCAGCTTTGCGAGCTGGGTCGAACTGGAGGATCAGGCAAAAATAATGGCTACCTATCGTTAAGGCACTAGAGCTGGCCAAATCGGACCACAGTTTAAAAAACCTGAACATATTAAGTGACTCCAGATCATCACTTGACACAATTACGCCTTCAATGAAGCAATGGTACACAAAGCATTTCAGTTGTTTTTTATTGACTTGATTACTATTTTTTTTTTTTTTTCTGTTAAATAATAATTATAATAATGAAAATAATTAAATTAAACATCTACTTACATAAAACTATATATACAGTTAAATACAAACAAAAAAAAGGAAACTAAAACGAAAACTTAAACAATAAAAAAAAAAAAAAAAAACAAATAACCCAAAGAAAACTTGTTTAGGCATCGTAATATTCGTCAGCATCACTGTCAACTGGAAACGTACCCAAAAGGCTGGCGGCATTGCCACGTTGAATGGCAATGCTAATTCTCTGAGCGAGAAACACACCAGCCCTCTGATCACGTGAAGCGTCGATAAGCCTTTTTGCCAGATCTTTAAACAAAGACCTAGCACTCGGACCCCACGTACCTAAAGTCTCGACCCCAAACGGCTCAAAAATATAATTACCAATTAAATTATGGTATTTTCGCCGTTTGAGGGTCTCTGCGGCTGCAGCAGCAGCGCCAGCACAACCCGCTGAGCTTGAAACATGGGATGGCGCAAGGGTGTCGACACATGTTGCGTCCCACACCAAAGGCCTACCCATCTTCCAGGGTAATAATGTCAAACCATCAGGTACTATTTAAATATAATACTATTTTAAATGAAATGTATGAAATCTAGGACTTGTATACATATCCTAGGAAATGTATACAATTCCGAAGCTATTTAGGAAATGTATAAAATATTGTTTCAAAAGCTATTTAATACATAGATATCCTGGGAAATGTGTACATTTCGTAGGAATTGTATATAATTCCAATATCGTATTAGGAAATGTATAAAAATAATGCTTTCCGTAATAAAGTACGTTGTTAAAATGAGGATAATAATTTTTATTAAAGCACTCGTTGAGATTATCAATCAGAAAACAATCATACCGTAAAATATAATATCTTTAATTTAGGTATCTCGCATAGGTCACCGGAGCCCCGCGAACTTCTGGGTGGTTTGAAAAAAAAAAATAAGCCTTACCTTATCAGTCCAAGTCGGATTGGTCTGAATCGGGGAGTGTTAATATTAATTATTACCCTTCCCTCGCCCCGCTATCCCCGCGTATCCATTGATATCTCAAATGTTTTACATTTCCAATTGCTATTTAGGAAATGTGTCTAATATAATTTATTTCACAATTCCGTGCGATTTTAGGAATTACATAAATTTCCTAGGAATTGTATACACACACGGATTACATACATTTCCGTTAACATTAACATGAAGTACCATTACAGGTAGAACATAATTATGAAACTTTTTGTATCACACCTCTATAGCTAGTTCCAATGAACATGATATTGGTTACTATCTACTTATACTTATAAATTATATTGGGACCCTTAGAGAACAACTATAACTATCTCACTATTGTGATTAATATTATGTTCTACTTGCCAAAAACTATCACAAATTAACATTCACTGTATAAGACATTTAACAGTGTCTCTGCTAGCCTGATAATATTATAGCTAATTAGATCATAACTTGGCTCCTATAAGTGTAAAGAGCCTATGGTTCTTAAGCCTGGTGTACTGGTAGGGAAGTGAGCTGAGACCGTCATTACCTGTATGGTACTTGTTTTCAGACATTATGCTGTATCTGATTGAGTTCTTAGTCTCTTGGGGATGGACCATCATTGAATACCGCGACATTTCTCGCGGAAACCTACAAATTGGAGTTTTATTATTTCTACTATTACAATAGCATGACAAAGTACAGCAATACAGTAACCTCATTCTGAATAACATGTTTTTAAAATGCTAGAGAGATTACAAAAGAAAAATTAAAATTTTATTATTATTAACCCATAAATGTCCCACTGCTGGATATGGGTCTTCTCTCCTCTATCTACACACATACTAGCCTCATGCGGGTCGGTGGAGCAGACATACCCTTACAGGGCATGTGGGTTCTCCCTCAAGATGTTTTCTTTCACCATTAGCATAAGTTAAGTCACGTGACTGGTACATATAAATGCCTTAAAGTGCCACACATTGATACCTACACTCGGATTTGATTTTGGATCGCATGTTTAGCATTCGGCATTCGGCCACTGCTCTATTTCATTTATGCTTAGTATATTGAAAATATAAGAGAAAAAGTACTATGGAGAAATTAAATTAATGTAAATCTCTAATCTTAAATTTTTAAGACTTAAATAAAACAATTTCATACCTGACTATATCCCACTTATGTGATAAAATTCTGTTTGAAAAGTCATCATCTTCTCCTCCCCAACCTTCAAATCTATTTGAGAAGCCATTGACAGCTACATACTGGTCTGCTCTAATAGCCAGCACTCCACCCACTAAGTAGTCATATGTTAGGACATATCTAAACTTGTCAATACTAGCACTCATGTGGCGGGGCTCGTTGGTGCAAGTGTACAGGTTACACGCATCAAGTGGTAACAAGTCCACATCATGCAGAATGAGGCATGGGAATTTGTCATTAATGGCTTGTTTTGCACCAATGTTGTACAATATTCCCTTGTTCCAAGGATTTTCGTCTTGTTGCTCTATTAAGTAGATTCTGAAAATGTGTTTGTTTATAGTTCTGTCTGAAAATATGATGAGGTGCCTAACTAGGAACTAAGCCATGACCAAAGACAAAAACAAAAGAGCAGGCATGGTAAGGACCACTGCCAGAACTACACCAATAATAATAATATATTAAAATAATTACACTTACTTGTAATGTATATTTTGTTTTCTTAAAAAATCATGCATATATGGCAAGAAAATATCCAATTGCTTCTGCCTATTTCTGTATGTGACTAGTATAGCTACACTGAATAGTGGATTGCAGTCTTCAGGTACATAGCTTCCATTTACAACACCATTAGCATTGAAATTGTCAAATTTTGTTGGTATATCCTTTGGGTTCAAAGATTTTTCATTCTTCAATATTTTATCATATTGACAAACCGGTTTACCTTTCTTTAAAGGAAGAATAGGTGATATTTGTCGATATAACTGTGTTTCTATCACCTCTGCAGGGAGATGTGCATAGTTGTATTTTCCATATGCTGCAAAGAATTGAATCACCGCTATGAGGCATAATACAGTGATTACACATGTACTGACGCGTAGCTGCAATAACCTACGAAGTGAATTAAATGTACATTGTTTGATGTTACCCACTATCAACTAAAACATAATTACTATAATAATAAAAGTTTATAATATGAGGAATTATATTGCTAACCTGTTTCTCAATGACCATTTAGACATTATAAAATGTTATCACACCACTAAGTAATTTTATTTATTGATAGTGAAACATTCTTTAGATTGTTATCAGGAATCCTATCTATTTTCGTTTATTCAAGTATTATTTCACAGAATGAGATTTTGCATTAAAATAATAGAAGTGAATGCCACTTCTATTATTTTCCTCAATTTTAAAGATTTACACCTAAAATATATTTACTTTTTCAGTATTAAGTATAAACATAATTATATGAATATTCGTCGCCTAATGCCTGCTCTACACGTTGGCCAACATTGTGGCCAATGTTGTGGCAAAGCCAAGAGTTTGTGATAGCGTCTACACGTTGGAAGGTCGTTCAGTTTGCTTCGGTTCAGGCCAATGTGCGGACGAATTGATTACAATGGATATTGAAGCGCTAACTGCTGCTGCGGTTTATTTATTCACAGCATACCGCAACTACGTGAATGTATATAAGAAAATGGATGTATAAAAAAAAATTGAAAATTCTATTTCTATTTTTCTATTTTTAGAAAAGACAACGCCCGCACTAGGGATCAAGCCCTGTGTCGCGGGGAGCTTTACAAACATGAAACTAACGGACACAAAGTACACCCAGACTAGAAACAAATATCTATGAATCACACAAATATTTGTCTCGTGTGGGAATCGAACCCACGTCACCCAGCACGGCGATGTAGTGGCGAGGCGACCACCTTAACCACTGCGCCACGGTGACAGTCAAATTAATTAATTAAAAAATTAAAATAACCCGACCGCAAAAAATCAACACATAAGCAACGCACTAAAAAGACCGAAAAATGGTTGTAATTATTATTCCTGATTAAATTTAAATACAAAACATAATTATGTATAAATTTGTAATCTCCATTTGATAAAAAAATAATTTTGTGAAAAAGTTAACATTTAAATCAAGTGCGTCCGATCACTCTGGCGGGTCGTAGCAAACTAAACGCTTGGCCAACGTGTGGACGCAGCGGCCATAACACTTTTTTTTTTTTTTTTAAGAGGGGAATGCATTTACGCATACCGCCCCGAGCGGGGACACGGGACGGTTATGTGGGACTCGCCGGCAGAGGCCGGAATACCCACTAAACCCCTCTGTGCACCGACTCTTCGCCGTCACGGGTGGGCCGCTGGAACTTGATATGACATCAGCGACCAGCGGCCATAACACTGCCACAACCCTTTGATCTTTTTTTAAAAACCGACACCACACGGATCTCGCGCCAACTTGTGGGCCATCATAGGATACAACCCAAGATAAGCACAAACACCCCCTCTACATGATGGCCAATGGTGTTGGCCACAGCACTTCGCCACAACGTTGGCCAACGTGTAGAGGAGCCATTACAAACATATGAGGAAAATACAGACATTGTTATTAGGTCTCTGGACAGGTGGCTGTCAAACTCAAAGACTACTAGGTATGTCAAACTGATGTTCACAAACCACCACAGACTAATAAGGGATACTACGTATTACGTATGTTGTCGCCACAGACTAATAAGAGATACTACGTAGTTGTCGCTGTTTGATTTCGCCGCCTGTGCCCTGTAGGCAGTGGCGGTACAGCCAGCGCGGTGCAGTGACGAATTGAACTAAAATTAGTGATGTGCAAAACTTTCTAGATTTAACATGTACACCTATGGATAGATTTCATTTTAGGATTTTTTATAAACATATTCTGAAAACCGGAAAGTATTTTTTAATAATCCATGTTAATTATTATTACGCGTTAATTTAGTGATGTGAATCGATTTTGAAGGCCCTAATTTGAATAGCATTATCTATTCAAATAAATAAAATTGAAGTATCTGTTTGTAATATCAACACAACAGCTTTTTTTAGAAGACCGCTAACTATATTTTTAAATTAATTTACATTGCTGCTAAATAAGGGTGTGAGCTTTCCTTCAAAATTTGGCGTGGCTCCTCAACCATACTGATATTTCCATGACCATAAGCTACCGGCCCGTTATAAGCAAGTCCACAGAGAGCAAGTAGCCTAGCCGGGAAACAAAAAGAAAAGTGCTTCAAAAAAAAGATTGTAGGTACCACCTAAAATATTAAAAACGACTAAAAATTAAATATTCATTGGACCGCTACTAATATACAGTAATTAGAAAAGATTTCAGCACCATATGATAGACCATATCCATATGCTGCGGCAATATACAGGGTTGTTGGTAATTCGATGTATTCCGGGCATGACGAGGTAGAGCAGCCCAAATGCAACAAATTTAGGCTCCCTAATGTATGGCCGAAAGTAGAAGTAGAAGATAGTTTTTGAAATATTGTAGAAATAGCATTTTTTTGGAAAATACCCAATTTTACCTGTTTCTGGCTAAATAAAAAAAAATTGGTTAGTGGGATGTCGTTGAAATGGTTTTTTATTTGTAAATAAAACCGAAACATATCTTGAGAAGCAATAAAATAACTAAAAACATTTGAAATTTGCTAATAACGTATTTTATTTTATTGAAAAATTTTACATTATACGACAGTAAAAGTCGCGCAGTTTAAAAAAATGCTATGACACTGAACGTACAGATCACTATAAAAATTAGTCGGTTTTATAAGCTATCCAAAAAGGTATAATAATTGATATTTGAGCGAGAAAAATAATATTTTAACAAAAACAACAACAAATTTAACACATATTTTATACACCAAACAGTTCATTACTTACACCACACGCTCACACATACATACACTTCCTGGTTCGCTTTATACACACATACTATATAAGCTATACACTCTCGCATAAGCATGTAGTGGCACAGCCCGCACACATTCTTACAAAATACCCACACCCTCATACATAACCATTCACACTTTACAATCGTAACTTTAAATAATTTTAACAAACTTTTAATTTACTACCCACTTTAAAATTAATAAATTTAATTAAAATATAAGTATTGGTACTGTATTATTTTAACTTTGTACTTTGATTGTGAGGATGTGTTTCATATGCTAACACAATTCAAAACACTATTTTGTTGTAGGGGGCAAGGAGATTTGTAACACGGGTCTTGAACCCAGTACAGACTCCAGCTCTCATTCTGGAAACATAACCATTTCGAATTGTTTATTTCATAATTTCCTTGTAATAATTATATGTACCATTATGAGAGAAAATAAATAAATTATTATATTATATTTACCAAATTTTTTTTATTTAGCGAGAAACAGGTAAAATTGGGTATTTTCCAAAAAATGCTATTTCTACAATATCTCAAAAACTATTAATTTTCGGCCATATATTGGGGGGCCTAAATTTGTTGTATTTGGGCTGCCCTACCTCGTCATGCCCGGAATACATCGAATTACAAACAACACTGTATAATAATAATAATAAACCATTTATTTCGACATATAAAGTCTCAAAAATACATAGCCTAAAGACTAACATAAGTACATACAATACTGTAACTAAAATTCGCCTCATATCTCGCCTTCAAGGATGTTATGTTATATTCATTAGCCTGGTGACATCGACGTGGTCGAATGTGACTGGGTGCAGCATTTGCAGCTCCTTTGCCACGAAAGCAGGCTCGTCATCTGTATCGGTCACCTTAAGCAGAGTGATGATGTCCTGGATGCTCTTTTCGGTGCCATCCCTCCGCCGAGCTTCCCCAGCACCTAGTACAGGAGATTCTTGCTACTAACTTCTTCATCGTTAAAACTGGACTTATAGTGATCTGCCTAATGCTCATCTCGTCCATTATATCAATGGCATTTTGAATAACGGGCAGCAGCCCATCACCTGCCCCCTCTTGACGACGACCTTGTGTGTAGTGTACTCAGAGTTATGTGCAAGACGGTTTTTGTGTGAATTGATTTGTGGGTCGGGAATAACTGTATTGAGGTTTCTATCTTATACGTGAGTATAATCTTTAATCTAAAATTACGTCCGGTAAATGGCATTATACTAACCACAACACTTACCTTGTTTATTGGGAAAATTGAGCTTAGTTATTGAAATTTTACTTGTTTGGTAATTTACTAAACGGTAACTCATTATTTCTTACAGTTTAGTAGACGAACGAGTAAAATTTCACTACAAGGCGAGTAAAACACAATCTGAGAATTATTTACCTACCTATAGTTTTATCATTAACTCTATTTTACAATGGAAAATAATAAAACAAGCCTTTATCAGTTATGTCCTAAATCCCTATTTACTTATCATATTCAGGACATGCCCTAACAAAAAATACCGGTCAAGTGCGAGTCGGACTTGCGCACCGAAGGTTCCGGACGATTGATTATACAATTTTTTAATTACTTTTTATTGTGATTAAATTATAATTCCGTCCTTCTATTTATTTATTAATCTAGTTGTTTCATTTTCCTGTAGCACAATGCAATTTTTTCCTAGAGAATAAACTAAAGCTAAGTCTTAGCTTAGAAATAAAATACGTTGAGGGTTTTAATTGAGCGAATGGCCACTACAATTAATAATGAAAATAACTTAGCAAGATACGAAGAACCATTCTGATAAATTACCTCTTAATGCCACGTAGTTGTAACTACAAGAATTCGATACATAATATGCTTATTGTATCAAATTTCAAATTTATTTATAAGAAATTAGTAGGTAACGGGATAGGTCAAGGTGTACTAAAGGGGGTGCCGGAGCCCCACTGCCCTCGCCGTTAGCGTAGATTTCCACCTAAAATAGCTCGTATCTCGAAAACGGTGCATGCTATCGCAAAAATAATGAAAATTGTAGCCAAATTTTCATTATTATACCCTGACCATAGGATAACTATAAGTTAGAATAGATATTTACGTAAAGCTGCACCGTCAGTCCGGAGTAAACTCTGCTCATTTTTTTTATTTGTGCAACTTAATATTGCTTCTTACCAAATTTCATGATTTTAGGTCAACGGGAAGTATCCTACAGTTTTTTTAATCGACAAAAATGAAGCATAAACGACTGTTTCTTTTGATTGCGTTAACTTAGAATTCTGATTTTTTTTACGCCGAAGGTTTGAAGACCCGAGTATGTGATATTAATTTCAGCTTTACACCTCTACGCGTTCTTGAGAAAAACATTCTTGAAAGGTGGACAGACAGACAGACGGACAACGGAGTGATCCCATACCTAAGGGTTTCGTTTTTTCCTTTTGAGGTATGGAACCCTAAAAAATAAGTCATTTATTAAAATTATTCCATTTAATTATGGTAGCACATTAATATACTCAGTTGATTCCTATTGCAATAAATTTAATCTACATACAGACACTAGCTGGAGTATTCGGCTTCGCTTCGTAGCAACGTGCAACGATTTGTTACTTTATTATTTAGATCTAAGTGGCTTTGGTATGTAACAGGTAAGCTTTATCAAAGGTGTAAAAATTTAAGTCACTTACGTTTAAGTTCAAAGCGTAATTTAGGATATTTTCTTTAGGATAGTGGAGGATCGGTGGAGAAACTTCGTGGCCGTATTCTAGTGATAGTAGTGATACCTACCTACTGTACGTAGTGTACGTGTTGCTGAGTGGACGGTTTGTGTGTTGTCTGCGCGTTTCAAATTTATATAAATACGCCGTGTGCTTACGATCATTGCATCTCCCATCGTTGAGCGATTCCACATCTTTACAAGTCCTAACGTGCTAAATGCACGTTAAATCGTGGAAGTTAAATCAACTTAGATTGCCTCACATAGGTACCGCTGGGTAAGACGGAGTGTCTTGAACAATTAAATCTGCGGATTATGCTGTATTAAATTAAATTAACTCTTAATTACGCCATCAGCTGCCAACAGATTTTTCATCATCACCATCCAATCCAGAGGTTGTATGGAAGAAATCACTCTTAGCGATAAGACCGCCATTTCATTACTATAAAAAAGTACTCTGAGGACAGCCAATTGTCACTACTTTTTCTTTTATGTTAAGTCCTTAAACTACCTACTATAATTTATATTTGTGTTGTACAATAAAGAGTATTTTATCTATCTATATATTTTCTTGATTTGTCTTTATTACCTCGTAGTAGTCGTAGTAGTATGTGGTAGCCTCGGCAATAAAATTATAGAGGAGACCTTTCGTAAACATTCCGTAGGAATATCTTCTAAAAAATCCGATTTGTCTATTTTCTGCTGCTTTAAAGCGAAAATTTCCTTGTGTGTTGAAGGAAATCGATTTTTAATTGAAGGATTAATATAATCTAAGACAAGTAAAGAAATCCGTGATTAAAAAATATTAATCCGTATAGTGATGGATTAAAATGACATAATGCCACTACCGCATCTCAACTAAAATGGCATAATGCCACTACCGCATCTCAACTAAAATGACATAACGCCACTACCGCATCTCAACTAAAATGACATAATGTCACTACCGCATCTCAACTAAAATGGCATAATGCCACTACCGCATCTCAACTAAAATGACATAATGCCACTACCGCATCTCAACTAAAATGGCATAATGCCACTACCGCATCTCAACTAAAATGACATAATGCCACTACCGCATCTCAACTAAAATGACTTAACTCCACTACCGCATCTCAACTAAAATGACATAATGCCACTACCGCATCTCAACTAAAATGACATAATGTCACTAACCCATCTCAACCCGTACCCAGGTGTGGTAAAAGGCGACTAAGGACTACCTTATGCAGACAAGAGTACTGTTAGAAAAGAATACTATACCGATCTGCCTGGCCACCGTGGTATACTAGGCTAAATTCCCTCCACATTCTTTAGAGAGGAGACCCGTGCCCAGCAGTGGGACGTTTATGGGTTGAAATAATGATGTGGATGATGAAAATGTGATAACCCTAACAAAAACATTTAATTTGCAATTACTTCGAACAGCCATCGAATTGGGATGTGAAATTTTATTTATTTGGTAGGTAGAAGGAGTCAAGAATTATAATTTTCAGTATAAATAACTTATCCCAATACGGCGGAATTTTCGAGAAAAAAATAGATAAAACAAAAAACAAGAAAATTCGATTACATCTGGATCGATACAAATTTTTAAATGTAACACAAAAGATGCCATTGATCTTACTTTTCGAAATATCTGCATGAAATTTTGATGATTTTCAAGAAAAAATTATCGTATCGTAGTATCGAAAAATTAATACGCTAGGCAAATAGATTGATTAAGTATAGCGACACGTTTATACCTATAATAAAACGTGGCACGTCTGAAAAATGCTGTTTAAAAAACACTGCACAGCGAAAATCATTGATTACCTACGAAAAATATAAGGGTCCGGTAGGTAGTTTCGAATGATGCTGTAGCGACATACGTTTTGGCGAAAATAGCCAAGAAGGAATAACTTGTACTGAAAAATGTAAACTTTTAAAATAAACAAATAAACATGTGAATAAACATAATTATTAAATTCATTTGATTGAGCAAAAATATAATCAAAAGTAATCATATAAAGGCCTTGACACGAACATGTTCTACTTCATATTCCAAAGTATCGTCTGGATATCATTATCTAATTATATTTCCTCGACACGTCCAATATGAACTAACCGCGCCGCGCCCGCCCAATGCCCCATTGCGGTGCTTTGGTGTGCGTAGATAGAAATGGTGTTATAATATTTTATTATTGACACTTGTCAGTTGTCAAGTTGACGCCTGACATATAGGACGTAAACAAACACAATACATTGCCTATATTATGTACCATAATAGGTACATACATAGATAGTTATATTTTAGACATAAAACATTTTAATTTTTAAATTTGTATAGTGGTGTGATTTATATTGAGTATTAAGACTTCATGTGCTTCCACAATGAGCCTTAAAGGAAAGGAGAGAGTGAGAAGAGAACAGCTGCTGGAGGTATCTCGTGATAATCTAACCTGCAAACCTTTAGATACTTTTAATGAAATAACTCATTTTTTGGATGATCCGCCAGCTTGGCGAACTTTGTGTGAAGAGTTGAGACCACGTAGTAAATATGTAATACGAAATCTGGAGGTGGGTGAAACTGATGAGTGTTTCTATGAATCAGCTGATACGATAAATGACGAGCCACCGATTATAAAAAATTATTGTCACTTTACTCCCGACGAAGATCAACCAGCTCGTTATGATACTACAAAGGATAATATACCGAAGACCTTGGTATGCCACGATATGGCTAATGGATACCATGACGACAGGTTGGTGATTGATTTCTTTCATTGTTTGTTCTCAGAGAGTTGTTTCTTGTTTCTACAGATAATGGCAAACAGTATAGTACTGTCTAGTGATCTTTCTTTATCGTTGGAGCTATGTGACACATCACACAGGTCTGATAGTGACTATGTAAGTAGTTAGATAGTTTATGTAAAATGCATGCACATTTAAATATTTTGGAGCTACTGATAGAAAATATGTAAATAACCCTGAGCAAGTCCTTTTTATAGTATATCTGCTTAATGCACAGAACAGTTTAATGAAATAAAATTAAGATTTTAGTTTGTTTTTATTTTCAGTATAATGGATGGTACAATGAATTACTCTCAATACACATTTTATAATTGGGCTGGAATTGATATATTCTGTTACTTTAGTCATCATTTAATTACAATACCACCCTTGGGTTGGATTAATGTAGGTCATGCACATGGTGTCCGAGTTATTGGTAAGTATATAGCTTCATAATAAATTTCAAAATCTAAATGTTTTTTGATATATTTAATCCTAAATTAAGCAGGTCAACTATGGAAGTATTGTTATTATTATTTTTGGGTTAGATGCCATGAGAGGCTTGTTTACTATGTTGACCAGTTACTGATCCATTGAAGTGGCCACACATACACCTAGAGTTACTTCTAGTGTGTGTGGGTTTGCTCACTGTCTTTCTTCACAGTTAGCAGATGGTAAGACACTTGACGAGTACATATAAATTCCACAAAGTGAAATCCTCATTGGTACCGCCGGATGCAACCAAACTCGGCTTGCATGATTTGGAAGTACCTTCCTTACCATTCTATAGATAATAGCTGATAAGTTCTAGAATTATGATAGGTATAGTTAATTACCTAGGAAGATTTTAGAATCGGCAGTATTAATTGAAGGATCTCTGGTTATCTCTGTTTTATTTATTAGGGTTTTAGCCTCCATGGAACTTGATTCAGGTGGCCATAGACACTTTTATACTATACAAGTGGATAAGGTGGTTGCCTGGCTCACTAACATCGTCGCGCCGGGTGACGTGGGTTCGATTCCCACATGAGTTAAATATTTGTGTGATTCATAGATATTTGTTTGTATGTTTGTATGTTTGTAAAACTTCCCGCGACACATTGCTTTAAAGTAAGGCGGGCGTTATCTTAAAAAAATCGGTTTTACATTTATTTGTTTTATTCCAACATAATGCGGGATCACTTGGTACCAAATATGTATTTATGTAGGTTTCCGTACCTTAGAAGAAAAAAACGGATCTCTTATTGGATCATTCTGTTGTCCGTCTGTCCGTCTGTCTGCCTGTCATATATTGACGATCAAAAGAATCAAAACCTAGAGTACTTACTTACCGTTGATCATGAAATTGGGAAGAAACAATATTAAGTTGGACAAGTACAGGAACTATATTAATAATAATAATAAAAAGAGCACATATTTAATATGATGGCCGCATATACAATATTAGCATATTGCATTCGCATGCAGTAAAACAAGTAAATATAATTTAAAAAATTTAATAACCCGACTGCAAAAAATCAACAGAGAGCGACGCACTAAAAAGACCTTGAAATTATTGTATGTAATATAATTATATTTATAATTATACCTGATTAAATTTAAATACATAAAATTTGTAATATTTGTAATCTCCATTTGATTCCCTTTTTTTTGAAACTCTACTAGATAGGTTTGGTTAAAAAAAAAAATAGAACTACTTACAATTTGGAACCATTCAATTATGTATAATCTCTTTTTGAATATATGTAATCTCCTTTTGATTCTCTTTATTTTGATACCTAACTCGATAGGTTTGGTTAAAAAAAAAATTGAACTTACAATTTGGCGTCAAAAGCCCGCCGTTTAAGTTTTTTTTTTTCTTTAAACTTATCTAAGGACACTTGGGTTTTCTAGACGAATCTAACGATACCCTAATTGTCAAAATCCATCTAACCGTTTGTAAGATTCGTGGGAATAAAGAAATTTACAAACATACAAGATACGCGCGAAAAACAATACCCGTCCTGACAGTCGGGTAAATAGATGTAATCATAATGAGCAATTGATGAATGAACAATTTATGATCAATATATTGGCGTAAGTAGTATTTAGTTAACATAAAAAATAATGCTTTAATGTCCCCTGGCGATTATTGGGCTAAGTATAGTTATTCATTTTCAATGTACTTATTTTCAGTGGAAAAGTCGGTATTTTAAAGAGGTATAAATAACAAGTGAATGCCTGTTGTAGGCACAGTAATAACGGAGTGGGCGGACGGCGTGTCGTTCTGGGAAAAAATCCTAAGTTCGACTACTGAGTATCAGAATTTTGCAAGTGCACTCGTTTGTATCGCGAAGACCATGAAGTTCGATGGCTATCTCTTGAACATTGAGAATAAGGTTTTTTTTTTAGTTTTTATCTCTTTGCTTTATATTTTTATTTCATTTTCGAAGCTTATGCCTGCCCACTGCAACTTCAGCTTTATTTTTCGGTGCTGTGTTGGTGACTTTGATTCTCCTACGGATCACCTTATTTCTGATTGAATCAATCGTAGTGTGAGATGCTTATGACAGGGAACTTTCTGGTTATAACTCTTCAATACTCTCCATCTCACGCTGAGCTTTTTAAAGTCCATAGTTAGCCCCTTCGCTTCAGTGTGTCAGATATTGTATTTGCGCCCTATAATCCACAGGAACGTGTTTTGTTCTAGGCTCACGAAGCGGTTCGTAATTTCGAGCTGAACGTTTTCAGGGTTTTGGACATGCCTGGTTGTAGGTCGGAGCGGGTCTTCATCAGTCGAAATCCCTCAAATCAGATGTTAAGTTTCAATGTACTTCTTACCATGCGGTGATCACTACCGATCGATTATAGTGACATCATTAAACATTTGTTTTCTCGGTGAGATGTAATACTGACCGATTGCTCCTGTTTTCAGTTCAAATTTCTGTAGGTGTTCCTAACGATAAAATTGATCCTTCTTTCGACATGAAGTCGACTAGCATCTACCACCTGGAGTTTCTTTGCCTAATTCCTTATTGCTTAACTGTCACCTCATCATCGCTTTGTGTTTTTTTTGCAGTTTCGCACTGAATGACCTCAATGACGATGGCGTACTGTTTTGGAAGAGTGCATGGCTTATGATAATTATATTAAATTTACGCATTGCATGTTTAAAGTAAAAAAATATAGGCGAAAATAACTGGTAACGCGTTTGTTTTCGTCACGTTTCCACTTATTCGCGCAATTGGTATTTATTTTGGTCTAATTTTAGTTTATTATTTACCTATTTTGTATACCTACTGTATTTTAAACCGAAGACATACTGTCTACGGTTACGGTAGTCTACGGTTTCTTAAGTCCTCAATAAATGAACAACAGTGCATACTGGTAAAAATAATGCAATAAGCTCAGAATAGTGAACTAATTGTAGGTGGCCGAACCTATGACGCTGCTGGAGTTCGTGAGACACCTGCATGAGCTGTTGCACAAGGAGCTAGAGCACGCCGTGCTTATCTGGTACGACAGCGTCACCATCGAGGGCAAGCTCGTCTGGCAGAACGAACTCAATGAAAAGAACATGTAAGTTCACTTACTCAACTATCGAGCTGCACTCAACAAGCAACTGCATTCTTTACATCTCAAGTAACGAGAATACTATCTGTGTCAAGTTCTAGTTCTGGTAGTTTCTAATAATGCCACACAAATTGACATAACTAGCATGAACCTAATCAGGCCCACTTCAATATTGACTATGACGGCCGCTTACGTAAATGGGCGATGATTGCCATCATCAACGATACAGCAGCGATCACGTTCGAACAGCAACCATGATCTATTTAGTTCACCTTCAATAATGGATCACTGTCCATTGTAGAGAGCGTGGGTCAGTTTGGCAACATCGATGAAAATCACTTACTTATCTATTTATTGAAAAATTTTGCGTTAGGGTTTCTTCTTTGGCTTTATACACTCGGGTGCAATGAAATCGCACATGTGAACATTTTTATGCAAAACGTTGTTAATTCTTTTTGATTAAAAAAATACCTATATTATTTATATGGGATTTCAATACCTATTCAATGATACCAAATAAGCGATGACAGGTTGACTATACCACCAAAAAAAAAAGAAAACAACAAATTCATGTTTTTTTTTACATGATTTGTACTGTATAAATATTGGGGATTAATGTTAAAAAAAACTCAATTTAAAAAAAAAATCTTTTATTAATAATGAGTGTTGCCTCCTCTTGCCTGAATAACAGCTTGGCATCGGTTTTCCATCGACTCTATCAAGTTTTTGGCAAAGTCTTGCGGTATCGCGTCCCATTCCTCTTTTAGCGCATTTTGCAGCTCCTGCAGATTGGCTGGAGCAATATTTCGGCCTCTTGTCCTTCTTTTAAGCTCGTCCCACATATGCTCGATTGGATTGAGGTCCGGGCTCCGAGCTGGCCAGTCCATCACGGGGATTTCCACCTCTTGCAAGTATTGTTGGACTATAGCAGCTGTGTGAGGTCTGGCATTATCATGCATGAAGAGGAAGTTTTCTCCAATGTAACCGCTAAATGGCACAACATGTTCCTGGAGAACTTTCTCTATGTATCGTTGAGCTGTCAATCCTCTTGCTTGTCGCTGAATATTGGCCCCTGCGATGAAAACAAGCTCAGTTTTTGCTTCTAATGAAATTCCTGCCCAGAACATACAGGAGCCCCGTATGCCACTCGTTCCGTGATGAAACACTGGGCAAATCTTTCCGTAGGCCTTCTATAGACTCTTCCTCATCCATCATTGCCATGAAGACACATCCTCGACTCATCAGAGAACAAGACTACTCTCCATTGGTCGATTGTCCAATGAACGTGTTCTTGTGCAAATCGAAGACGGGCCTGGCGGTGAGCTGGCATCAATTTAGGGCCATTTGCTGGCCTGTGCGCTGTGTCTGTGTGCTGTCCTCCGACTAACTTCCACTTCACGCACCTCTTGAAGATGTTGTGCAAGTTCAACAGTAGTCAGGTGACGATTTCGCAATGCCGTTGTTATGAGAAATCGGTTATCGCGCTGAGTTGTAGCTCTGGCACGACCAGATCCTCGTCGTCGTGCGTAGCCACCAGTCTCCTGATATCGCTGGTACACTCGACGAACTGAATATCGGCTCATAGGCTCATATCGGGCCAGAACCAGAGTGCTCGACAGCTAAATATTCAGCTGTCGAGCACTCTGGTTCTGGCCCGCTTCGATTAGAGCAACGACTTGCGCAGCTTTATCCGGAGTAGTGTCCATTTTCTTTGGAGTTTTGTAAGTATAGTCACTAGACGTCCTTCCAGGCTGAGCGATGAAATGCAAGTGATGACGATTTACACAAAACACGCCTTTTTATACCTGCAGTTAGTCTCGCAAACTACAGTGTAGTGAGTGAGCCACTTTGAGGTGTATTGTTGTTTTTTTTTTTTGGGTAGTTAGGTAAACTGATTACCGTTTACATGGTATCATTGAATAGGTATTGAAATAACCTTTAATCCCATATAAATAATATAGGTATTTTTAATCAAAAAGAATTAACAACGTTTTGCATAAAAATGTTCACATGTGCGATTTCATTGCACCCGAGTGTAGATTGCTGAGTATGTTTACAATAACTCTGATTCCTATCAGAGTTATAGTAAACCGTTCTATCGGATTGTGTATGTGCACAAGATCCCTTGGAATGTTACAACTGGTAATATCAAGGAGAACTGCGATTCTCCTCAGCTCTAACCAATCTGCCGTGAGGTAGTGTCACTGAAAACATAGGCAGTATTTGTAACCTTTCTTAGTGATTTCTTCCACGCGTGCGATGGTTTCTTCACGAACTACTCGTGGTCAGTCGAGCATGTAGAGCGGAGTGCCCAGTTGGCGGGCAACCGCGTCACCGACCTGTACATCGGCATCGACATCTGGGGCCGCAACTTCTTCGGCGGCGGCCAGTTCAACACTTACGAGGTACTAACCATTAGGGATATTATATCAAAATTGTCGAATTAATGTTAGCTTAACCTTATGACACTATAAACAAAATTATGAGGTATTTTATCGTCTTAGGCAGTTAAAATAGCTTTCAACGAAAATTGCTCACTGGCATTCTTTGCCCCGGCGTGGACTCACGAGGCCATGAACAATGACCCTGCAGACGTAAACTTCATCCTTAAGGCTGAGGGTCTGAACACACTGCAGAGGTTCAACCTGCGGGACCGCGCGCTGTGGGGCACGCTCTGGCCCTACCTGTACACGCACATGCCCTGCCACCTGCCCTTCCAAACCTCCTTCTGCAGGGGCCAGGGCAGGAAACGATGGATGTACGGAGAGGTACGTAATAAACTAAAATTAGGAAGCTGAACAGTTTGTTTGTTTCATTGCTAAGCATTTTTTAAACTTCTTACACAAAGTTTTGTACTAGGGCGGACTTAATGCCAAAGGTATGCTCTGCCAGTCTACTTTAGGGTAATGCAGAGAGAAAAAAGGTTTGGTGCATTCAGAAAATATAGCCAAATATATTATACTAGCTTTTGCCCGCGACTTCGTCCGCGTAGATTTCGATATTACATAGATCTTTGTTTTAAGTGCAATTCATGAATTCCAGAACACCCCACTACAGAAGTTAAATTTCATTTCACGTCAATATAGATAACATTTTCGTAATCAGCGTCCCTAAAAACCTTGAAAACGACATCCATATCAATTTCTAATAATTTTCACACCTATTTCATCCCTTAGGGTAAGTTTTTCAAACACCAAAAACAACCCATCAACTCACTTCTTAACTGAAGTTCACATAAGGTGGGTGTACCATGAAAGGCCACTCTAACAAATAAACAGTTATTATTCGTTTATTTACTGAATAAATGAAACTAACAAATATTTAATTAACTCTTTGTTTTATTACGTAACATATAAACCACTTTTTTAAATTGCAAATTTAATCAATATTGATTGATCTTAATTATATAAATTGAACTCTTCCGGCCTTGCTAGGAATAGGGCTTCTTAGAAGGCTAATATAAAAAATCAGTAATTTAACACTAAAGTTTAATAAATAGCGATTAAATCTACAATAAAAAGAAGTGGTTTATATTATTATGTTACTTAATAAAACAAAGTATCACTTAAATATTTGTTAGTTTCATTTATTCAGTAATTAAACGAATAATAACTGTTTATTTGTTAGAGTGGCCTTTCATGGTACACGCACCTTATTTTAACGTCGTCGATTCCCGAAATCAATGAAGCGAGGGACCGTACTGCTAAAATAGTAGCGCGAGCAATTCGCCGCCGCTTCTGTGATTTTCAGTTCGATGGGTGTTTTTGTAAGTAGAAGGAATTTGTCATCACATGGCAATAACTACGACATTTGAATAATTGGCCTTCGAAGGAGCATGGCCTTCCATAGTCCACCCACCTTATAACTTGAAAAACAAAGAACTGTCTATTTAATATTTCACCCTCTGAACCCATCCCTATCAAAAATATTAAAAACAACATTTTAAATTCCTATCCCAATACTAATTTGTTTAAAACGTTAACTTCAAAACAAAGATGTTTTCATACGTTTCATCCCCAATTTCACCCTTCAAAAGCCACCCTTGTCAAAAATATTGATGAGGGTTTTTTATTTTGATAGTAGTACCCCAAAACAAATTTTCAAATCTTTAAGTTAAAAAACAAAGAAGTTTCATGCAATCGTTTTTATCCCTTTTCACCACCTTAGGGGTTGAATTTTAAAAAACCCTTTCTTAGCACACCTCCAGACATTAGGACAAACGCACCCTCCAAATTTCAAGTCGCTACGTCCGGATCCAGCGGTTTAGACTGTGCGTTGTCTATCAGTCAGTCAGTCAGTCAGGACAAAGCCTTTTATAATATGTATGTATGTATGGATATTGTTAGGTACGTTGCTATGTCAGCTAACAACTTGTGTCGTCATCTGAGTAGTATATAGAGTGTAGCTGACACTATAAAAGGACCGTCGTGTCAGTGGATCGGTCATTTGCTTTTGAGATCTCGTACGCCACGGATGCCGGGTGCGGTATTAGTGCAAATTATTATTAAGTTTGTCGTTAAATTTAAACTTTTTCATTATCATTGTAATTAACGGTTGTTTTCTACGAAGCTCTCTGCCTAACCGTTGATAGCTGGGAGATATAACGTGCGAGACACTATTTGATGAACAAAATTATAAAAACTTTTCAGATAAAGGAACATGTTGCATTGTCACTGACCAAAGTGTAAATAAGACCAAACCTAGACATGAAATCATAAAATTTAGTTATAACTGCAGCTGAATTCGTGCTATTATTCCTGCTAAGGGTCCATTAGCTCGGCTTGTTATGTTTTAAGAAGCCTGCGTAACGAAGTCAGTATTTCACATCTGAGGCAAGTCTATTTTGCTCTAATAGAGTCCAAACTTAGATATACATAGTATTATTTTCTGGGGAGGGAGCTATAATTACAATATCCAAAGGGCGTTCATACTACAAAAAAGGGCAATTCGAACTATAGTTTGTATTAGACAAGATGTATCATGCAGAAAATATTTTCAAGATTTAGAGATACTGACTGTACCGAGTCTGTATATTCTGGTATTGCTCACCAATTTTGCAAAACACATATCTGAATATGAAACACAAGAAGAAAGAGTAATAAGGGAAAATACGAGAAGGAAAGACTTTCAGTCTAAAACTGCTCCTCATCTTAATATTGTCAAGCATAGCACTTCTCATAGATCGGTCAGGTTGTTTAATCAATTACCTATTGAATTAAAAACTTTTTACGTATACAAGTCTGAGTTTCAAAAAAAACTAAAAACATTTCTTTTGAAAGGGTGTTACTATTCGATTGATGATTTATAAATTATGTGTTATTGAAATTTCTACTTTTTTCTTTTTAACTATATTTATTAGTTGTACTTTATTATCTTGTGATATTTTATATTAAATAATTTAATTAATTTAATTTATAATGTAAAGTAATTTAAAAAAAATAATAAAAATTGAAACACAATGTGAAAATTGTATTTTAATTGTTTATAGAATACAATACGATTATTTACAATTAATTATTGATTGACAAATTTTGTCCTATCCAACTTTAACAAAATACGAGGTTAAAAAATACCAAACTCAAAAGTACGCGCTATATTGTTGTACCACATAGCATTAGAGAAGTGTGCGTGTTTCGGCTCTGTGTGCGTGATTATGGCCCTGTACTAAGCCAATGTTGAGCTAATCCAGGGGGTGAAGCAGGGAAGCTGAAGCACGTGCGCCCCCCGCGCCATTCAACAATTCATCCTAAAGAACAAATTCATTCACGTCAACCAGCGGCGGCCTTATTCTCGCGCCGTCCGTATTCTGGTCGAACAAAATAATTTTTAGGTACGCGTACGGTAAAATATTTCTAATGTTTTCTATTTTTAAACCAAAAGTACTTAGTTTCTTTCTTTACCCGACTGTCAAGAAGGCATGGGAGGGTAATGTTTTTCGCGCGTATATATGTATGTTTTTGGGCATGTCTGTTCCATTGTGATCTTCTGTAGCATAAACGGATTGATTGATTTTAAATTGTGAGGTGTCATTAGATTCGTATTTTTTCCTCGAGTGTCATAGGCTATGTGACGTCAACAAAAATTAATATGGCGGACGGAAACTGTCTAAACAGAATTTTTTTTAGGGCTATCGCAATATAGATATCAAATGAAATGAAGCCACTGCTCAGTTCCTATTACCCGTATCATGATGTTATGTAGCCTACAAACAAAAACTATATATATACTTTTTTTGGGGTTTTTTTGATTTTTTAAATTAACTCTTGTTCAATGGACGATGTCTGAACTGAACATACGCAAAACGTGCAGTTTAAATGAAGTGATATACAAGGAATTATAGTTTGTAAAAATAAAGATAAAGATTCTTTATTTGCCAAAGATATGGTAATACAAAGTTGTTAAAATTAATTGTTTGTGGTACGTACATATCTACCCGTAGAGGGCATGCAAATATAAATAATGTTTTTGCAATAGTACATTAAAACTATTAAATTTTTAACATCAATTATTAGTGTTATTACTAACAAAAACCAAATATTATAATAATAATATAATATTCTACCACATTCACACAGCGCCATATAATCCCAAAGTAAGCAATTATATTTGCTTGTGTTATGAAAACTAAACAACTGATATACTACTTAAATACATTTTTTTTTTGTAAATACATACATAAATCATAGATAAATTACACCCAGACACAGAACAAACCTTTATGCTCATCACACAAAGATTTGTCCTGGGTGGGGATCGAACCCACGACCTCCGGTTTAGCAGTCAGGGTCACTAACCACTAGACCAACAAGCCAGTCTTGTATATTATTATTTATACAGTATTATAATCGTCTAGCATCGTATTAAACACTAGAAGTCGCGTGGAGCTTCGCTCCCGTCGTTCTTTATTTGGCCACTGCTCAGCCCCTATTGGCTGTAGTGTGATTTTATATAGCCTATAACTTTCCTCGATAAATGGGTTATCCAACACTAAAATAAAATTGCCAGTTGGACTAGTAGTTCTTTAGATCCTAGCGTTCAAACAAACAAACTCTTCAGCTTTATAATATTAGTATAGATTTTTCGCGTTTTTGCAATTTTTTCACTGATGCTTCGCTTCTATTGGTCTCAGCGTAATGTTATGTAGCTTAAAACCTTCCTCGACAAATTGACTATCCAACACTAAAAGAATTTTTGAAATCTGACCAGTAGTGCCTGAGATTAGCGCGTTCAAACAAACAAACTTTTCAGCTTTATAAAATTAGTATAGATTACACGTGCGATATAAACAAATAAAAATAATATGCATTTTATATTATTTACAAGAGTAGTAGTAAGATAATATGGATAATGTAATTTCGGATGTCAACTTTTAAAAAAAGAGAACGATCCCATTTTTACATGGGAAAAAATAAAGCATTTGGAAGAAAAACAAGTATTTTTCCTAAATATATTAATTATAATAATAATATAATATTCTACTACATTCACACAGCGCCATCTAGTGCCAAGGAAGCTATCTTTACAATCAAATTGACAATGACATCTAATGACTTTCAAAGGGCTTGATATCAATAAATGAATATTTTTTTCGACTTTTAAGACTAATATTTATACTAAATTAAGGTACACCAAGAACAGCAGATACTAGCCTACTAAGCAGGATTCAACCGAGATAATGATAGGGTGATGATAACGTGAATAGTCCTTTTGTAAAAACCAAACAAAAATAAAAAATAATTTATGTAAAAAAAAAATTATAATTAGGTACTAAAGCAGGAAATAAACTAGCTGATATGTTACTACTGATTTTGACGTTCATAAGTATATACACAATTGTTTTAAATGAATGAAGAATTTTTGACTTTGACTTTAACGAAATTCTTATATCTCATCAAAAGTACTACAACAGGGCACATTTTCTTTATTATCTTCAAAAAAGAGAAGCATTGTAGCGATCCTTCAAAAGTTAACTGTTGTCTCTTGCGATATGGTAGAGTTGGATAACCTTCAGAATCGAAACTTCTCTTACGACCCAGTATATTTTTTTGTTGTTGTTGATCATGGTTTTTTTATGAAAAATCGCCAATTGTTCTTACCGATATGAATTGTTTTCTCTCAATGGCATGCCTCGAGCTTGACGAGAGTAAATTTCAGGTATCATTCATCATTATTGTTTATTTCCAATACTCTAAATTTTGTACGTTATTATAAAGTGGCCACCACGTTCATGTGACGTGTGTAACAGCGCCGTCTTAGCGCTCGCTGGTTGTTAGCCACAGCGACATCTTAGAAACACCGGCCGCCGGTGACGTGATAAGAATAAAACCAATGCAAATATTATCTCCGATATTGAGAATTGTTGCAAGATATTTATGTCATGATAATTGATTCTTGTATCCAAGAAGTTTTCTTCTAAATAAATAAAATGTTTATTTAAAAAATACGAAAATAGCGTGAACCAAAAATTTAATCAGAGCGACGTGACCTTCCTTCCTAACGGCTCGTCGCCGACTGGGAGGGGGCACAATAAACAACCTACACTAGTACCTCATGTGAACGCATAAGGTTCAAATTGCTGAGATGTTTGACTTTAGTCAAATCTATCAAGCGTCGAATTAGACGTGATTTCGCGAATTTTCCTTTATTTTCATAGCAAAAAATATATTACTTTACGATCTAAATATAGCAAACTGCGCGACGAAAATATTTTCTAAGGGTCATCTTTGTGACCTTTTTTATACGAAACTATTAAAAGAAATATTTTTAGGTATGTCTTTTCTTTGGATTCTCGACTCTGTCCAATTTAATTTTCTGGTTTGTAGTATATACGGATACGACAAACTGCGCGACGAAAAATTGAGAGTTTTTCGGTGTTTACCTTTGGACAGCGCCTTAAAAAACCTATTTGCGAGCAACTTGAAAATGTATAAACCCTCTTAAGAAGATTTTGTGTGAAGCGTAGATGGACATAAATAGTAAAACAGGTCTTTCAGGATTTTCCAAAATATTCACGAAAAATAATGGTGGGACGAAGTCCGCCGGCTCAACTAGTAAAAAATATTTACTAAATTATAGTCAAAGCTCCATACAAATTCCGTCTTAAAAAAATTTGTTTCCTTAAATTTTTTTTTAAACGTCTTTTTTTAAATCCTAAGTATATTTTTCGTTATTTTGAGAAAAAAATATGTGTCTTTTATAGTGCAACCCCTTTGCTACACCTTGACCTCTACGGTTTCAGACTTGAGGTAAGGGCGAACCGCGACTGTAGTAGTTTTTTTTTTTTTTTTAATTTGAAAAGACAACGCCCGCACTAGGGAACAAGCCCTGTGTCGCGGGGAGCTTTACAAACATGAAACTAACGGACACAAAGTACACCCAGACTAGAAACAAATATCTATGAATCACACAAATATTTGTCTCGTGTGGGAATCGAACCCACGTCACCCACGGCGATGTAGTGGGGAGGCGACCACCTTAACCACTGCGCCACGGTGACAGTCAATACCCCTATAGTTCCTCCTAATACTTATCTTTCGAATTCCAGAACGCGTTCCCTCTTAACAATATAAATTTATTAGTGACGAGTAAGAATATATTGTGTCACCACTTTCTTTCCTTTTCATCCCCCATTATATCGTAAGATACGCCCAAATAAACAAATCACAAAATGATAATTTGCACGATGTACCGTGATCTTAGGTCGTGGCTCCGGGCCCCTGGTACAACATACGTCACCAGCAGTACCAGTGCAATTCGGCGCACGGACACCACGGATTTAGGTTCGTGTTCCACAAGCTACCCCAAAAGGCCCTGAAGGTGGCAACCTCCAGCACTTCACTGGTAAAGAAAGGTATTATAAAGACGCCACACACAGCCGATGGTACCACTCCAACCGACGACATAGTCAGCAGAAATTGGTCCGACATCAGGAGCTACGCGTCTATCACTTCATTTATAGGCATAAAATCACAAAATGAAACACGAACTGAACCACGAACTGAAACACGAACTGAAACACGACCTGAAACACAAACTGAAACACATACTGAAACACAAACTGAAACACAAACGGAAATGCAAACTAAAACACAAACACAACCGGTAAAGAAAAATTGGTTTAAAAATTGTTTAGCACGATTGTTGTGCAATACGTCATCGTCACAGTCCAAAACGAACTTTAATGACAGTTACTCCGCTGGCACGAGCTCCAAAGAAGAGTCGCATGAGCAGAAGATAATTACGAAACCTACGCATCCGACCTCAGTCAGTACAGAATCGCCGAGCAAAACTAAGAAGAAACAGAACGAAGATGTCCCAACGGAAAACGAGCATCCAGGGAATACAACACCACCGAACATGGAAGCGGCGGCCTTGTCGAGGACCGATGACCCCGTGTACACGAGCACCACGCGCATGTCGCACAACGCCAACTCAATGATCACTATGTCCTTCAATATCAACCTTTTCAATGCGGACGTCAAAAAGCGATGGGCTCTCGTGTTTAAATCATTAGAGAGAGAATGTCTTCATATGTACTTAAGAGATGGGTTCAATGGAGGCTCCAGTTTGAGAATAAATCCGTCAGACTGCATAAGTCAGCAACACAGGATGACGAGGCTATTGCATTGTGACTTTGAGTGTAGCGAAGAGCTGGTGATATGTGTGGTAACTAAGCAGCTGCTCGAGTACCCGGACCAGTCGCTGAACATCATCCTGACGATGATAAGTAATACCAACACGGAGATGGAAGTAGTATTGTTGGGCACTGACCTGGACGTGAGCGGTAACAAGAACCAGATCGCGGCCGGCGTCTCCTGCTTGTATCCGATCAGGCAGCGTGAGTTCCACGACCTGCGCAGCTACTTGCTCATCAATGAGCCTGACTTCTACGTGCCCATTGAAAATAGTTTTGGATGGGCGATCAGGTTAGTTGATACTTCTTTTGTGTGTGTATTTTGTCTTTTCCTGAATAGCATTTTTATAATGTATTTATTTATTAATCAATGGCGTAAAGGAAACATTGTCAATAAATAATTGTGTTAACGTTATGCGCATACACAACGGACGTCAATATCCGATAAATCGACATACAGTTGGAAATTTAGGCTACAATTCAATTTGCCGGCCGTGTCTTTGGCGATTAAAAAGTTTAGTTAGCTTAATTAGCATGAAGCGAGCTGGTGTTGTATAATTATTATGTGTACGTAGTGTGTTGTACTACTACAGGTATTACATATTGGCGCTGCCGGGTTCACGCATATTGTCCATCAACTGTCGCACGGTGTTAGACTCGGGCGCCATACTGCTCGGACACTTGGGCGTTTGCAACAAAAGCTCTGTGAGTTAATTATGCTAATTATTATCTGTATAATAATATAAAAATGATTTGCTGTTTGTTAGCCTCTCTGAACTACGAGAACGGCTAGATCGACGCAACGTGGCAAATTTTGGACATAATTTAGATACAATCGTTTAGCAAAAATATTATCTAGTTTGTAAAACTACCAAAATGATATATATATCATTTTGGTAGTTTTACCTATAGGTAATTAAGTAAGAGTAATACAAATATTATGTAGTTTGTTAAACTACCAAGATGATAATCATTTTGGTAGTTTTACCTATAGGTAATTAGGTAATACTAAAATATTTCGAGCAATCGTAGTTTCAAGCGTTTGGCAATAATTTAGATACAATCGTTTAGCAAATATTATCTAGTTTGTAAATTTTGTTTAGTTTGACCTATAGGTAATTAGGTAAGACTAATACAAATATTTCGATCAATCGTAGTTTACGTGCGTTACGCGCGTCAGTGCCCCGATTAACGACGCAAAAGAAGCTACCTATTTTCTCGATTCACAAAGTGAATATTTTTGATCATCATCATCATCATCATTTCAACCCATAAACATCCCACTGCTGGGCACAGGATCTCCTCCAAATACTGTGAAGGGAATTTAGCCTACTAAGTATAGCACGCTGGCCAGACGGGTTGGTATAGGGTTTGTTTCGAATTTTCCTTTTCTCGCAGTGGTCTTGTCTGCTTAAGTCTTTAGTCATCAACAGCCACAGGTAGAAATGGGGTAGTGACGTTATTTATTCTTAATCCTACCTTCTACTTGCAATAATTGACGGGCACATCATACAATTTACCCATCAGAGAAATGACGGAAACAGGCGACAGAATAAATGTCCTATTTATAGTTATTACTAGCTTCCGCCCGCTGCTTCGCCCGCGTGGTATATATTTTATACCTATAAACCTTCTTCTTGAATCAATCTATCTATTAAAAAATACCGCATCAACATCCGTTGCGTAGTTTTAAAGATTTAAGCATACATAGAATAAGAATAAGAATAAGAATATGTTTATTACCATAAGTATTACATACAACTTTATGTAAAAATAAAATAGAAATAAACCATGGAAATAACAATGTTAGCATTGAACATAATGTTTGATTACCGAAACTCCCCACACTAGGCAAAGCCTGTCCCGTGGGAAGCTTCGAGCAATTGTCAATCCAGTTTAGTATGCATATTTATGCATACTGCAGCATTGTATATGAAATACAAGTACACTATTTAAAAAATATAAAAATTATACTTATTATGTAGTATCTATTCATAGACTAATGAAAAATAAATTGAAAATAAAATTAAAACATAAAAATAAAAACAAAAACAAATCACTTAACAAAACTATACTTTTACTACTTCTGAGATAATATTATTATATTTAAACAAAAATTCCAAAAAAAGAAAAAAAATAATAAATATTAATTCTAAGATTGTGCACTAAGTTACACTAATCTTTTAAAAAGGTCTTCTGTTTTGTCATAAGTCCAGCCTAGTAGTACCTTAATTAGTTTTGATTTTGCCTGTTGGTATGACAAAGTATGCAAATGACACATTTTATTTAACTTATTATATATAAATGGCTTAAGATAATGGCAGAATCTCATTGCAAATATTGTTTTGACTCTCGATGTTGGTAAACAGAATACGCGTCGCTTGGTCATGTCCTCGTAGTTATTTGAATTTAAAACTTCCTTGTGTGTCATGAGCGTGATTTTCTTTATAAAGATTCGCCTAACACTAAGAACCTTCATCTCTTCGAAGAGATTAATGGTTGGGTATCTGAAGGATTTACTTAGTATAGTTTTCAATACAGCTCGCTGGGCTCTTTCGAGTGTTATCATATGAGATGCAGCAGTGCCACCCTAAGCTAAAATACAGTACTCTAAGAGAGATTGACCTAGTGTCAAATATACCGACTTTAGTAAGCATACCGGGGCTACATTCCGTAGCTGTTTCATTGTAAAAATAAGTTTTCTAGTTCTGGCAGAAGTTGCCTCGATATGCTCCCTAAATGAAAGTTTTTCATCTATAATAATACCCAAATATTTTAAGCTATTGGTACGTTTTATTGCGCCACAAGAGCAACTTGTACGGCTTGTACCTAGCGGCGCATCTAGTTCTGCAAAACATTTGTGGATTATCAATGTCAAGTCTGGCGATGGAGATGAGATAGCAGTTTTATGGAAACAGATGTATTTAGTTTTAGATTCGTTTAGAGACAGTAAGTTATTATCTAACCACTCCCACACGTGGCTAAGTCCTACACTGGCTGTAGATATTGTGGATGCCCAAGATTTTTCTGAAAATAAAATCACGGTATCGTCGGCATAATTTATAAGGTCCGCGTTTTGGGGACAGTTAGAGGCAAGGTCATTGATGTACGCCAGAAAAAGCGTAGGGCCTAAAATGCTGCCTTGTGGCACCCCAAAATCGACTTCATGTTCGTGACTCTTGTAGGTATCCACTCTTGTGCATTGTGTCCGACTAATTAAGTAGCTACGGAACCATTCAAGAGATATTCCTCTGATCCCAATAATTTCAAGTTTCCTTAATAGTATTGGTATTGATACAGTGTCGAATGCTTTCGCTAGGTCCAGCAATACTCCGATACAAGCCATTCCCTCATCAAGGTGTTTACTTATTATACTGGTTAGTAAAGTTACGGCATGCTCAGTAGACCTGCCCCGGCGAAAGCCAAATTGTTGGTTGGATAAAAGGTTTTGGCTTTCAAGAAAGTCCACCAACTGTTTATTTATAATTTTTTCTAAGAGTTTTGAAAAAACACTGAGCAATGAGATAGGTCTGAAGTTATTGGGATCATCAGTAGCACATATATAGGGATATAGGGACAGAGAAAGCGACTTTGTTTTATACTAAGTAGTGATTTCTTCTTTAGGGTTCGGTACCGCAAAAAGACAAAACTCTTATAAGACCACTATGTTCTCCGTCTGTCTGTCAAGAACATTGTTCTCAAGAACGCGTAGAGGTATCAAGCTGAATTTAATGAAATTTAGCAAAGAGCAATATGAAGTTAAAGGAAACCCGTGCCCAGCAGTGGGACGCTTATGGGTTGAAATGATGATGCTCAATATGATGTTGAATATCAATATTTATTGATTTTAAACGGGAATTCACGCGATTATGATTTAGGTATTTACATACCTTATGGTGCTTGTGTATTGTGCTAAAAGTAAATGATAAATATCAAGTTGGACAAGTACCTAAAGCAAAAAGTCCGAAAGTGTAGTTCATCACTGAATATAGTACTATATTGGAAGGGGTATAAAATGATACGTGTACCTACAAAATTAGAATTGGAATGAGAGTTCATTCCGGACTGATGTTTCATAAATACTTAATACCGTTAAGAGGGGACGCGGTCTGCGAGAAATTTGAAAAGTAGGTATTTGAAGTAGCTATTGCTGTCGCGTTGAGCCTGAGATTTAAATGTGTGAGTGGATGGTCCACATGCGTAGTAGCCCCCTCCCCCCCTCCTCCCCACTAGCATCTTCCCCGCGCCCGTGTACCGGCGAGTCGGCGAATCTACATTTTGCATTTATTTGGTTTTTGAAATTTGGACCGATTTAAGCAAAAATGATCCAATCAACAAAAACCTCATTTTGAGATATTTGACTTTAAAATTCATTGCAGTATTTCTCTGGCTGTCAAAATGAGGTTTATGTTGATTGGATCACTTTTGCTTAAATCGGTCTATTTGATGTCATCGTGTTACTTAGTTACCTACACGTTGTTATTATTGTTTTTACGTGTATGTAAATAATGGAAAAAATCGTAGTACTTACCTTACCTCTATTTAAGATTTATAAAATATTTTATCGCTAACCTACATATGAATAAAATGTCCTGAGGGTTCTGTTCGAATTTTAATATAATTTTAGTTTTTATTAATATCATTGTAATGGTAATTAAGATCATTGTTGTATTCGTAAATCAAAGGCACTCCTAATACAGCAAGAGAATAATTATGGTAAAAGAAGAGGTAGCATGAAAACAATTTTCAGAAGAAACTAGATTGTCCGTCAACTTGGTTATTCGTCAACAACAATAAAAGTTTATAAGCTGCAAGACTTGATGAACTTGTAAAATATTATGGCTCAATAAATATACAAAAAAAAATCGGTATAAAATTTCTGAAAAACTCCCGAAAATGGAATAGAAACTAAAAAAATATGTCTTATTTTGGCAAAATATCGAACCGAGACCAGCAGTGGGACTTAATGGGTTGCTGATGATGATCGAACTTATCTAAACTAGATATTTCTTTTCACGAATGGCCTTTGCTTGAAATAATTGACGGGATCACACAATTTACCCGTAAGCGAAAAGACGGAAATGACGATAGATAAATGTCCTATTTATTGTTTTAAATTCTTTTTAGGGTTCCATAATCTATACTTCAAAAGGAAAAAAAAACGAATCATTATAGGATCGCTCCGTTGTCCGTCTGTCTGTCAAGAATATTTTTCTCAAGAATGCGTAGAGGTATCAATCAATTTTGGGACGAAACCCAAAAAATACTCGGGTCTGCAATCCCTTGGAATATAATAAAAGATCAGAGTTCTAAGTAAATGCAAGATATGAAAAGATACAGCCGTTTATGCTCCATTTTTGCTGCATATCTTGACGATCAAAAAAGTCAAAACCCTTCCCCTTGACCTAGAATCACGAAATTTGGCAAAAAGTAATATTAAGTTGCACAAGTAAAGCAAAAAGTCCGAAAACCGTAATCGTGTAGTTATATTATTATCACTGAATATATTAAAACTTTATTGGAACGGGTATAAGATGATACTCGTAAATAAATTGAATAAGAAAGAGAGTTTATTCCGGACTGATGTGAACTTTACGTGAATGTTTATTGTAACTTACAGCTATCCCGTTACCTTCTAATATCTTACATTTTAATCACAAATAATAAAAAAAATGTATAATCGTACGGAACCCTCGGTGCGCGAATCCAACTCGCATTTTGCCAGCTATTTTAAATAAAATACCCACAACCTACACCTCTCTTGCATCCATTATAATGCTTGTATATGAATATACTTGATAAGACTAGTCTTACTTTTAGAGCAGCTAAATCAAATAGTTGCGACCTGATCTGATAATCTTATTAACTTAATAAAAAAGTCGGAAATTAACCTTACAGTTTCACAATTTAATAAATAAAAACAGTAAATCGTCAACATCGACATTGATGGACATAACTACAGTATCGATAAAAAAAATATTGACAGATACCACTTCCCTAGTCATATACATGTAAGTGACCCCCCTTACCTCAAGTCACACCCGAAGAGTGCGATAAAGACAGCTACAGCTCAGACAGATTTTAAGACAAAAATTTTGACGAAATGGACGTTTCGTATTCCCCTGTTTTCTCCTCGAAAACTGGGCGGATTCAATCCTTTTTACATGAAAAATTCCAGAAAGAGTATGACTAGGTTCCTATCATTTTTTTTTATGGAAATAACTAATAGAATTCCTCTGGTAGTCCTCTAATTACGATTAGCAATATTTGGAGGCTCATACTTTCTTTATTAATAAGTTTTTGAAAAAAAAGAAATGATAGGGACATGCCTATAGCTGAACTTGAATTTTTGAGCTAAAAAAAATTGCCTTTTAGACATTATTCAGGGAGAAAACAGGGGAATACGTTTGTATGAAGAATCGTGCGCCGCGTTCCCTCTTAATGTCTTACATTTACATTAAATATTAAGCAAATTTGAAAATTGCTTAATATTTAATTTAAATAAAGAGCTGCTACTTGCATTGCGATATTAACCTACCTGCAATGGAGGAATAATAGGTTATGGATAAATTCGTTCTCAGGGACGTCCACCAGCGTAGCTCAATTGGCAGAGCACTGCACACGGAATGGCAGGGCCGCGGGTTCAAGTCCCGTCGTGGGTTTGGATTTTTCCATTACTTGTTTAGCATTTATAAAAAAAAAGACTTACATAATATATTTTCAATGACATCACTAGAAAATCGATAAAAAGCTTATCGACGACCTTACTTTAATTTACCCCCGAAGAGTGCGATAGAGACAGCTGCAGCTCAGACAAGTTTTAAGACAAACAAATTTGACGAGATTGACGTTTCGTATTCCCCTGTTTTCTCCCCGAAAACTGAGCCGATTCAATTGTTTTTTTTACACCAAAAATTTTAGAAAAAGTATGGCTAGGTTCCTATAACTTTTTTTATGTTAAGAACTCAAAGAATTCTTCTGGTAGTCCTCTAAGTACAGCAGTAAAAATAGGGCAATTTTAGCATTATTTGGAGGGTCATATTTTCTCTATTAATTTATTGTTGAAAAAAAGGAAATTATAGGGATATGTGTGGACATGTTCCTTTTTTTCTCCAAAAATCAAGGTCAGCTGTGGAGCTGAACTTGATTTTTCGAGAAAAAAAATGCTTTCTTACAGAAAGCATTATTTTTCTCAGGGAGAAAACAGAGGAATGCATTTGCATGAAGAATCGCATGCCGTGTTGCCTCTTAATTACTTAGGTACAGTATCTACTTATACAGGGTGTCCCGAAACTCAACGTCTAGTGGCTCGATGGTATAGGCTGTACCTGTTCTGGGAAAAATATAAAAAAAATCCTATGACTTGGATTTTTTTTATAAATAACTCTGACTCTATAAAGTCATTTTTTTTCGTCCAAATTTACAATAATAACTTTTAAATTTGTTACAACAAACTATAGTATACTTAATAAGGATTATGTAAAAAAAAAATCTTCTCAAAATCTGGCACTAGGTTATAGCAATACCTAAAAATGTATACAGAGTCGTCGATTTTCATCATTTTCAAAAAACTAATTTTTATGATTGAACCTGACTGAATCATTTTCAAAAAACTAATTTTTATGAATAAGACGGATTTTTTTAAATATTTTTCTCAGAACAGGTACAGTCTATACCATCGCCCGGTAGCCACTAGACGTTGAGTTTCGGGACACCCTCTATATTATGTAAACACAAATTTTAAACTAAAACTAGGTGCTAAGAGAAATCATAAGAAACAAGATATGTGGGGGTGTGTGTGTGTGTGTGTTTTTACCACGGCGACGCCGAACGTTATTGACTCGCCTCGCCACAGGCACAGTGACAGTCCAAATAGGTGCCGTGGCCAGCTCGTTGCTAATAAACCGCTCTTTTTTAAACCACGACGCGACGCAGACGGTGAGGTGGCGGGGACAAACAGCCGCCCGTACGGCTCGCTTCAATATGGTCAGCGGCTACTGTAGCATATGGACACTTGCAACACCAGACACATCGCGAGCGCGTTGGCGACCCTTCAAAACCTTTCCCTCCGCAATGAGCTCTGGACATGGACACCACTACTCCTAGCTCTTCTATAGAACGGAGGTACTTGCCCAAGCGGGCAGCTCGGTTTGGGCGGGGGCGGGCAATCTCTCAAAGAAATACTCTTAATTGATTTAAATTTGTTACAGCAGAATGGGTAAGAAATAAGACTAGAAGTGTCTTGGACAGTTGGCTCATGGGTGTCGTCGGCGACGAAACGACGTTGCAAGTGTTCTTGTAACTATAATACGTAGGTACATAGTTTAACTTTATACTCGTATCTTCATATGACATAAGAATGTTTATCGTGTGCTATTTTATATTACTAATTGAATGTACATACTAATTCTTTTTATAAATATAATGTATTTGTACTTATTAAATTTTGTTTTTTTTTCTTGATCTTTATTATGTTATCAATAAATTTATTCAATTCAATTCAATTTATTTAATTGCGAAATATGGGTTACAAATGGTCTTATATTTAATATAAAGGCATCTCCACATTCTACTTTTCAGCATGCAATAAAAATTTGTTACAAATCAATAAAAATGTAAATTAAATAATTAAACCACATAATGTCAAGGAATATTAATTGTCAATATATTAATAATTACCAAATATAAAAGCAAGCTTATGTGAAAGTCATTAGTACAATACTGTAGTCAACAAAATATAAATTTAACAAAATCATAGATAATTTTATTCTATTATTTTATCTTCTAGATATTCCTTGACAGAGTAGTACGCTTTTTTCAATAATAACATTTTTACAATTTTCTTAAATTCATCAAAATTTACAATTTTTAGGACTGTATTTGGTAAATGATTATATAAACGAGGAGCCATACAAATGATGCTCTTATTTACTAAAGTTGTATTATTGTTTGGACAACGAATTTTCTTGCTATGTCTACCACTATTATACATTTCAAATAAATTTAGATTTTTCTTTACAAATAACACTACTTCAAAAATATAAATACAGGGAAGGGTAAGTAAGTTTAGCTCTAGGAAAAATGGCTTACAGCTATCAGTCTGCTTTAATTTACATATGGCTCTAATGCATTTCTTTTGCGCTTTAAATGCCGCTTCCTTGTCAGCAGAGTTGCCCCAGAACATAACACCGTATCGTAGGAGAGGTGTAACATGGCCATGATACGCCATTAGGACAGTTGGTTTATCAAGAGTTTTTGACAAATTAAACAGAGCATAAAAAAAATTATGTAGTTTTGAACATAGCTGTTCCACATGAGATACCCAATTCAAACAAGCGTCAATATTTAATCCTAGGAATTTGGTTTGGTCTGGTGTTATCATTTGTTATTGTTAATGTTACATGTTGTTATCATTATAATAGATATAACAGTGTAAGCACACTCTCGTGGTACAGGTGTGTTAGTGCAGGGATTCATTTTGAGTTTTCTTTCTTTTGTAAGTTGTAAGGAGAACGGGTACCACATTATGTATGGAGTGTTAAAAGCTGCGGGGACGAGTGCAACTGCTGTAAGAAAGTTCGTTTCCCGCATAACAACGGTATTGGGTTCTTCTGTTTCCAGGGTCTCAGGCTGGCATCTATAGAGCGTACTTGAACTTTGCTCAGCCTAATCTGAGCCAAAGCATTGATTTGGAATCTATAGACAATGTCATTGCTTAGCCCGCATACAAATAGATGTTTCATTTCATGCATCATCTTCTGCTAAATTCTTTGTAAAATAAAAGATAAAACGAATGATACAATACTTTTTGTAATTTATAATAGTCCAAAAACTCCGTTTTCTTAAAATTACTTTTAAATTTTGTTGTCTAATATTGGTTAAATATAATAAATATTACGTTATGAAAGAAATTGAGTCAAGGATCGCTAATGACAGCTGCTCAATGTTCAATTAATTATGCGACAAAGTTCAATAGTCATTTTAAAATTATGACATTTGTACACCATTATTTTTTACAGTATAATAGCCAAAGATTTTTTTTTTGACTTTGCTTAGCTTGGGCTTGGATAAAGTCAAAGTTTGCACTATAAATACCGATTATGTCTTATCTCGAAAGTTTAGTCAGAGCAAAGTCCAAGTACGCTCTATAGATCTCAGCCTCAGTATCAGTGTGGAGTTTGAAAGTGCCAGTTAATAGCACTGGGCTCGCCCTTTATTATATGAGAGCAGCGTTGGCAACATGTGGGTGTGATGCACCTCTGCCTACCCCTTCGGTGAATTAGCCGTGAAACTACGTATGTATTAGTGTTAAATGCTTTTTGATATTACAATGTTGTTACAATGTATGACAATCTATCTATCTATATGCAGGCGGCACAGGACCGTTCGCAGTGGCGTAAATTAGCTGAGGCCTATGTTCAGCAGTGGACGTCGTTGGGCTGATATGATGATGATGATGATGACAATCAATAGCCTTCCATTGACTATATGGGTCACACACAGCGGTAGTACAGTAGGTACCTATTGTGTAAACCTTTCGAGATAACACCGATGCACAAGATAGGTACACTAAAAATTGTTGCTATATTTGTTGCTACATCCTCTCAGAGTTTTTATTACTTTCTATACCTAGTGTTAGTCTTACACAGAGCTAATCCGCGACTGTAAATAACGTGAAATAAAGACACACGGTAATGATTTAACTACACAGACATTACTATACTTATCAACAGTTTATAAGAAGCAAGAAGTAAAGACTGATAAATTAGGTCTTCCATTACCCTCTCTGTGCTAAGGAACTGTTTCACAATATCATCTCATATTTAAGTTTTACTAGATTTGATCTTTGTACAATATGCAGGAACTATAATAACACAAATAGGAACTTTATGAATGGAGAATAATTAAACACTCCCAGTAACCTTAACATTTTTAATGAAATGTTTGCAGAATGAATTGGCTATTAAAATTTCCAATTAAATTTTACAATAATTATCCTCGAAATAGATTATGGCCTAAACCCTCTCAGCTCTCTAGTTAGATGAGAGGAGACCGGAGCCCAGCTGTGGGACTTAATGGGTTGCTGATGATGATGATGATCCTCGAAATGGGAGACAATGTCTTTACAATAAACGATCATGTCCAAACCACACTGGTTGCTTAGACTTAGTATTGTATGTATAATTGTAACATTGTAGTAATCAGTTAATGTTAGGTACTTTAAAAGCCCGAACTACGGTAAATCCTAAGATTTTCCAGTACCTAAAACCTAAGATTTACCAACTCTTAATAATAAAAGTCCGTACGGTTCTAAGATCATCGTTTATTTCGAACTTTTATCACATAATTATAAACGCCTAACATATTTATATTATTATGGAGTAAGACAGCGTAAGTAAATCATTGCTATGATTATTTTTCAGGCGTTTCATTATTTTCTTGGCAATTAAAATAAATTGCGGGTAGATTATTATACTTTATTTACAATAAAGTATAATAATCTACCCGCATTTTTTTCGCTAGTGTCACAGCCGCTTGTTATTTTATAGTAATCTCATTTATAAATATTATTATCTGTGTATTTTTTTAATAAAGATATTTTGACGATAGAATTGATTGAAGTTTCACTATGACTAGAAATGGATAAATACTATTGAAATTTATTTCAATTTTGTGTCTCTGAATGTTTCGATACATAGAAAATTCAAAGGATTAAGGTAAGAATTAATAATGAACTATAATACATAATGATCCAGATTGTATATCTTTACTGGTAGGCATGTAATGGTTATCATCATCATATCAGCCCAACAACGTCCACTGCTGGACATAGGCCGCACCTAATTTCCGCCACCGCGAGTGATCCTGTGCCGCCTGCAACCAACGCACATAGGTAGGTATTTGACCCACAAAGTCGATCAAAATTATTTAAGGCTTTAAATTGTTTTATTATTATTTCAATTTAATCAAACAGTTTAACAAACGTATTTTGAGCTAAGTTTTGGTATAGAAATTTGATATAAATGAGAAAAAAAAAATTAAATGAAAAAAGTTTATTACATTTTTTGGAAAATATACAATATTAGTAAAATAAACTTAATTTAGTTTATTCATCGTCCTCATCTGAATCATTTTCACTTTCAACTTCTTTTTCTGTATTAACTTCGTATGATAATAACATTATTATTATTACCTCGATCTCTGGTTTCAGTACTTCTGATATTTTAGCCTCTTTTGGTCTTATGCTTTTTAAATAGGGGTCTGAAGTCAAAATCAATCTGTTTAAAATATCCATATTGCAATAAATCCTGCAAAATTTTGATTTAAATGATGCTAAAAGGACTAATTTTTCCCTACTTATCATTTACTAGCATTTACTATTGCAAACTCCAGTAGATCCAGTTTTTTTCCAAAATCCGGTTTTGTACATTCTTTCACTTTACGAAATACATACTCTCGAGTCATAACATTTACACCAGAAGATCATATAACCAACAAAAGCTAACTTAAACCAAAGTGACTGCAAAATAAAGTTTGTTTTGTTAAATACTACGTGCACTTAAATAACTAAATTTGCATTTTTTGATAGATTTTGGCAGCTATTTTCTTTTAAAATTGCTAGAATATGTATCCTAATACAAAACGGTAAAAAAATTAGACTCGGGAAAAGCCCGGAAATATAACAAAAAGCTTTTGAAATATCAAAAACAACTGAAATTGATTTATAATTTCTATGCACCTAACTAAAAAAGGCGAAAATAAAAAATTAAGTTGTATCATGAAAAATGTATACTTAATTATAACACTGGTATACAAAATTGACACTTTTTTTGTTTTATAAGTTTCTTAACGGTTTCTTACTAATTTGACGTCGCTGATTCCAAATCTAACCTCAGTTTTCACCTAGCAGCTCTTGTTTTTGAGATACAGGTACCCCCTGATTTAGCAGTATTTAACTCACATTACCTTCAGATCAGATGTGTAACTAAGCAAATTTCCAAAATTGTTCGTGATGTCAACATTAAGGAGAACTTGTGTAAACAACCCAAACAGTTTTGGTGCCATTTGTGTCGAGTACATGTTTAAAGATTGTCATTAATGTGTTTCCAATTTTGTTAAACAAGCTTCCTTTGACTACTTTGAGAATCCATAAGAAGTGAATAGTAAGTCCTAGATACCAAATTTTGTGTGTGGAAGCTGTCTATCATCTTTACGTTTATGGGTTAACAAAAAACTACCCTACCATAAGTACCAAAGTCCTATGATTTGTCGTGAACCATCTAATCACCACGACGTCTGTTATTTCTGCGTAGTGAATATTACCGGCATTAACCGCAAAAATCGTTGGCTCTTGAGGGAAGCTTTGGTACCTGGAGCTCTAAATGTGATAAATACATCACTAGTATCGATAGCTCGTATAATACTGCCTCCTTTTCATATAAAATTAGGGATGATGAAACAGTTCGTAAAAGCTCTTAACAAGAATGGTGAATGTTTTAAGTATATTGTCAAAACTTTCTCCAAATTGAGCATTGAAAAAACCAAGACCAAGACCAACCAAGAAGGAATTTTTGATGGTCCTCAGATCAGGCAGTTAGTAAATGATCAAAACTTTATCTTTATAAGAGCGATACCAAGGTCGTTGGAATGCTAATATGATGGCTGATTTCTGAATAGTACTTCAGACACAATTCATACTAGAAAGCCTTATAAAAGAAAATTATATTCATTTTAGATTGATTTAATAAATATTTTAGTATTCAAATTCATGTATTTTTGTTAAAATCTCTTACCATTAATATCTCAAAAACTGAGCTGCTAAAAGAAAACGGAGTACATATTTGGAATCAGCTCGGCAAAATTGTTCGGAATCAGTCATACAATTTCTTAAAACAAAACCACTGTTTACGAGTGTAATAGTCTATAGCTTTCTTCTATGGCATCCATTACTTTAACTTTCTTTATGTTACTTAAATTAATTGTAAAAACTTAATTTTCGCAACTAAGTACACTTATTCTCAATGGACGGTTAGTACGTACGATAACACTTGCGTTAGAAAGACGGCTGGTTTGGGACGGATTGTGTGATGAGAATAAACGAAAGATTGCGGAATATTGTCCTCCCGACCCCTCCGCTTGGCCGAGTAGCGAAAACTACTCACATATTGATACTTTGTATTTTTGACTTTTGTTCGAGTTTTTGGGCTATTTACCCCTATGTGACGGCCGCCTGCACCCTTGACCAGGTCGATGGTTACTTTTTCTGAAATTAAGATTTTAAAGGGTACAGTAAAAAAAGTTGAAATTGTTGATTACCTTTATAGTAGTTTTTTAGTGAGTAGGTAGCTTGAGTTCTGTAAGACGGTAAGTAAAATATTTTCTCTAGAATGAAGTTAGTTCAAAATGAGACTTCGTGCAAAACGAAATATATAATACGCAATGTTGCTGTGACACACAGGAGCTAGATTCCACGTGGACGGAGCTACGGGCCACAATTAGTATATATTAAAATTTAATATATTAGATACCTCATAGTAGGCACATAGTTATTATCTTTGAAGGCGCGAGGTTATTCAACTGTGCTGTTACTGTTATCTTGTAAACTCAGGTACCAGCTGAAATTTTGACATTCCAACGTTTATTCGTGAAGAGTTTATAAATTAGTTTGGAGTTTAATTTAAATTTGTTCTGATCAAAATTTAGAGGTAGGTAGGTACATAATAGTTACTATCCATATTCAATTATTGATTACTTTAAATATAATTTAAATAGATAAAAGTATATGTGTTCAGAATATCTAAACAGGCGTTATTAAACAGGTAAACAGGTTTAACTAAACATATAATATAATCTAATTATATTAAGACGTTTGATAATTATAATTTTTGTAGTGTTTCAAAATTATGGCGGTGAGTTGTTTCGGCACGTGCGAGGGCGGTGGCAGTGCGGCAGCTGCCACCGTCACTGCGGCGCTGCAGTTCTTCGCAGCTTCGCAGTGCCTCCTGGGAGAGCCGTGGCCAAAGAGCGCACAAGTTGAGAGTAAGTTACAATAGTTAATCCATATACTCCATGTCTTGAATGCTGATATTAATATGGTAAATGCTGAGCTGCTACTCGTAAAGTCATGTCATATTATCAGGCACGGACGCCGCAGTGAAACCGAGACTTTACCGTCAGATTTTTGTTCTCAGGCTTATTTTCATTGGTCAATAGGATCCATCTGCGCGGTGCGGGATATTTAGAATGAGAATGAACTGATGAAACGACTGCTTGATGTCTTTTCTGTATAGTTTCGTTGTGTCAAGTGTCACCTTTGTCGGTAGGCGGGTCACACTTCGACTTCATCATCGTGGGCGCTGGCACGGCGGGCTCGGCGCTGGCGGCGCGCCTGGCGCAGGTCTACCAGTTCCATGTGCTGCTGGTCGAGGCCGGGGGCCACCCGCCGGACGAAGCTATTGTAAGTCTCATGTAACATGTCAATACTCAATGTTTATTGAGATTCTAGTAGATTTATAATAGTGTGATTGTTGTAGACTCTGTTGTGCACAGTAAAGTAGGTCACCTACATATTAGTTACTTTGGGATAGAGGGCGCTGGGTAAAAAAAATGTTCCAATTGGACCCAAACTTCCAAGCTTAGGCCGCCACAAATTTTTTGAAAGCTTGGACACCGTTGTTTAAAGTGTATTACATTTTAGTATATAGTAGTTTATAGTACATACATACATTTTTGACAAATATATATATATATATAAGATGATATAAAACTATTCCATTCCGCTACTGATTCTAAACAAACTACTTTCAGGTTTCGCATTCAGTAGGAATAAAGGTATATATATACATATTACATAGCTGCTAAAAGTAAAATAAGAAAAAAATTCACACCTAAATTCAAACCTGGTTGAATCACCAATATTTTCGTGTTGTTAAAAATGCTTAATTTTTCTAACTACCTGTATTATATTTATGTTATTTTCTGTAGTATGCTATGAACAACGGGATAGGTAAAATATTTTGGGGGTAACTTAACTTCTTACAAAGGAATATTATGATTCCAGATACCGGGGCTTAGAGACGTATTAAAAGGTAGTACATATGACTGGAATTTTACGACGGTAAACGATGGGTTTTCAAGTCAAGGGCTGGACGAGGGGCGACAGGTGCAGCCGCGGGGCAAGATGCTGGGCGGCAGCGGATCTCTGAACGACATGGTCTACTCGAGAGGACACCCTGAAGACTACTACGAGTGGGCTGATATAGCCGGGCACAGTTGGAACTGGACCAATGTCCTCGAATATTTTAAGAAAACGGAACACGTAACTGATGAACGAATTATAAACAATTGTGAGCTCATGCAGTTCCACGGACTATGGGGAGAAATAGAAGTCGCCGGACTAACTGAACAAAATTATGCGGTGAATAAGCTCTTAGAGTCTTTCAGCGAGTTAGGGTTTGAAATAGTTGATGATATGACGTATCCGTATAAAATAGGAGCTGGCAGGTTCTCTCATACCATCAAACATGGACGGAGAGACAGCAGCCTCACTGCTCTGCTGAATAACGTGCATACCGACAATCTTCATCTGCTAAATGACACATATGTGACAAAGATTCTGATAGAGAACAACACGGCGGTGGGTATTAGAGCTGTCTCCAATGAACAAGAAATAGAACTATATGCTGACAAAGAGGTGATCCTGTCGGCTGGCGTTTTCAACACTCCCAAACTGATGATCCTGTCTGGTATCGGACCACAAGATCATTTAAAGGACATAGGAATCGATGTGGTCCAAAACTTACCCGTCGGTGATAACCTCCACGACCATGCCATGGTTATGAACTATTTAATCATTAACAATGGAACCTGTACCAACGACGTGTCTCTTCAATACTTTGAAATGATCAAATATCTTTATAACTTTACGGGAATTTTATCGTACTCTGACAGCATGGGTGTATATTTGCCGAAGAATAACGTAGATCCTAACACTCCTCACTTTGCAATATACCCCAGTTGTATGCCACGGGGGGGCTTGTCATTAGCACAGTGCATAAATGTACTAGGATATGATGAGACCGTTTGTCAGAAGATAATTACAGTAAACGAGGTTCATGAACTAATACCGTTGCCTGTAGTTATTTTGAAACCGCAGTCTAGAGGTAAAGTGAGACTGAACTCAACAGATTCAACAGAAGATCCTTTGATATATTCTGGAGCTTTTAGCAACTTTGCTGATTTCGAGGGATACACTGATGCTATAAAATTGGCTTTATCCTTAGCTAACACTACTTATTTTAAAGAACAAGGAGCTCGAGTCCTAGATTTTGTTTGGGAGAAGTGTTCAGTGCTTGATTCAGAGGACGATCGGCTCCATTGTATGGTGAGGGACTATGCGATGCCTGCGTGGCATGCTGTGGGGACTGCCGCTATGGGTTCCGTGGTCGACAGCGAGCTCAAAGTCCTGGGGGTCGAAGGTCTCAGGGTGGTGGATGCCAGTGTGATCCCAGTGGTCATCCGCGGTAATACCAACGCGGTCGTTGTGATGGTCGCCGAGAAAGCGGCCGAATATATTAAGAATACTTACGGTGTTTATAACACGATTTAATACTTTTTAATATGACCAGTGTTATTTGATCTGTAATTTTAATTTTGTGTGACTCATGACTGTATTTGGTACAATTGTATTGGATTGATTATAATTATAAATTATTGTGCATTACTACATAAAATTGAGTTCGATTTATGGTTATCTACCTAATGTACAATTTTATTAATAAATGGTCGCTTCAACATTCGTGAGCTAATTATCAACTTCTTCTTAACGAATGGGTTTTGAGGCACACCCCCGAAGAAGGTTTCCCACTTGACTTAACGACTACCACGTTAAGTGATAACCGGAACCAACAGCTTTATGTGCCTTCCGTAGCACGAAGACGTAAGAGAATGAAATTGCCACAAACGGTCACCCATCTATAGACTGACCTTGCCGAACGTCGCTTAACCTCGATGATCGTGACGAAAATGTCAGAACCACAGTGGTATGCGCCTCTTACCAACTGACTTGAAGGCAATTCTACTCATTACGAGATCGACTACGGACTTGCTAGGTGCTGCCCGTATTTTAAAAGATATGTCTTATTGTAAGCCATTATATTTCGTTAATTTGTATTGAAATTATGACGTCCTATAAATCAGATATCTAACATCTACTACGGTGTTTTGTCTAACTAGACATATTGCAAATACATCTCTAAACATTATTCACACATTTCTAAAGGAAGAAAACTTGTAGATAGTTAACCAGCCGGCAGAGTTCCATACTAGGACAGTTGTTCCATAAAACAGGAAAATAAACAAACCACCCACGACCGGCGACATATTTGTGCACTTTCTAGCGTCATTCATCGTCGCGGGCGCAGCTTGACACACCTCAACACATAGCAGCTGGTTCACACACAATAATATTGATGTGATGTGATTAATGTAGCTGGACAAGGCAGAGAATCATCAAGTCACGTCAGATATTCATTTAGAAAAATAAATGCATGCGGAATAGTGGGGGGATTGTGAAACCGTGTGGTGCTGATGATACCAAATTAATTGTACGTAATGCCACTTAAAAGAGAACAATTGAAAATGTAGATACTTATTTAGATATTTTTGGAAAGTATCATGCATAATCATTGCAAATTATTGGCGATATACTTAATATGTTAATTTTATAAAATATTATTGAATAGATATAGATTTAATGCATGAAGAAAATGATAAAATATAATATAAGTAATAGTTAATAAAAATTGACAAATATTTATATTCATTGATTTATCGATAGTTCACCAACGAATGTCGTAACGTCGTCGTTTTCGACAGGAGGCACCGGTAGACCTGAAGTGATCCAGTGACCGAGCGCTGTCCGCCCTCTACATCGAAAACGGTTCACCGTATAAAAAAAATTTGTAAATAAATTGTAGAGAATTTTGCATTCTACAATATTGATAAAATACAAATAGCAAAAAACCCATAGGAAATGAGATATTTACAAAAAAAGGTATTTTTGTGGACTTTGACCTTGAAATTTAATAGTTGCGCACACCCTACCATATGTAGGTTTTGAGATAACTTTTAGGGTGTCAATATACAAGTATTTACAGACTTACAGCTGGGTATCTCGAATTCCGAGGTGAACTTACTATAATTACTGGACTAGCAGCACAAAATCGCTAAAAAGAAATTAAGTGACGCCTATGTTCAGCAGTGGACGTCGTTGGACTGATATGATGATGATGCAAATAATTATTGTTATAGTATAAGTAGCTCTTGATACGAACATCACTGCTCCGGGCAATAAAAAAAAAACCTAGATCAGGCCCCAAGAACAAGTTGCAGTATTTCTCCAATATTAGTTGACTAGACTAAGTGAACGAGCTGTTCTTCCCTCAACTGTGTCCTAGTGTCTACAGGTGCATGCGCACGCGCCCCTCGTCTAGTGTTACGCACGTATCTTCCGGTGAACGGTTGGTGTGCGCGAACCACACCGGAAGTTGATGAGTTACACAGGATACGGTTGTTTGGGACTATTCGTAAAAAAATAATTTCTAGAACATGTGTCATACACAGCATAGACAAGCGGGTAGCTAAAAAATACCAATGTTGTCGGTTTAACTCAAATACGTAATAAATATTAATAACATAATGTAGCTTAATGCCTTTTACCCTGAAGCAGTGGACAAGTAGACAGAAGTGCAGCACAATCATATTTTGTCAATTAAGTTGTTTGGTAGATACCTACCTAGACCTACATTTATACTAATATTATAAAGCTGAAGAGACTGTGACATTTTAGGCCAAACATTTTCGGCCTAAAATGGCAGTTTAATTAAAGTTACAAAAACTAATGTTACATAAATAGATAGATGTAGAAATAAGTAATAAATTAATCAGTTTTTTATTTTCTATACGGTAGTCTATATTCTTACCTAAGCACCAAAAATACGACGTTCTAAGATTCGAAAAAGCTTACAATCCGGGAGCAATCCGATGAGTCAGTATCAGGGTCTCGCTCTGTCCGTCCGTTTGTCCGTCTGTCACATAATTATATCTCAGAATCTACTTATGTTATCGACATGAAATTTATATAATATAATAATGAAATGAAATGAAATCTCGTTTATTCATCTAGGTTACAAGGTAACACTTATGAAAGTTACAAGAATGTAACAGGTTATCCCAAAAGTAGTGTCTGCAAATTTGCCTACGACCAGTTCGCTGACAGGGTGGAGCTATGAGAAGAACTGGCAAGAAACTCACGCCACTTTTTTTAAAAAAATGGATAGTTACAATTTTATGTAATTTACAATTTGGGTAGCGTGTAAAGTGATGCAGCAGAGCCCACATCGAGTTAAAATGAATGTCAAAATAAATAATAAACAAAAGTAAAAAGTCAGGCTCTGTGGTTGCATCACTTTACACATTGCTATACAGCCGTTAGGGGCAGTCTGTGAATAAATATAGTTTTTTTTGTAAAAACATAATAAAAAAAACTGTTTTAAACACTGCTGTCGCAACACTAATAAGACTTAAAAAATTGAGAAAATGATTTTATTTTGTCTGCGAAATGGGGTTTGAAATTTTAAATTGAGATTTTTCACATTCCAAAACCTATTTTTATTTATTTTTACGTCCGACAGTTTTTGAGTTAGGATTAAAAACACCAAAAAATTACTATTCCCCCTTCCCATTTTGCAATGAGAAATATGTGAAATAATTCCAATTGATACATGACATGTCGTAAATATTACAGGAAAAATAAATTGTTGTGATAATATTATGTTTCTAACTAGCATTTATCAAAAAAGCAAGACCGCATAATTAAATATTATGTTTGACATTATGTTTTATTACCATATTAATACGTGATAATACGGAACCCTCGGTGCGCGAGTTTGACTCGCACTTGACCGGATTTTAAAATAAAAAGTAAGTGCTTGTAATATCTCAACTCCTCCTCTGCTGATATTTTGGTATTTTTCTAAACTCCTTCCTTTCCCTCCCCATTCGGGTAAAGTGTTTAATTAATGATATGGCTGCACCTATTTCCATTACACAAATAAATAAAGTCAATAGATAAATAAACACAACGCGGAAATGTTTTGAGAAACAAATCAAAGTTTATTAATTGATGCTGCAAATATTGTGTGACCGTGATGTAAGTTGTTTTTGTAAAACAATTTCTTGAATGTTTATGTATTGTCCGCTGTGTGGCATACGTTCAATAGTCGATTTACCCATACGTCTCTTATTTAGTAAACAATCTCTTTATAGTTTAGGTTCGCGGGTTCCCTGAGATAACGATTCAAAGAAAATGTATTATATATATATATATCAACATCATCATCATCATTTCAGCCTATTGCAGTCCACAATAAAACTTATAAACAGAATAACATACAACATAATATAACTAATATATATGTATAATTATATATAATTGCAAATGTTATGTAAATATATATTGTTAGTTAAACACCCTTCACAGTCTCGGAGGAGTCTCCCGTGCCCAGCAGTGGGACATTTATGGGTTGAAATGATGATGATATTTGTCAAACAAAACATTCATCTAGGTATATAATTACCTATGTAGTAAGAATAGAGACAATTAATTCCGTTAACACTATAAATAAACATAGGTTAGTTGGCACATAATAGTTAAAATCATGATTTACACTTTCTTAATTCTTTTAGGGTTCCGTACCTCAAAAGGAAAAAATGAAAACCTTATAAGATCACTCCGCTGTCCGTCTGTCTAGAATATTTTTTCCAAGAATGCGTTGAGGTGTCATGCTGAAATTAATACCAAATATTTGGGTCTGCAATTCCTTGGTGCAATAAAAAATCAGAGTTCTAAGTAAACGCAATCAAAAGGTACAGCCATGCTCTATTTTTGTCGATTATCTTGACAATCAAAAAAGTCAAAACGTATAGGACACTTCCGTTGACCTAGAATTTCATGAAATTTGGCAAAAGCAATATCAAGTTGCACAAATAAAGGAAAAAATCTGAAAAACCCTACTCGATATTAGTACTATATTGGAAGGGGTATATATATAGTGATAAGTCTAAGAAAACTAGAGTAAGAGAAAGAGTTACATTTTACGTTACATACAGATGGTGTACCTACCTAACTTTACGTGAATATTTATTGTTGATGATGATGATTTCAATCCCAAAAATATTTTAAAAAGAGCATAATCGTACGGAACCTTCGGTCCAGTGGCAGGTTTTTTTTAAATCTCCCGAGAAATAGGGATGTTCCCAGAAAGCGAACATAGTCTTTAAAAAAATATCGTGATCCGGCTGCTCATTTAAACGTTGCCAAAGACATAGCCGCTGCCTATAAGAGGACCTCTACAGGACTCAGAGACTAGGTCTGGCCAGTAGCATGTATCTGGAAGTAGTTTCTTACCAGTCAGGCTGTTTCTTTAGTTTTAACTAGTCATCACGCGGAGCTTCGCTCCCCTCGTTCCTTATTTGGTCACTACTCAACTCCTATTGGCCGTAGCGTGGTGTTATATATCCTATGTTACTCAGTGATAATGTAGCTTTCTAACGGCAAAAGTATTTTTGAAATCGGTCCAGTAGTTTTTTAGTTTATTCGTTACATACAAAAAACAAATATTTCCTCTTTATAATATTAATATAGATATAAGTTTAGGGGCTTTGATAATTACCTTCAACATCGTCTCCATACTTATGTCTGTAATGTTTAACGTTAGTTAACATGTATAGTGCAGATGGTTGCACAGTGCAACTGGTTGTGTTCACGCGTCAGTAATGTCAAGCGCAGGTATCGCGGGCGACCACGCCGCGCGCCGCGGATATTTCCGCGGGACGGAGCCGCTTTCTCTGCGAACACATTTATACATACTAGGTACGCTATGAAATACACACATTATTATTATATACCACCTGCATGTTTATAACTTGATAAACAACAACAAAGATTAATAAAGAAAAGATGGGTATTATTAAAAACATGCTTATTGTATTTATGGTGGTTAATTAAAGAAAATCGTATAAGTAAACAAAAGTAGTACTGCTCGTGGTTATTGTTATAAGTATTATTTTCCTAAACAATACGATGCAAGCGGAATATGACATTATAGTACTGGTATCTTGTTATCAATAGAAGTAATCCACGATAGCGTCACTGCTACAGGTGGTGAGACGCGCGACTTTCACCGCTGGGCGGCGGCGCCGGCGCAGAGCCGCAGTGTGCCTAGTGTCCGTGTCCGCGCCCGACGCGCCGCCTCAGTGATGCCCCGCGATGTCTGCTCCGCGCCCCGACGACCCCGCGTACGATGCGCACACGCACACCGTCTCCAGCCTCAAGTCTGAGGACTCCACCGAGCAACTCATATGCAAGAGTCCGCCGAACAAGACCAAGAAGATCAAGGAAGACAAAGTGAAAGACAAACAGAGTGTTAGTTCCAAGAGTGTGGAGGCCGGCAGTGATGAGCCGCCTACCCGGAGGAAGTTGGTGGTGTTCCTAGGGCTCGCCCAGGTGGTGCTGGGCGCCCTGCTGCTGGGCAGTGGCGCGCTCGCCGTGGTGAAGGGCGCCGCCCTAGCGCGCGTTGGCGCCGGCCTGTGGTCGGGCTGCGTGGCCGTGGTCACCGGAGTGGTCGGCGTGCTAGCCGGTATCAACGACTGCTACGGACTGAACACAGCATCTAATGGGTGCGTATATTCTGTATACACTTCTCACTCGCTGAACTTGAGTGACTTACTTAGACACGCGTGCACGACCATGTTCCCTAATTGTTCTTATACAAATAATAATTTGCACAAAGAATTGGTGCAACGCATACAGTAAACAATCTAGAAACGTTTAGAGAAGTGAAATTGATCCACCATGTTGTAGTTGATGTAAATTAAAGAGAAAGTAATCTAGTAAATATATAAACGGTCAGGATTTACCTCACAGACTAGACTGAGACTGTGTCAAACGCTTTTACGAACGTTTCGCACTTTTACAAGAAACATTCGTCTTTGGACGAATTGATGTCAATAGATATGAGATTAACATTAACATTGTAAGATCGTTAACATGTTCAATATATTATGTGCTACATTGTGGCTAGTAGAGAGTCCGAGTGGTGACATACCGACATATAAAACATAAAATTATTGTAATTGAATCATTACAAAGGACTATTACGGTTCAACAATATTCAATCGTTTTGTAATGTTGCATTGTTTCTTTGAACTAGATAAATATAAGACAATTATTTAAAAAAATATAATATAAAAATTACAATAAAAGTCTATTATTTATTGTTGCTATTGTTACTATAGTTATCAATAAATACAAAGTAATACTCGGTTCCTATATATTTAAATATGTATCGGAAATTCTCAGGATCATTTAATTACCACGATATCATTATGTTCATAAGTTTTTAGAAATAAGAAATGATTTAACGCAAAACAAAAAAAAACGGAAGCTAGTGTATTATAAATTCAGCGATTAATATTGCACTAGCTTTCGTTCGCGGCTCCGCCCACGTGACATGTCGGTAACTTATGTGCTATTCCAGACTATAATATAATCTATCTATGGGCAAATTTCAGACAGATCCTTTCAGTCGTTTTATTAGCGTGATTAACAAACATCCATACACCCATCCATCGTAACATTTGCATTTATAATATTGGTAAGATTAAAGATAATACAGCATCACGCCTTTCCTGCCTGAGGGTGCAACCACAAATCACCAGCTATGTTAGGTCCCATGGCGAACTCCGAACTAATAATAAGAATTTTAAGACAAAAAACTAATTCCGTTTTCACCCACACCCGGGAATGAATCAGCGACCTCTTCCGCAGCCATCGTATACACACCCGCTGTGCCAAGCGTTTACAATATAACGTTTTTATCAGAACAAATAAAAAGACGGTACCAACAAAAAGAATGTTACTCATGAACTAAATAAACCACTAGTTTATATTTTATAGCTAATATTTTATTTGAAGGCTCGTAAAATAACCGTTGGTAAAACTGTCGGCTAGACTCAATGATATTGTATGTTAAAAAAGGTGCTCATATTTTAAGATAAAAGTGTTACGTCTCTATAAACTACTTAAGTTTAGCCACGAATACCTAATTGTGTGTTAATGGCTTATTGCGTTTAGTTGGTTGGTCTATCTATGGTGTATGTCTTCTGAAACGTATTCAAATAGCTATGGAATGTATGAAAATGACACATAATTATCTCATCTATACTATTATTATAATGCTGAAGAGTATATGTTTGGTTCAATGCGCTAATCCGAAACTATTGGTCTAATTTGAAAAATATTTCAGTGCTGGATGAATGAAATGAAACCATACTATTATAATTTAAAAAAAAACTACTTACTTTTAGTTTTGTAACGGATACATACTAAATTATACTTACGATAACTGTACCGTACTTAACAGAAGGTGCCAATTGCACAACAAATCTAACTGGCTTTCAATTAAATATATACATAATACAACATAGCATCACGCCTTGTTGCCGTAGGTGTAAACAGAGGTGAATCGCACCGACATTTGGCCAGCTATGTTTGGTCACTCACGTTGTCCCTTGTAGGCCGAGCTTATTGCCATTAAGCAAGAATAGTCGCAAGCTCCACCTAATTCCATTTTTGCCTAACCTGGGGATCAAACACAGACCCTTTCGCAGCTGTCTCTAATTCAATGTAAAATTAATAAATCTACATATTTATATAGGAAGATCTATTACAGATTCCTATAAAGCATACTTTTCTTTTGTCGCATGTACAAGATCTTTGTCGCGGGGAGTTTATAATCATTCAATTAATAGAAACAAAGTACTTAGAAGAACAACTATTTGCGTATTCCAAAAATATTTACTTTATGTGATTGAATCAACAAACTAGAATTTCGTTTACAATGATATATAATAATTGCATTTTTTATATAACCTACAAACTAAATGTAGGTTATGATATGTCATAATTCACACGAAATATGCGACATACTAAATAGAATTGATAACGTTGTGCATACAAATGTAAAGTATAAATTAAATTAATAATTTAGTTTACAAAACACGTCTGATTGTCACGTAACGTCCTTACGAAACTCGTCACGATATTATGACAACATGACAAACAATAATTATAATGTAATCACTCACCAGTAGTCACCAGTTAATGCATGGAATCTATACTAATATTATAAAGCTAAAGAGATTGTTTGTTTTTGTTTGAACGCCAGGATCTCAGAAACTGCTGATCCGATTTGAAAATTTCTTTTAGTCTTAGATAGCCCATTTATCGAGGAAGGTTATAGGCTATATAACATCACGCTACGGCCAATAGGAACTGAGCAGTGGCCAAACAAAAGCGAAGCCCCGCTCGACTTCTAGTTAAAGTATGGTTGTGTTCTGAAGCCTGTGGGAAAAATTAAAATTCTAATAAATAAATAAAAAAAAAAAAAAAAAAAAAAAGTAGGGTGACGTTCTTCTCATGACTCTGCCCTGTCCGCGAACTGGATGTAAACTGAGCTGACACAATGAAAACTAGTACCTAACTTCCATAAGAGTTCCTTTGTACCCTAGGTGTAAAATAAGACTGCATTTTAAACCTTTAGAGTAGGGAACGACTTTGTGAATTTGTCCTAATGAAGAAAGATGATGTCTTACACATTAGAGATTGTGTCACTTAATTAAACACAAATGTTTTATTAAGCTTAAATTAAATAATAATAATAATATTCTGCCACATTCACACAGCGCCATCTAGTCCCAAATTAAGCAATTATATTTGCTTGTGTTATAGGTACTAAACAACTGATATACTACTTAAATCATTGATATGTGAATAAAAAGTGTGACATCGGCGACCAAATATTTCTACCTATGTTCTTTAGAAGCTTGGCTGATTACTGGAAAGCCACCCGTTACACTGCAATTGTTTTATTATGCAGGAGTTTTAAAAAAAAACAACATAATGACAGGGCTTTAATTTTATATGTTTACTGATTAACCGTCGGTTCCCACGCCTAATACATGAAATGAATATTTCGAGTTACCCACTAGTTAATTCCATTACGTAAACATAGTATTTTGACAGACAACATAATTGGTGCTGGCTAGATTCTACACATAGTTTGAGCTAAACTTAATCACTGTTCCACGTTCGTACTCGTACCTGCGCCCTTTCGGTCAGTTGTCGGCTAAACAACGTTTGTGCGTGATATTGCTAAATCAACCTTTACCTATTGCGCAAACTTTAACCACGAGTACCACAGTTTATTGAGCAAATGTTTATTATATATCGTTAAAATAGAGTAAATACAAATGTAATGGTTAAAGTTCTTAAACATTGAATAATATAAAATAAATCAATGTAATTTTGTTATTTTAATAACGGGCAGAGAGATATATTAGTTTAATATATTGGTGGTTTTATTGGGGTTGTTATTACCCGACTGCCAGGACAGGTATTGTTTTTCGCGCGTATCTTGTATGTTTGTAAATTTCTTTATTCCCACGTTTCTTCCAAACGGCTCGATGGATTTTGACAATTAAGGTATCGTTAGATTCTTCTCATAAACCCAAGTGTCTTTACATAGGTATAAATATTTAAAAAACGGACTATTGGCGCCAAATTATAAGTAGTTACCATTTTTTTTTAACAAATTATATCGAGTAGTGTATCAAAATAAAGAGAATTAAATGGAGATTACAATACATATGTTTTGTATTTAAATTTAATCAGGAATAATAATTACAAACATTTTTCGGTCTTTCTAATGCGTTGCTTATCTGTTGATTTTTTTGCAGTCGGATTATTATATTTTTTTAATTATTAACTTGTTTTTCAATATCGTAAGTAAATTATTGTTATAATAATTTATCACATTACGTTATAATGAAATGAATGTGTTTATTAATATTTTGAATGAAAAAAATGAAAAAAAAAAGAAAAAAAAAAGAAAAAAAAAATTTATTTGTTCAATCATTATTGTTTCTTATTCTAGTGATTGGAGTCTCCTTTTAGACAGAAAAGCCTGTGTTAGGAGGCTCCGCTCTTCCACAACAGTAAAATATTATAATCAAATAGATATAAAGCAGTGTGTGTGTGTGTGTGTGTGTGATCAACTAGTAACAAACTACTCCAACAGTGCTTCTGTTTCATCATAGCTAAGTGATTTTATCCAACTAGTGACAATAGCTTTACATTGTAAACGTTTTTTATTATGTATTGTAATTTTTTTATTTATTAAGTTATACAATTTAGCTGAACGTTTGTGACTATGTGTTAATGACTATTTAAAGCTCGTTACATTCTAAAATCAACAAAAGAAAACGTCTCATACATTATTTTAATGTGGATATATCAGGGTACCCGACTTATGGCTGGTTTCTGATAGGATAAAATATCATCGTCGTCATTATTTGTACCCATAAACGTCCCACTGCTGGGCACGGATAAAATATAACCTAAATTAAAAATGACAGTTATGAATAAACCAGTTCTATTGTTTTACTTTTATATTCAGTCCGGTTATACTTTAATCGATTAATAACTTTTATCTAATGGTTCAGAAACCGGGCATTATTCAACAACAATAACAGATTACTATGGAATTGTAAAACTTTCGCCATTAAGGAAGGCAGGGATTTTAATACAATTACTATGAACAAGCAAGTTCAGCTTCCTTCATTAGATAAACGAGTACAAGTAGAATTCGCAGTAGAAGCGCACCGCACCGCACCGCACCACACCGCATTGCATCGAGCCGATAATCCCTCAACTAGGAAATGTGAAATCAATCGCGTGCCATTCCGCCAATACTCACAGTACCACTACTTGTATAATATAACTACTACACAATGTACAGGATGTTCACTTTGTTCAATTTATTTTGTTTGTTTTGTGCTTAGAAAATACTACCTGTTGTCTGGGGCTTCACACCCGCCGTACTTTGAGTGACAATTGCTCAGCACCTTTTGGTCGCAGCGAGCAATAGAGAATAAACTATCTAACCCAAAAAGAATTTTGCAATTTCGTTTAGTAGTTCCTGCCTAAGCATGATGGGAAATCCCAAGAGATGCAAAAATAATTTAGAGTTCTTTTATTTTCCGTTTGATTAGGGTTTCGTATAAAAAGAAACGTAATAATACAACTTCATTCAGGTCCAGTCGTCTCATACATGATTGTATCTAAATTAATATTAAAGCTGTGTTAAAGTTTTATTGTTGGTTGAACGCGTAATGCTCAGGAACTACTGGTTAGAAGAAAATATTTAGTGTTTGACAGCACATTAATTATTCGAAGAAGTGTAGTGGATATATAACATCACCCTTCACCCAATAGAAGCTAACTAGAGGCCAAATTAATTTCCACGGGAATGAGACCGTGGCTGGGCAAAAGCTGAGTTGTAATAAACTTTAGCTTTGATGAGCCCTTTTTAACGAGTAAGTTCCATCCACCCCTGTCGTCTTGCCCCGGTAGCGAGACAGATGGGAAAAATTGTTTCATCAACCCATTCCATAGATTGATGGAAAGAACGGTAATTTTCCAAACAGCCTGTAGTACAATCCGGTATGTATAGATGTTTGTTGCAGCGGTGCTTTCTCTCGCGGTTACTTGCGGTTACCGGTTACTTGTTCGATGCTGTTACGTTACGTAACACTAAATGAAGGTCGCGAGGAAGTCGTCAACGGGTCGTCGACGAATCCTTGTTAAATTAACTTCGTAATTATTTTGTTCGATGTTCGATTCCCGGGTCGGGTGAAAATGGTATTGGGTTTTTCTATCACGAAATTCCAATTCCAGTATTAAGATTTTCCCGGAGTTTGGTAAACAAATGTTCCCGGTTGATGACAATAGACTCGCCCCCTATTTCATGGGACCAAACATAGCTGGCGAAATGTGGGTGTGAAACACCTCTGCCTACCCCTTCGGGGATAAAGGCGTGATGCTATGATGCTATTTTGTTAGTCCGCTTTTTTCCCCACATTTAATAGAGGTGATCTCTATTGTCACTAACCGGGCATTTACTGACAATTTCAAGATAGAAATGCCCTTTTTGCCCAATTTGAGGATCGAAACCTTCTGGGTTTGATTCTCTGGTCTATCTGGTCTTGTTATATGCAACAGTCGTAACTTAAAAATCCAGAATCGTTATACAGAGCGTTACAGTGGAATTTCCTTAAATGGCATAAAAGATTTTTAGGGTTGGTTTTGCCAACCTCTATATTCAAGCCGATCTGTTTGTCATGTAGAATGTTTGCAAACAAATCACTATCAAAACTCTGTGAAATTGTGTTTTAACATCTAATATATTTTCGTATACCATTATCAGTGGCAGTAAGCTGTAACTTATTATACCTAAACATTTTAAAATAATACATAAGTCGTTTTTATTAATTAAATTGATTTTACACAAAAATACATTAAAATATGGTCAAATGTTTTATTATATATATTAATTATTCTTTATTCTACATCCGTTCAGGCCGAGCAGTTACGTCTAATGAGCGAACATTTTAAACTGTTAATATCTATGTGCAACGGTCATCACTTACCTCCGACTGATATATCGAGGCTACCTTCTTCCCCGAGCAGTAAACGTTCAGTAATAACTATATTGCCAGTTCACCATAAGTTTTTGTTCAATCCAGGAAACGTAAAACAAAATGGCAACATTTCCTTTTCCACAAGTCATTTTATTTGTACAAATGATTACAAAAAATACATTAAGTATAGATGTGTGTTAATGTCCTACTTGTAAGATTCTAGTCGCTCACAATGTCATGTATTTGTTCTAGTACTCAAAATTCAATTGAATTGTATTTAAAATTTTGTAATTTACATATAATTATAATATATTATAATAATATATTATATTATTACCCAATTTTTATGGTCTCAATAACTGACTAAATTACTTGCCAAATTTGCCGATAACGATTATCGATTATCCTCTCCCCCTCATCTGGAGCAAATTATATTCGAGCTACCCGTCCCACTTTCACATCCTTTCTATTTATTTCTATTTTGATACAAAATTACCTCCCAAATTCTTCTTTTACAAATATTTTGAGATCATTCAAACATACTGTCATTGATTTTTATTGAAATAGAAATGGGTATCAAATAACAAATACCTAATTAAACGAACTCGTTTTACCTTTTCCATACGTTTCCTGAGCGCACAAGAAATGCATATGTCTAGCGAGCACGCCACGCGCATCGAAGCGCTGCGTGTTCCGCACCGCGCACCGCGCGCACCCATCAGCGCATGAGTTTCGTACTATTTTGCGCACACGCGCATGCTGTTTCAATGTTATTTGTTGTGTTTGATAATAGAAAACTTTATGCTACAACTATGAGAAGATTATACAAGATGGCTGAATCAGTGGAATGTTTCAGTGGCACAGTAGACAGAACTATCACAATGTACATGATTACTTATGTTGTATTCGGGTTTTGAGTTGAACTCCTGGAGTATTTCTCCTCCACCCAATAGGTCATCATTATGATGAGAACTATAGTCGCCTAGGTATATTCTTATAAACGCATTCGCTCCCAGTTCTAATTACACAAACGTCACTAACATACACTCAGTTTCAGAACATTTATTTATTAATTCCTAGTTTTCGCTCGCGTGATATGATAGTAAAAGTAGCCTATGTGCTTTTCTAGATATCTGTGTGCCAAATTTTATACAGATCCTTTCAGCTGTTATTGTCATCAGCAGCCCATTAATGTACCACTGCTGGGCACGGGTCTCCTCTCCTTTATCTAGAGAGCTGAGAGGGTTTAGGCCATAATCCACACACGCTGGCCTAATGCGAGTAGGTGAATCCGACATCTGCAGAGTTACGTCAACGCGCAATCTCTAATCTCGAAGTTGTTGACGAATATACTAGGACAAACGGTCCGGTTAGGTAGGTCCAACTTCGAGAAAGAGGTTAACCGCCGAATCCAACTCGGTTGGGCAGCGTTCGGGAAGTTACGCACTGTTTTCTCGTCCACAATACCCCAGTGTTTGAAGACAAAGGTCTTCAATCAATGTGTGTTGCCAGTGATGACATACGGAACTGAGACGTGGCTGCTAACTATTGGCCTTATTAGAAAGCTTACTGTCGCCCAGCGAGCCATGGAAAGAGCTATGCTCAGAGTTTCCCTGCGTGATCGAATCAGAAATAAGGAGATCCGCAGGAGAACTAAAGTTGTCGACATAGCTCACCGAATCGCAAAGCTAAAGTGGCAGTGGGCAGGGCACATAGCTCGTAGAACTGAAGTAGTTAGGTTGTACCAGTTCTAGCTCACTATCCAGAATCCGTCTGGCTCACTAGCTCACTATTCTCGAGTCGACAAAAACTAAAAAAAAAAAAAAAAAAAAAAAAAAAAAAAAAAAAAAAAAAAAAAAAGGTTTTGCCATGCTCTGATCACGAATCTGCGGTCCGTTTTTGTCTAGGATGTGTGGTTTCAGAGATGTGGAAATCAATTAAGAAGAGTATCTAATCGATATCTAATCCCGCACCCTCATTAACGTTTCTTTTGTTCTCCTATTTCCTATTATCTATTGTTTCTGGTAGACCCTCATTAGCATTCTTATCTATTACTCATTGTAAGCTCTTATTATCACTGCTATTGTTTAAGAACTTCCATGCTATTCTGAATCATCAATAAAACACATTCCTTCATTTCTACATTTTTATTGCTTATTAAAATATGAATGAAACATCTGATCCACTAAAATATCATTGTATACTGTGTTCTCTGTAAATATGTTCGTAAAACTACGCATTGAACACCCCTGAAACTTATATAGCAAATACATTAAGCAATATTCGCCGCAAACTGATGTCCACTCATTCTGAATTCTATCCACATTCCAGTCCCATCTTTTACAATTCCTTCTTAAAAAGTCGAGATGATATCGTGTAGGTGCACGCCCATATGAATCAAAATATTGACCAATACCATTCGTATCGACATGTAAAGCTATCCAATGTGAGCCTGGTTTATCATCCGTATCCAAATTGCATATTGTGTACATAGGTACATGAGTGTAAATGGGTAGTCTATTAGCAGCATACACATTATATTCTAGACTGGGGTGAATCTTTTTCAGATGTTGTTGTACATCTAGTGTATCCATGATATTACCAATCTATTCAATGGCTAACATAGGAATGATCAATTATAGTCACTTGTTACGACTTGTATTAAATGTCATTCGCTTGTGGAGATTTTGTATGATTTATCTGTGCAATGCACTACGCATTACGAAAGAATGCGAGATAAGTTTGTTAGTTCAAATTTACTATCGGTTGCACTGAGGAAATGCTTTAGATAAGATAGAACTATATAAGACCGAGTGGAGGCAGAGCCATCAGTCATTCTATGGTCTCGTTTGACCGCAGTGAATCGATATATCAATACTAAGTGTGTGCTACTTCAACGCAACAATAGTCATGGACGTAAGTGTTATAATATTTTATTGAAAAACTTACTTTTCTTTATGTTGTTGATTCCTTACGTGTGTGTGATTAAGTGTAATTATGTGATTGATATTAACATGATAACTGTGTTGTTGCAGAAAACATTCAGCTTCATAGACAATGAAGAAAATACCTATAAACAGTATTACTACCCGCCACTCTCCCCTAATCACGAAGAAGAGAGTGATGACATCGTTATTAATAACACAGGCGATGGGGGAAAAAGGAAATCGCAGTCGATTGACCATTTTTTTGAAGTGGAACCTAAAATAAAGAGGAAGAAGCTGTTGTCGTCAACCGTGGCACGAGCCGCTAGAGGTGGTGTATCATACATTTCTACTAATTCTGACGACGGAGACCAAGCGACGCATCTCATAAAAATAGAAGTGTACGATGTGAAAAAGCTATGCAAGGTTCCAACTACTGATCATTGGAAACATGCTACCACGAGGATTAAATATTATGTTGGGAATAATAGGGATAGCATCTACGACAACACAAACGCCCTCGTATACAATATTACAAAGACAATAGCAGAAAGTGAAAAAGTGAAAAAATACTTTTTCAACAATGACAGTCATTAGCTGATCATTACTGATAACATAAATTCTTTAAATTCTAACGGACTTTCTAATTTTTTGCTAAACTATAAATATTGAACATTATTTGAAATTGGTCATCACTTCATTTGTCAACACAGGGCTGTTATGTACTCTATTCCCTATTTTATTCTTTACAATAGAAAACTTCAGTGAAGTGTGCACCAGTGCTTTCTTTTCCACACCCATGGAAGAGAATATGGAACTATTCAACAGTGAATTAAATCTTGAGCTGTCTAAAGTTTGCGATGAAGGAGAGAAGCGTGAAATGTTCGATCCATCATATGATGATGAGCTGTATAATCACTGTGCGACGGTTGAAAAACAGTTTAAGTAAGTAAAATAATTATAAATTTAGATTATAATTTGCACATTGTTTTATAAATATAATTTTTTTTATTTTTTTATCGTTTTAACAGTCAACCACTACAACTTGGAAGAGGAAAGAAGCGAACTAGCAGCAAAGAACCCGAAATCATCAAAAAACAACTAAGAATGGAAGAAGAAACGTCTACCTCTGCGGGGGTAGGGACCAGTGTTGATAACAATGATCAAGTGGAATGTCTAACGTGTCATGTATTTATCAAGAAAAGGTATCTAGCTAATCATTTTAAAAGTAATATCCACAAAAATAATCTTTTAAATTCACATAATTCTTTACCAAACGTTAGTGTTATTGAGTCTGCCTTTGGAAATAGAATTTTAACTTATAAAATCAAAAGTAGAGTAGATAGTTCGACACTGATAAATTTTGAAACTCCTGAGCTGTTTTTAAATTCTATTAAAGATGATATTTTATATTTAATACAAGAGAGTATTGCTCAACATATAATTTTTAAAGTAAATTTTATATTACATGCTGATTTTGTTCAACAAACTAAAGATATTCATAATACATTCGATTTTCAAACATTTAACTATATTATTTCTCAAGGAGATAACTTAAATTTATTTTTTTCATCTTTAAATGATACAATTACTAGTAAAATTAGTGCATTTGAAAAAAAAGATAGTGGATGGAGTCTAAAAAACATAAAATCTATAGACATGAATGTTAATAAATTTAACCCCCTACGTGGCACCTCATACATAGATCTACCCCGTGACATAAAATTAAAAAAGGCTGTTATAAATGTAAAAAACAAAGATTATTTTTGTTTTAAATGGGCGTTACTCTCAGCGTTATTTCCCATAAACAAAAACGCAGATCGGGTATCATCGTACGCTATACATGCAAATAAACTTAAATTTGATGGTATTTCCTTTCCGGTAAAAATTTGTGATATCGCAAAAGTAGAGAAATTAAATGATATTAGTATTAATGTATTTGGATTAGAATATAATAAAGAAAAACGATGTAATTCTATTGTAGGTCCATTATTTTTAACAAAATGTCGTAAAGCTAGACACATCAATTTATTATTTTTTTCTAAGGATACGAAAAATCATTATTGTTACATAAAAAATTTATCGCGGTTAGTTAGTAATCAAATTTCAAAAGATGGTCACGCTATGTACATTTGCCAAGCATGTCTACTTCGTTTTCCATCCCAGGAAAGGTTAAATAACCATGAACAATACGATTGTATGCACATTTGTACAGAACTACCAAACGGTGAAACTTCAAAAAAGAATTGGTTTGATCAACCAATTTCAAATGATAAAATTAAATTTGATAATTTTGAAAAAAAGTTAAAGATACCATTCGTAGTTTATGCTGATTTTGAGGCATTTTTAAAACCAATAGAATCATGTTCTAACGATCCATCTAAACCTTTCACACACAATATTCAGAAACATGAAGTGTATAGTTTTGGTTATTATATAAAATGTTCATATGATGATAAATTATCAAAATATGTGACATATTGCGGACCAAACTGTGTACAAGTGTTTATGGAAAGTTTATTTAACCATTTAAAAGAAATAAATCAAAAAACTAATCTTCAAAAATGTCCAGGTCCACTAACAAATGAAGACAAAAATCAAATTTCAGATGCAACCTGTTGTCATATCTGTGAAACAGAGTTAGCAGAACCTTTTTATGATTTTGATTGGTACACTGGTGGTTTTATAGGTGTTGCTCATGAATCATGTAGCTCGAAGTTCAGAACACCACGTCATATTCCAATATTTTTACACAACCTTAGTCACTACGATGCTCATTTTATTGTTCACGCATTAAACTTCTGTAAAGGTGAAATCGAAGTCATCCCTCAAAATAAAGAAAAATATGTATCGTTTTCCAAAAAAATAAAAATAAATAACAATGAAGTTACATTGAGATTCGTAGATTCATTTAAGTTTTTATCTTGTAAATTAGAACAATTAGCCAAAAATCTCAGTAATGATCAATTTCAAGAATTACATAGAAATTTCCCTAATGATGAAGATTTCCTTCGATTAAAACGCAAAGGGGTTTATCCATATGAATTTATGACTAGTTTTGATAGTTTAAACATAACATCGCTCCCTGAACAAAATTTTTTTTATAATTCGCTCACAGATTCCCATATTTCAAATGATGATTACAGTCATGCTAAAGATGTTTGGGAACACTTTGGTTGTTGTAATATGTTAGATTACTCAAACTTGTATTTAAAAACAGATGTTCTACTGTTGACCGATGTGTTTGAAAACTTTAGAAAGCTATGTATTAATACGTATGATTTAGATCCTGCTCATTATTACACAGCTCCCGGTTTAAGTTGGGATGCAATGCTAAAATATACAAAAATAGAATTAGAACTTTTAACAGATTATGAAAAAATCGCATTTATTAGATCAGGCATCAGGGGCGGTGTATCTCAATGTAGTAATCGCTATGCTAGAGCTAATAACAAATACATGGAGGATTATGATGCAGAGAAACCAAATTCATATATCACTTATTTTGATGCCAACAATTTATATGGTTGGGCTATGTCTCAATATCTTCCTACTGGTGGATTTGAATGGATTAATCCGAATTCAGATTTTAATGTGTCTGAGACATCGGACGTAGGTTTCATTTTAGAAGTTGATTTGAAATATCCAGATGAACTTCATGATTTGCATTCGGACTTTCCTTTATGTCCAGAAAACATTTGTGTAGGCAATACTAATGAGAATAAACTAGTTCCAAATTTAAATAATAAAGATAAATATGTTATTCATTACAGAAATTTAAAGCAGTGCATAGAAATGGGGGTTAAATTAACTAAAATTCATAGAATTTTAAAATTTATACAGTCTCCTTGGTTAAAAATGTACATAGATCTAAATACAAAATTAAGAATGTTAGCAAAATCAGACTTTGAAAAAGATTTTTATAAATTAATGAATAATTCAGTCTTCGGAAAGACTATGGAGAATATTGAAAAAAGGGTTAACGTAAAATTAGTTACACACTGGGAGAACCAGGGTAAAGCTTTAGGTGTTCAAGATCTAGTCGCTAAACCACAATTTCATAGTATTTCAATATTTTCGGAAGACCTAGTTGCGGTTCAGTTGCGAAAGACTAAGTTAATATATAACAAACCAATTTATTTAGGGTTTTGTATTTTAGATATTTCAAAAACCTTAATGTATGACTTTCATTATAATTATATGGTTAAAAAATTTAGTAAAATCAAATTATTGTATACAGATACAGACAGTTTAATATATCATATATTTACATATGATTTTTACACTGATATAAAACCTGACCTTTGCTCATACTTTGATACCTCAGATTATGATACAAATAATGTTTTTGAATATCCAAAATTAAATAAAAAGAAATTAGGTTTCTTCAAAGATGAAAATAATGGTAAAATCATGAAAGAATTTGTAGGTTTACGATCTAAAATGTACGCTTTTAACTTAGAAAATAAAACTATAGCCAAGGCAAAAGGGGTAAATAAAAATACCACTAAAAAGATGACAATGAATAGCTATAAGTCTGCTCTATTTAATAAAGAAGTGCAATATTATAGTATGCTAAGATTTAAATCAATTAAACACACAATATTTACACAAAAATTAAATAAGATTGGTTTATCGTATAATGACACAAAGAGACATATTTTAGATAATAATATTGAAACATTAGCTTGGGGGCATTATAAATTGCGCTAGTGGTGATACCAGTGCTTTCTTTTCCACAACCATGGAAGAGAATATTGAACTATTCAACAGTGAATTAAATCTTGAGCTGTCTAAAGTTTGTGATGAAGTAGAGAAGCGGCAATTTATATAAATATAATTTTTTACAACAACACTTTCATTTTTTATTTCATTCCTTTAAACTTTAGACGTGTGTAATGTTTCACTTTATTCATCCGTTTACTGCTATTGTGGCAGGACCAAGTGGATGTGGGAAGTCAAACTTTGTAACAAATTTCATAAAATCAGTTACAGAAATATGTAATTGTAATTTTAATCAGATCACATGGTGCTTTGATGAAATGCAACCTTTATATAATTTGTCAAATGTTAACTATCATCAAGGAATTCCAAATCTTAATATGTTTGATGGTGAAAGCCCACATCTCATCATAATTGATGATCTAATGAGAGAGACTGATGGAAGAATTGTGGATGTATTTACAAAAGGTAGTCATCACAGGAATCTTAGTGTATTTTATTTAACACAAAATTTATTTCATCAGGGTAAAGGTCAAAGAGACATTTCTCTAAACTCAAGTTATATAATATATTTTAAAAACCCTCGAGATAAAACTCAAATAAGATATTTAGCACGGCAAGTGTCACCAGATAATCCGAAATTCATTGAAGATGCATACAAAGATGCAACTTTAGCAGCACATGGATATTTAATGGTAGATTTAAAACAGAATACCAATGATTTTTGTCGTATCAAGACAAATGTCTTTCCATTTAATGGTTACTGTACTGTCTACGTTCCAACAAAAGAGTTTAAATACACCAAGAATCAAACAATTCAAATCATTTGTAAATGATGCATCGTCGACTCACAACGCATAAACATTTGCTAAACGCTCTGCATACGCTTAAACCAAAATATCAGAGAGCATTACTTAAAACGTGTGATGAAGAAGAAATAAATTGCATTTGTGAATGTATTCATAACGTTCTACAAGGAAAGGTAGCTCTTAAAGATCAAGATAAACAAAAATTAAATAAACACAAAAACATACTACGTAAACTGATGCAAAAGTGTAAACATAAACTAAGAAAAAATATAATTATACAAAAAGGAGGAGCTTTCTTACCAATAATATTAGGTGCAATATTGAGTGGATTAGTAAGTGGACTAGCCAGTTAACATGGAAAACGCAAAGAAAATGATACTTATCGAACCTGGATTGATTGAAAAATTAAAACAAGATAATAAAGTTGATAGTAATTTGTCTCGATTAGATATTGAAATGCAAAATATTATGAATAGTAAGACGGAAGATCGAAAGAAGTGGATGTTATATTTACAAACACTACAAAGATACCTTCACTTTACCGAGGAGGGTCGTCAACCACTCAGATTACCAATTTATTCTGATACATCTAATGAAGATTCAAATAAGTCTAAAATTGATTTTAAAAATAAAGATAGAGATCTAAACAGTTCAGTTGATGTTGAATCTTTGTTGGAGGAGAATGATGCAAATCCACTTTACTCATCAACTCAAATCCTCAGTTTAATACCGAAAACTTATAATAAAAAAGGTCAGTTATTATTAAATTTAGTTGGAACAAGTAAAAGTAAAATACATTGGGATAATGAAGGCACAGTCATAATTGATAATGAAAAGATTCCTGGAAGTAATATTGTTGATTTAGTAAATGATTCACTCAGACCCCTAAAAAGAAGTGATCCAATAGGGTGGGATAGATTTGCTAAAGCATTAAAAGATATCAAAGTACCACTTTCTTACATCGGAAATCCAAAGAGATGTGAGTTTATTAGTCAACTCCAAGCAAAAGATCTGAACAAAACCTCTGAGATTGAAGATCAAGAGTTTTCTACGCCAAGAAGTGTAGGTAAAAAATCTATAACGAAAATACATAAAAAGATCGATTGGGAAAAATGGACGCCGTACTAGAAGAAATTAACAGGATTTATTATGATCCATCTAATCCCGCTGGTTTTGGTAGTATTGATAAACTATCAAAAGCCATGAATGGTAAAATGGATAAAAAACAAGTAAAAGAGTGGTTACAATCACAAGAAACATATACACTACATAAACCCATTCGGAAAAAATTCCCACGTAATAGGTACATTCTATCAAATATTAATGAACTGTGGCAAGCTGATTTAAGTGATATGCGAACTTATTCTCAATATAATGATGGTTTCAACTACATACTTTGTGTTATTGATGTATTCAGTAAATATGCTTTTGCAAGACCAATGAAAAAGAAAAACTCAGAAACAACTAAAGAATGTTTCGAAAGTATATTTACTGAAAGTAATACAACACCTACTCACATACAATCTGATAAAGGTACAGAATTCGTTTCAAAAGATGTACAAAAATACTTTAAATCCAAAAAGATTAATTACTATACCACTAACAATCCTGACATTAAGGCCAGTATTGTTGAACGATTTCAAAGAACTCTAAAAATGAAAATGTGGCGTTATTTCACTCATAGTAATACTTATAGATATATAGATGTTTTACAAGATTTAATATACTCTTATAATCACAGCATTCACTCTAGTATTAAGATGTGTCCATGTGATGTAAATTCCAACAATATTATGACAGTTTGGACTAATCTTTATTATGGGAAGTCAAACAAACTTTCTTTAGAGAATCAAAAACCAAATTTCAATGTAGGAGACTATGTTCGAATAACCAAATATAAACACGTTTTCCAAAAAGGATATGAATCAAATTGGAGTGATGAAATATTTATTATATCTTCAATAATTGATAGATCTCCATGGGTTGTTTATACAATAACAGATTTACAAAATGACCCCATAGTAGATACTTTTTATGAAAGAGAATTACAGAAGGTCACTTACAACCCCACCTCACAATATAAAATAGATAAAATAATTGACAATCGTTATTCGGGTAACAGAAAAGAAGTATTAGTGAAGTGGAAAGGTTATCCAGATAAATTTAACAGTTGGATTTTAGCTTCCAGCTTAAAAGAATTATGAATAAAGAAAGTTTTTATTTAACTTTGCTCAGCAATAGTTCAATGGAGTACTTTCCAGATAACAAGACCACAAATTTTTCAACAAAATTACCAAAACCTATTAAACTAGAAGGTGAATGGTCGGTTGGAGTTGCCGAATTTCAATATCCATGTACCATGTTTACTGTTCAAGATCATGAAAATGTTGTATACATTACAAAAACCATGTTAATACCTAATGAAGGTAAACCATCAACAGTTTACTACAAAAAACATATTCCAGCTACCAACTATGATAACGTTGAGCATATTTTAGGGGCGTTAAATGGTATCAGAGAGAACTTGAAATTTCGCTATGATGAAATAACAAAATTTGTGTCTGTTTCTGTTTTGGATAAAAATATTAAATCCGTAACATTATCACCGAAATTAAGTTTACAACTAGGTTATGAGCCAAATAAAAATCTCCTAGAGAGAAATTTTGGGAAGTGTCCTGCTAATTTACACTTAGGATTACCATCTCAACTACTTGTGTATTGCGACATTATCGATCCTCAGATTGTGGGTGATGTTATGACTCCTTTATTAAGAGTCATTTCATTAGATCCTTCAAAATACATTTATGGTGCAAATAAAATGCACGTTTTCTCTCCACCTCACTACTTACCTGTTATGCGAAGAGAGTTCGATACGCTGGAAATAGATATAAGATCGAACACAGGACACAAAATACCATTCCAGTTTGGAACCGTGTGTATTAAACTACATTTCCGAAAATTATAATAATGAATTCTCTTCGTGATCATCATCATAAATGTCCATATGAAAATTATTATACACACCAAGCTGGATCAGGAGTTGGAGTAATTTATAAGGGTTCATCATATCAACGTGGTCATGGTATTGGGAGCTTCTTAGGGGGGTTATTTAGATCAGTTTTACCTTTACTTTCAAGTGGCGCTCGAGTGATTGGTAAAGAGGCATTAAACGCTGGAGTAGGACTTTTATCGGATATGGTACAAGCGCGTCCTATGGAAAACTCAATAAAAGATCGTCTAAAGCAAGTTAGTACCAACTTAAAACGAAAAGCTGATGATAAAATTGATCGATTTAACATGACAGGATCTGGATATATAACTAAAAGAAAACGATTGGCCTCATTCATTCCACCATTAACTGTTAGAGTGAGAGCTACGAAAAAACCTAGTCTAAAAACAAAAAATATTAAAGATATATTTTCAAACTAGATATATTTTCAAACTAGATATGTCTTTCCTTCATAATCATTCTTGTGAGTGCGCTAAGTCAGAATTGGATTTATTTGCACTACCATCTACACAAACGAGCATTGAAAATGGATTGTGGATTCACTATAAACCAATTTCATCTCTTGCTGATGATGGACCTATTGAGTTTCAAGTTCCTGGGGCAGGCGATGACTACATAGATTTGTCTCATACATTACTCAACATAAAGGCAAAAGTATTAAATCAAGATTCAAGTAACTTGATATCGACCTCAGTAGTAGCACCTGTAAATAATTGGTTGCATTCACTTTTTAGTCAACTTGATGTTTATTTAAACCAAAAACTTGTGTCACCACCGAATAATACCTATGCCTATCGAGCATATATGGAAACCCTTTTAAACTATGCTCCTGCTGCTAAACAATCTCATCTTACTTGTAGCCTTTGGTATGAGGATACAGCAGGAAAAATGGATTCTACAGATGAGAAAAACATAGGATTTGTTAAAAGACAGGAGTTAATTAATGAAAGTAAAGAAATAGAAATGATTGGACATCTCCATGGTGACATTTTCAATCAAGATAAATTTTTAATTAATGGTGTTGAAATGAGTGTAAAGTTAGTTCGATCGAGAGAGAGTTTTAATTTAATTGCTGGATCAAACGATGTAAAGTTTAAAGTTAGCATTACGGATGCAACTCTTATTGTCCGACGAGCACGAATTAATCCAAGTGTATTACTCGCACATCAAAAAGTTTTAGCTTCTACTACTGCTAAATATCCTATTACTCGGGCTGAAGTCAAAGTTTTAACAATTCCATCGGGTGTTCAAGGCAAAACTCTTGATAATATATTCCTAGGACAGATACCAAAAAGATGTATAGTTGGATTTGTAAACAATTCTGCATTTAATGGCTCTATTACTAAAAATCCATTTAACTTTGAAAACTATGGTATTAATTCTTTCTGCTTATATATTGATGGTCAACAAATACCCTCAAAAGCTTTGCAACCCTCTTTTAATAATAGTATATTTACATCAGCATATCATACTCTATTCTCGGGGACTGGTATTCACTTTCTTAATGAAGGAAATGCAATTTCTCGTGAGCAGTATCCCAAAGGTTACTGCCTATTAGCATTTGATTTAACTCCTGATTTATCAGCTAACTCATCAGCTCATTGGAATCTCATAAAGCATGGTAGTGTAAGATTAGAAATACGATTTGAATCCTCACTTATACAAACAATTAACTGTATAGTTTATGCTGAGTTTGATAATATTATTGAAATAGATAAAAACAGAAATATTACTGTAGATTACAGTAGTTAAGGTTATAATGTGTGTTGTGTATTAGATTTATGTGTAATGCATGTTTAAATGTGTACCTATGTAACTATGGGAAAACATTATTAAATTAAATAAAACAAATTGTATCAAATATACTATTTTTTATTTCTTTATACACCTTTCATCTTACACAAAACGCTGTTGAAATTTAAACTTTACATAAGCGCACTGACTAAACCACTGAATATGTTGCTGCCAAGGATCATCATCATCTTCCCAATTTTTTAAACCACCACCACAATGGAAACACTTGGTCCTGTCTCCATGGCCGGTATAAAAGAAACCAGCTTCTGCGAGATCTTCAGGCTTCTGTCGCAAAAGGAGAGGCCAGTGTTCGAAACTGAGCAACCGTCTAGCTTTTGAACTGAAGAATGGATATTCAGCTCTTGGATACTGCATATTCTTCTCTTTTTCTTCTCCACTCAGTGTTGTAGTTTTGCTATTCAATGACAAGTTCTGTTCACGTATACCACACTCATCTCTTCCTTCTGGTCTCGTGTTTCTCCCAGTATCGCAAGATGCAATCCTTGAATCTAATGAGTACACAAAAGTAATTTATGTTATCAGAATCACATTCAGTAATGATCAGCTAATGACTGTCATTGTTGAAAAAGTATTTTTTCACTTTTTCACTTTCTGCTATTGTCTTTGTAATATTGTATACGAGGGCGTTTGTGTTGTCGTAGATGCTATCCCTATTATTCCCAACATAATATTTAATCCTCGTGGTAGCATGTTTCCAATGATCAGTAGTTGGAACCTTGCATAGCTTTTTCACATCGTACACTTCTATTTTTATGAGATGCGTCGCTTGGTCTCCGTCGTCAGAATTAGTAGAAATGTATGATACACCACCTCTAGCGGCTCGTGCCACGGTTGACGACAACAGCTTCTTCCTCTTTATTTTAGGTTCCACTTCAAAAAAATGGTCAATCGACTGCGATTTCCTTTTTCCCCCATCGCCTGTGTTATTAATAACGATGTCATCACTCTCTTCTTCGTGATTAGGGGAGAGTGGCGGGTAGTAATACTGTTTATAGGTATTTTCTTCATTGTCTATGAAGCTGAATGTTTTCTGCAACAACACAGTTATCATGTTAATATCAATCACATAATTACACTTAATCACACACACGTAAGGAATCAACAACATAAAGAAAAGTAAGTTTTTCAATAAAATATTATAACACTTACGTCCATGACTATTGTTGCGTTGAAGTAGCACACACTTAGTATTGATATATCGATTCACTGCGGTCAAACGAGACCATAGAATGACTGATGGCTCTACCTCCACTCGGTCTTATATAGTTCTATCTTATCTAAAGCATTTCCTCAGTGCAACCGATAGTAAATTTGAACTAACAAACTTATCTCGCATTCTTTCGTAATGCGTAGTGCATTGCACAGATAAATCATACAAAATCTCCACAAGCGAATGACATTTAATACAAGTCGTAACAAGTGACTATAATTGATCATTCCTATGTTAGCCATTGAATAGATTGGTAATATCATGGATACACTAGATGTACAACAACATCTGAAAAAGATTCACCCCAGTCTAGAATATAATGTGTATGCTGCTAATAGACTACCCATTTACACTCATGTACCTATGTACACAATATGCAATTTGGATACGGATGATAAACCAGGCTCACATTGGATAGCTTTACATGTCGATACGAATGGTATTGGTCAATATTTTGATTCATATGGGCGTGCACCTACACGATATCATCTCGACTTTTTAAGAAGGAATTGTAAAAGATGGGACTGGAATGTGGATAGAATTCAGAATGAGTGGACATCAGTTTGCGGCGAATATTGCTTAATGTATTTGCTATATAAGTTTCAGGGGTGTTCAATGCGTAGTTTTACGAACATATTTACAGAGAACACAGTATACAATGATATTTTAGTGGATCAGATGTTTCATTCATATTTTAATAAGCAATAAAAATGTAGAAATGAAGGAATGTGTTTTATTGATGATTCAGAATAGCATGGAAGTTCTTAAACAATAGCAGTGATAATAAGAGCTTACAATGAGTAATAGATAAGAATGCTAATGAGGGTCTACCAGAAACAATAGATAATAGGAAATAGGAGAACAAAAGAAACGTTAATGAGGGTGCGGGATTAGATATCGATTAGATACTCTTCTTAATTGATTTCCACATCTCTGAAACCACACATCCTAGACAAAAACGGACCGCAGATTCGTGATCAGAGCATGGCAAAACCTTTTTTTTTTTTTTTTTTTTTTTTTTTTTTAGTTTTTGTCGACTCGAGAATAGTGAGCTAGTGAGCCAGACGGATTCTGGATAGTGAGCTAGAACTGGTACAACCTAACTACTAACTGATGGCCGATGGGGGAAAAAGGTTCTCGACTGGCGGCCACGTATTGGAAGGCGCAGCGTGGGACGACCCCCCACCTGATGGACCGACGACCTGGTCAGGGTGGCCAGCGGCCGTTCGTTGCAGGCGGCACAGGACCGTTCGCAGTGGCGTAAATTAGGTGAGGCCTATGTTCAGCAGTGGACGTCGTTGACGACGACGGGTTGATATGATGATGATGATGAATCCGACATACACTTAGAATTTCTTCTAGTGTATGTGGATTTCCTCACAATGTTTTACTTCTCGTTAGCAGATGGTAAGTCACATGACTAGTATAATATATAAATTCCACAAAGTGAAATCCACATTGATACTGCTGGTCGATATCGAACTCGGACCGCGTGTTTAGCATGCCGGTCACTTATCCATTCAGCCACCATTGCTATTCTTGTAAATGTATTTATTTCTGTAAATACTTTGGGTGATAGAATAATAAATATAGTAACGGTAATTTTACTTTTCTAAGTAACATTAATGTGGTTTGTAGGTACAATAAACATAATCTTTGTGCACACAACACATGTACCGTTCTCGTGCACTTCCTACACGTGTGTAGTGAAGCACAACATTAGAAGCTCGTTCATAATGTAGCGTTACACGTGCCGTGTCATTGTTCCTCGGGAACAACAAGGTATTCAATTTCACAGTTTACTTCTTGAGAAAGGGAGAACTGTTCCTTATTTGTAGACTTGGCTATAAAAGCGGCAAACACTCATTCAGTGCGTCTGCTGGTAAGAAATTATAATCATTAACCATCACAATTCACACATAATTTTTCACAACGGTAACTTTATATATTTTATATTATATAAAATACTAGTGGACCCGGCAGACGTTGTCCTGCATGATATACCAATCGATTGCATTTTTTTTTTAATCTAAACCATCCTCGAATCCACTTGAACACATACACAAAAAATCATTCAAATCGGTTCAGCCGTTTAGGAGGAGTTCATTGTCAACACACGTACAGAAGAATTATATATATAAAGAATAGTATAATAGCTACATTACTGCATTAGGGAAAACATCTAAAAATAGTTGTATGTTGATCATCATCAGCAACCCATTAAGTCCCACTGCTGGGCTCGGGTCTCTCCTCTAACTAGCGAGCTGAGAGGGTTTAGGCCATAATCCAATCACGCTGGCCTAGTGCGGGTTGGTGGATCAGACATACTCATAGAATTTCTTCTAGGGTATGTGGGTTTCCTCACGATGTTTTCCTTCACCGTTAGCAGATAGTAAGTCACTTGACTAGTACATATAAATTCCACAAAATGGAATACAGATTGGTACTGCCGATCGGAATCGAACTCAGACCGCGTGATTTGCACGCTCGCTGGTCCCTTATCCATTCAGCCACCATTCCTTTTATGTATGTATGTTGATAAATAAATAAATTTGTAAAATCCACAAATAGCTTCTCTGAGTGTGGGTGTAATATACTTCATGTTATTAATTTTGTGTTTGTGAAGTTCCCGCGATATAACAGTGCTCTATACGTTTTACAGAACAGACGCTGTCTTTAAAAATGTAATTAATAAAATGTAACTATAACAAGTAAATATAATTAAATATAAAATAACCCGACTGCAAAAAATCAACAGAGAGCAACGCTCTAAAAAGACCGGAAATTTTTTGTAATATTATTATACCTGATTAAATTTAAATACATAACATATGTATATATTTGCAATCTTCATTTGATTCTCTTTATTTTGATACTCTACTCGATAGGTTTGGTTAAAAAAAAATAGAACTACTTACAATTTGGAACCATTCAATTATGTATAATATATTTTTGAATATATGTAATCTCCTTTTGATTCTCTTTATTTTGTACCCAACACGATATGTTTGGTTAAAAAAAATAATTGAACTTCTTACAATATGGCGTCAAAAGCCCGCTGTTTAAGTCTTTTTATTCTTAAAGGACACTTGGGTTTTCTAGACGAATCTAACGATACCCTAATTGTCAAAATCCATCCAGCCGTTTGGAAGATTCGTGGGAATAAAGAAATTTACAAACATACAAGATACGCGCGAAAAACAATACCCGTCCTGACAGTCGGGTAAAAAGACCCCATACCAATTCACCCATCGAATCTGGAACCTTGTCACAGCAATCTTGCACGCCTCCAGCTGCGTCTTACAAATATTAGGATACAGATAAGTAATTGTGAACAAAACAAACACAAACCAGCCACCATTGTACTAAACACATAAAACCCCTGTTATGTACCAAACATCGTAAAACAAAACTGTTCATCACTTACCTACTTTCTGAGCGTGTCTCTCTGTCCGTACACAGCTTACGTGAGAACAGCTAGCTCATTCTAATATGTGTATTTACATAAACATACACTAACGTCTGATTGGGTAACGAGCTGATTGGTCGATAGGATGATAATATGTGACGATGCCCGAACTTATTTTTACCTTTTATTGTTAGACTGAAATATAAGACATTAACAGGTAAATAATAAATTGCCATTCTATCATATTATTAAGTAGGAGGATGGGGCTTATATTACTTAAACACAAATTTTGAAGCACTGTGGATTAAAATTGAGAAATATTTTACTCGTATGGTGATGAAACCTCAAATCACCTGAAAACTAGAAGAAAAACAAGAAGTGTACATGGTTAATGGATAGAACACTTTAAATATAAACACATAACATCACGCCCACTTTCCCGAAGGAGTAGGCAGAGGGGCATCACACCCACATTTGGCAAGCCTATTGCCATTATAATTTTAACCTATAAACGTCCCACAGCTGAGCATTTAGCCTACTATACCTATATATATATGTGTCGAATTTTCGAATGTTCTCTTAATAAATAAATAAAAATTTTTAAATAAAACCACACGTACATATCCTTATGGTATATGAATGAAGAACTTAAAGTTCATCATCCCATAATAGTCGGAGGGGGACAGGAGACAACTAGACAGTGTCAGGAAGTACACTTACCTAGTGCAATTACTGTTCACTCGCGGTGACAACTTGACTTACTGATGGCTTAAATGTCTACTTATTGTGTTAAAAGTGTACCTGTGTATTTATATACGTATGATGCGATAATTAGTGGGGTAATTTCGTCGTATAAAGATAATGAACCCGGAAAATCTTATTGCTTCGGTGCTGAATTAGTAATCAATCAACTTATCACGTTTCACTGAAACATGTAATTCCGAGAGCAATTTTTTTTGGAGAATTAAAAATATTGCCTGTTATCACACATGACCAGGTGGTTAGTGAAAAAAAATATTTTGAATTTTCCTTATACTGCACAAGTGTTTAGTGATTTGTTCCCTCTGGTGCCAAGGTGCAACGTTTTCTGCCTTCTCTTTTGCCCAAAAACCCAAAAACCACTATAAAACAAAAGGTGTTTTCACGGCCGCCATACTCATACTTCCGTTAGGTGTAAATTTGAAACTAGTCATCAAGCACAACGATATTAAATATCTATATGTGTATCACTTATACAAAGCGCTGCTCTGCGATCAAACTGTCTTTAACAACATTGCGATTTCTTCACTATTTCAGTGCCTTTTTGCTTACGATTTATTATCCCATAGCCAACAATCTGATGACTTAAGTACATCTTAAAGCACATAACAATAGAGCGACCGTCTCTAATGAACAATTACGGATACATAATTAACTATCAGTCGCTGTTATCTCGACACTATCTACTACATAATACCTGTACTTATAACATTCGACAGAACTATGTAGCTGCACATCATTGCTTTCACTTCAACTAACTTGCATCATACGAATTTGTATCATGTAACTGTGTTATTAAGGTTCCTTCTTGAATGATAGTTGTACAAAATTAATTAACTTATCGCCAAAAGGCAATAGTTTGATGGATGGTCGCAGGTTCGAGATAATGTGTTAAATGATGAGTTTCTACGTCACGATGTTGATGGTCATGATAATGACGGACGGCGGCTTTCTTGTCACTATTGGATGACTAACTATCTACTGTAGGTATATATATATAGTGTAGAGAAAATTTAATTGGCCGGGTATACTTCTCACTTTATAGAGAAATATACCCGTAGGATAATATTTAGTGAGAAGAGAAACGAAAGGGGAAGCCGAACACAATGGTTTCTTAATGAAAATGAAACACCTTAACAAAACCCTCGGTGATACATTATAAGAATTACCAAAACCAAAATATAGAATGTGTTTTGAAAGTAGATATTATCTTTATCTACTTTCAACATACATTATATATTTTGACGATTCGGTTTTAATCTATTTTATATATTTTGTCCAATAATCGAGAACCACAATATCGATACAAATTCAAAAGAGAAATCATTCGATCAATATAACAATACATCGAAGAAAGGCCTAACATTGGGTTACTGATCTACCTTGTGTCCGCAGGCAAATTCCCAGACGCGGCAACATACAACATCGACATCGACATCCTAATTAAACGATATCTATACTTTCACTGCATCGATTAATTAACTATATATCGTATTATAAAAATTTATAGTTATAGTTGGCCTCGATCGATGCGCGAATATTCGTAAAGTGAGACACTGTGTCATTATATATTGAAGACCAGTTTATATACATACTTGTTTACTAGAGTTTCACGTTTTTGGCAAGTTGGCACGAGACAAGTGACACAGTTTTGTTGTTGTCTAGTCGTGAGGTCGAAAGGCATTGAGTTTGTCTGCCACGACCTCAGTATTGTCAGTATAGTATATGTACCTAACTAGTGAAATATGGGCGTGATGAACCTCTGCTTACCCCTTCGGGGATAAAGGCTTAGACACCTGTGAATTTCATTTTGAGAAATTTATATGTACCTACTAGTCAAGTGACTTACTATCTGCCTACGGTGAAGGAAGGAAATCGTGAGGAAACCCTAAAATCAATTTTAAGTGGATGTCTGATCCACCAACCTGCATTAGGCCTAGCGTGTTATGGCTTGCGTGGCTCAAATCCTCTTAGATCTCTACATAGAGGAGAGGAGACCCAGAGCCCAACAGTGGGACATTAATGTGTTGGTGATGATGTTGTAATTGTAAATCTTTAGTAATTTATTATGTTCGTATATTTGGGTACATAATTAAAACTATAAACATTGTGTCCATGTTGCCATTGTAATTTAGTGAACGAAACAAAATAAAATGTTCATACTCGTGCTATTGTTTCAGAAGCCCACTGCTGACCACGTTCCTGGCACTGTCGCTGCTATGTCTGGCGTGCGGCAACAGTGCCGCGGTGCTCGCAGCCACCGGCCTGCAGAGGGACGCGCTGAAACAGCCCACGACACCCGCTAGCTTTGAAGTAAGTACACAATATTAGTTTTATTTTATTTTTGTTTCATTTTACTCCATGACAGGACACTGGTAACTTGTCAGCTGTAATCTGGGCTCCTGTTTTATCTTTCAATCAGCAGAAAAGTAGCTACAATGATGAGCTCTTTAAAAATACAAACTGTCCTAAGTAGAACAATAATAAATAGTCAATAATATGTTGAAAGTGTATTAAAAAGTAAGTATCCCTACACTCCATTGTGTATTACAATCTTCATTATCTTATTATTCCGAGAATTAACAATTTACTATGAAATACGGCACATTACACAAGATTCATGAATAAGAGCCAATAGGTTAGCGTGTTCACTGCGAGCGCTAGCTGTCAGACCATCGACAACCTATCCGAGCGCCAAACGTAACCGACTACCCTATTCGGGACAGCCCGCTCATACTTTAGCGTACTTCTTGTCTATTAAAACAATAAAGAGATCGATTACAGATTATGTGAACGTAATAATCATCAATTTAACCAATTCGCGCGCCGCGCCGTCTTATATATATTGCGACATTGCTACTCTGTTTGTAAATAGGTTCTTAACAATCATAGTGCACCCGAGATTTATAATATCATTTGCGTGCCACACAAATATTTGTGTAACATGAATCTTACGTACATCTCGTGCAGAACTAACGTGGCATCCAATATTTGTTCGGCAGAATATTTATAAGAAAGTCAAAACGAAGTGGGTCGTACGGTTATTGACCAACTTTATACATAAAAAAATGATAGTTTAAATACAATATAACAGACAGTTAAGGGTGAGTCCGTAACAGATGACCGTGAAACGCGCACATCTCAGTTCACGCTCCGCTCATCACATGCGCGTACGAGCGTGTGCTGTCTTATTATCTCAGTTGGTTACGGCTATGGAGCTTCTAGACATTTGCTTCGTGTGAAGGGTCTTTATATGCCACATTATGGCACTTATAAGGCTCGGTCTTCTCTTAAGTGGAGGCCAGGGTAAAGATTATTTTGTATAATGAAAATGGCAGAGCACGTTGTACCTACGTGCATTCAAAAACAGATGTACGACACGATTTACTACATAAATAAAATAAAATAATTTAATTTAATTCAATTTTTTTTTTTTTTTGCCTTTAATTTCTTGCATTTCACTTAATAATGATAAATTTTATTTTAATTGAATTTAATTTTAATTAAATGATAATAAATTAAATTTATTATCATTTAATATGGTGGTATTTAATATATAGTAGGCTTAATTCCCTCCAAAATCTTTGGAGGAGACCCGTGCCCAGCTGTGGGACGTTTATGGGTTGAAATGATGACGAAATTAAATTTTAGGTTTTATAAATACCTAAAATTTGTATCTTATATCTAATATCTAATCTACTTATATAATTTACTAAAATATAAAATATAGTTACTACATAGTCAAGCCCAAACTATCAAAGAAGTAGAGGACTCCCCGATAGCGGTGGATCGGTTAATGATCTGCGTAAGTTCATACGTGAAGTAGATAGACACGAGACAATGTACAAGTGCGCAAGTGCAGCCTTGTACTATATGTAGAACAACACGACATGTCAGTATGTTGACTTTAATTGGAGATCATCATCGTTCTAACTATAATAATAGTCTAAGTATGTGAGCAACGATAAAGAGAAGGCACGTATTTTTTGCTTTTAAATTGCGCAGTCAAACTGCTTATGGTTTGTATGTGTGCAGTCGTATACACAACACTAGACCACTAAGGCAGTCTAATATCCCAAATCCCAAGTTAATTTCTGTAGCCTGAAGAACACTAAATCCGTGAGAACGGAAGATTACAATAAGACACAATAACTTCAATATTACGTAAACAGTTTGTCGTCGAGTTCGCGAAGTTAACAAGTTGAACCAGAGCAAGCGACCGGACGTGTGTAGTTAGTGCGGGGTCAAGGACGTTGCGCACCCATCACTCTCATTACCTGCTGTTAGTACGTCACGTTACGCCGACGACATAGTCTCGAACTGCTTTATTTGTTGGATGAAGTGCATTGGATTTGTGGGACTCGTTATCAACTATATAGATATCTGTTTGTCGGGAGTCACACTTAACTAGTATGGCCATTTTCAATATCTTGAAGCGAATGTGTGACTGTCACCGTGGCGCAGTGGTTAAGGTGGTCGCCTCGCCACTACATCGCCGTGCTGGGAGACGTGGGTTCGATTCCCACACGAGACAAATATTTGTGTGATTTATAGATATTTGTTTCTAGTCTGGGTGTACTTTGTGTCCGTTAGTTTCATGTTTGTAAAGCTCCCCGCGACACAGGGCTTGTTCCCTAGTGCGGGCGTTGTCTTTTTTAACAAAAAAAAAAAACAAAAAATGTTTATCTGTTCACCGTTATGAGCTGTTTATTCATAGAATACAAGTTTTTCTATAAGTCTTCGTGAAAAAACGCGAATTTGACAATTAGCTATTTTTCGCTGTTAACTAATATTGCGTTGATGCGTACTGATTGGTATACAATTTCCAATATAATTGCACGATGAATTTAAAGCCCTAGGGAACATAGCACCCACGACGATATCCTGTTGTTCTTTTCAAAATGGTTAAGCAGTCACTTTACGATCTTAAATAACAGTTCTTTGAAATCATAACATGCAGTATGTATGTAATGGCAAACAAAACGCGCGGAATGTTATAAACCACAAGTATTTGTAGTTTCGTTCGTAATTGCCGCGAATTGACGTGCAGTCAATGCGGTAACTTACTTTTCTATTAGGTTATTACATAATTATACATTAAACATTTTAATAATTGTCTGTAGCGATTATATAGATAGTACGTGTGAACGAAGCCGCGGGCACTAACTAGTATATACTAATTTAATGGCTCTAATGTTAGAGTTAGCTCGAAGCTAGTTCAACAATAATAAGACAGGTCATTGTCCGCTGTGACGTAATGAGCATTATGTCAGCAAGTTGCACTGAAACAGATAATATAATTTGTATACAAGCAGAACAAATGACCGTTTTTGAACGTTTTAGACTATAAATTAGTATTCAATAAACTTGTATAGATAGTTTCGTTCTTTAATGAACGGTTTACTGCCTGTGTGCAGCGGGACTGTGTGCGACTGAAGTGTTAAGGTCTCGGGTTCGATCGCCGGCACGGGCAAAAATAGTATTGGGTATTCAGTCGTCAACTTTTAATAACAGTTTGGAGTCTAGAAACGTACCCGGTTAATGGCAATGGGCGCAATCAAATCAGACCAATAACAATCAACAAAGTATTGTTGGCTGGTGCTGGTTCAAATGCCAAATAAACTAAGTCAATATGTATTTCATGTCTACATGAATTCCTGTTATGTAAATTTAAAATATAACGCAACGCGAAAGTCTAGAAGTAAATACAAAATGAATTAGGAATTCAATCTTAAATTAATTTCTTTCGACACATCATTAACTGGCACACGTTAAACGTTACAAAATAAATCTATGTGTGTAATATTTCAAATCTAAATGATTATTTATGATCTGTCAGTCACTCAGTCATACAAAGTAAGTAATAGATTAGTTTTTGTGCATTACAAACAAACTTATTAATTACTGAACAATTGAGTACGAACAATTTAATGACTTTTGAAAATGATGTATTGACAATGTAACTTTTATTAGTAAAGTCCTTATTTAATTGTAGGATATCTATTACTTTCCAACTCATAATTTTGACTTATAATTGGTTTCGTAGCGGGCAGCAAGTTATAATTAAGCATTCCCTGAGATTACCATATAGATTCCTAACTGCTCAGGTGTTTGCCTGTCATCATTGTTAAACCTAATAGGCTAGATATATAATATTGCAATGATGGGTGTGACAACCTATAAACGAAAGTTTGAAGTTAGAATCCGCAAAAGAGCTACGATACAAATACAAATACATAAGGCATTGTATACAAATACACATATAAGGTTTATGTTTTCTTGTCAGAGGTCATTCGAAGGTTTAGGTCTGTTAGGTGTGGTGTCAGTCTTAAATAATTATGTATCTAGTTCATAATAAGCGTCGGGATTGATTTAATGATCTTGTATCTTTGCTATGGCTGACCTTCTTTTATTGTTAGAAATTAAATTTTAATCCTATTACAAGTTATAAATTTGCCAAATACGGTTAACATATTTGCATTCACAGCAACATAGCTACAGTTTATATTTATAAATGGATAAAAAGAAGATTTATAATATATATTTGATGCTAAGAAGGCAAGAATAATGTACCTGACTAATAAACTCGCTGTGCCGTCAAAACTAGATAAATAGCCTTCATAACTAGAAAAACGATCCTCTAAAGCTCTGAAGACAACTTTCATCATCAGCTGCACAGTTCACTAGGTTCTTATATTCCGGTACGACAGTTAGTACCAACGCAATGAAATCAATTAAAGTGGGCGTCCATTATATAGATAATTCCAATTTGTTAATTAATTAAACATCAACTGTTTCTGCTGACGGTCGATCCAATACTTATAGAACGATATTTTGCCAACAGAGTGAGATGGCGGCGTGGACCCCAGTGCTGACAAACATATCGCTGCTGATCATCGCCACGATACACTGCCTGGTGTGCATCGTGAGCATCTACCACTTGGCCAAACGCGTGTGCCCGTGCTTCCGCCCGCGGCAGCCCTTCGACCACAACCAGTTCGACGCCACCTTCACCTCTGTGCAGCAGTTCGTCGTCAATGTCGACGAGCTCAAGAAGGCGCATGAGATAGAGAAGCTCAAGAGCCACGAGTTGTGCAAGGAGTTGGAGACCACGCTGCAGGGGGATATATTGAAGAAAAAGAAGGTAAGATAGTCGTTTAATTACTGGTTGCCAAAATGGAGGGCATTATCAACAAAATTTTAGCATTAAGAGCTGTCTGTACCTTCAAGTAAAATATTCTTTATAAATCAAAATAAAATCAGGATCAGTAGTTCGTTGAGGTCGGAACACATCTCAGGACAAATCTTACAAGCAGGTTTTTTTTGTTTTAAGTAGTTTTAATTTGATATATTTTTTAAATAATATCTCTTTCTTTTTTATTTTTATTAAACATTTACGTTGTGACCGCGGCATGTGTAATGTCAAGTCTGATCTATAACTAACTGTTGCCCGGGTGTTCGCTCCCGTGGTCCTCCGTTTGTCCCCTCAGCCCCTATTGATCATAGCATAAAGTTATATAAACCTTCCTCGTTATTTGGCTATCCTACTCTAAAATATTTTTGCAATTCGATGCAGTAGTTCCTGAGATTAGCGCATCCTCATAAACTTGGCATGTTTGGTCCAGGAGGAGCCGGAGTTCGGCAGCGCCAACAGCAAGGAGAAGCTGGTGTCGCGGTGGCTGGGGGCGCCGAGCGCGCAGCCCGCCGCGCCCCCCCACCGCGGCATACGCAAGCTAGCAGGCAAGCGCCCGCCGCCCGTCGTGCTCGTGCCCGCGCACCCCTCCAGCACGGTCAGTACCAACACATCTTTATTTATATATAAAAGTTAGAACATTATATATAACTCAAAGCCAGCTTAGACCGATTCATATCTATAACGAGCACTGACTCGTAACAATATCAATACTCAACTTAAATCATCTATTTTATGAAAATATTTATAGATAAATATCAATTGTTGCAAGTTGTTTTTCTTTTATAATACAGGAGTTTGTATAATATTTGTATAATATACTCGTAGGTACAAAAGACATCAACGCGTTAGGAGTTCACTCGGCTTATGATTACAGATTTTTGATTAGTTCTCTATTCTCTAGTGTTTATAAATACAAATAAGCAATTGGCAATAAAACGTACTTAATTGGAACGTAACATTTTGTTGTATATAGTATTTTTTCACACAAGGAACAGACACAGAATACGCCTAAACTCAATACAGCTATCTACGGGCGCACAAACAATATTGATACCCGTGTTATGATGTAATATTAAACAATAACAACTTACCTAACAACTAACTATAAAGTATCCAAACATGCGTACGTCCGTTGCGTGAAGGTTGCATGTTGCCCAGCGCTGGGGTCAGAGGTCGTGTTGCCCAACACAGTCACGATTCACGTTACGTAAGTACACATAATTGTTCGGATAAGTGCTCTCTGATCGTTATTGAAAATAGACTTGTTGAGCGAGTACCAACATTGTGACTCGAACGTACAGTATGTAGGAGACGTGGGTTTTAGAAGATTTTAGAGTACAGTTATGAGGGTTTGGGAGTAAATTTACTGAAAATAAGCATAGAACAATCCTTATTAATTATTATTGTAAATGCTAAAGTTTTGATGGTGGTTTGTTACTCAAACACGGCTGAAAGTATCTGTATAAAATTTGTTACACAAATAGATTAAAATCTGGACAACACAAAAGCTTCTTTTTACTGACTTGGTCCGCAAGCGAAGCCGTGAGTGGGCACTTCTTTAATATATATTTCTCTTAAGGCTGCGACCAAATTATGAGTGGAGTGTCTTGTTTCGAGTAAATCATTAATATATATAATTCTTGGATCATAATTTTACTTGAATACTTAATGTTACTACTCCATTTCAATCCGTGAGTGTCATAAAAAGTGATTTAGGGACTTAGTGACTTAGACTGCGAGAAAAGGAAAATTTGAAACAAACCCTATACCATCCATACAAGCCAGAGTTGTATATTAGGGTATAAATTACCTCCACATTATCTGGAGGAGACCCGTGCCCGCCAGTGGGACGTTTGTGGGTTAAAATGAATGACGATGTATCGCACAAAATGGACGTTTAAATAAAACGGAATAAGTACAATAAATTACACAACAGACATCTCACAAAACATTAAGCTTGTTAAGTCTCAACCAAAACAGATAATAATCAAACTTGATATAATTGTCAACAAGCAGTCGGGAAGTGAATCGACTACACAAAAACATCGTCCCCTGAGGGTGCGCCTGTGTGCCACTGGCGTAACTGCAGCGGTATGCGGAACCTATCACTTACAACAACCTGTCTAATATTAGCCAAGACACGACTTCAACATGTTGTTTGTAATCAAGTTTTTGTTTAGATACAACATGTAGCAAAAAGTTAACATGCCTATGTTAGTAAAAACTACATTTATACACAAACTTCCGTCCGCGGGTAATGTTTTTAATGTGCTATTCCAGAATTTAATTTCTCGGTGAGGACCAAATTTCATACAGCTTTAACAACATTTCTGAAACATCTTCAAAAACATCCATCCATCTAGTCAAACATTCGTTTTTATAATACCTACTAATAATTACAAGAAGTCGCCCGGGGTGTCGGTTCCGCCGTTCTTTATTTGGCCACTGCTCAGCTCCTATAGGCCGTAGCGTGATGTTATATAGCCTATGGGTTGAAATGATGATGGTGATGTAATCATAGAAAATATATAGCATAAAGCTTAACAATTGTATATTTACGTTTTATTTGTATGTTTTACTAACAATAGTTCAATAATACTAAAATATGTAAATATTAACACTATGGGCCCTCAGTCTACAAATAAAAAAATTTTTTTTTGTTATTATTATAAACAAAACTCTCTCTCTCATACAATTGTATTATATGTTTTTATGTAAAGCTTGTAGTTATGATGCGCAATATTGGTGTCTAATCGCATTGATGATGCCATTTAGGACGATCTATCGAGAACACATTCACACGGCACATAACAAATCGTCGTCTAACAACTAACGGCTAACGATTAGTTATAAATATAATAACTATACAATGTGTGGCTTCTTCATTCTGTTCATCTGTTGTGTAAGCGATTATTTAACTGTGAGAGGAATTGGACACACTTCGTGCTATATGAAAGTGGTCACTTCAACTATCTCTCGTAAATACATTACTTTGTTGATTCAATCTCCAACTTCAAAAACAGAAAAGGAAAACATAGAACTCTGTCACTCCACCTTATGCTGCACGTATATGTACGTTAGCTTAACATAAGTCAATATCGTTTATATTAAATACAAATAATAATATAATAATAATATAATTTACAATAAATATCAAGTAAATAAAAAAATATATCTACGTTTATCTTATGTTGGCTTTATAATGAAATCACTATTCTGAGAGCTTGAGTTCCCTCTATGTTATAGCAGAGATTCTCCCAGCTCTAAAGTCACAAGAAATACACACAGACTTGGAAAAATAAATTGTGGACCACACAAACTTTTGTCTTGTGCCTCTATGGCAGTCTATGGCATACTACATCCACTAGACTACTTAAAAGAACTAATAATCCGAAATCTACGTTCATCATAAACATAGCTAAGTATAGCGTAGTAACAAAACCGTTCAGAGTGTATCTCAAGTAGAACCGTTATCAAAAATAGACGTAACATCAGATTGGGTGAACAAAATACTTTTATTTTTATTATATTTAATTGTGTTCGTTCTATGAGCAGCCATTGATTACGTGACAACTCAATTATCAATATTTTGTTTTTTTCGAAACATTTTTATTGAACGTTTGTGACAGGCCGAATTTTTGTATATCAATGAGTTTTGTTCATTTTTTAAGATATTGATACCGAATTTTTACTACGCTTGTGTGATAACACCACGCTTCAGTATCCGGTCTAAACATCGCCATAAATTCCAGCTTACTTTGGTTAAACCTAGTAGCGTCATAGCGTGTATGTACTCACAAAACTGTAGGTACAGTTTTGTGAGTACATACAAATAGTTTTTCCCCATATTGGAGTGGTAATGCATGGAAGGTTATACCTTAGTGCAGTACTGCGTTTTGGGACCTTAATTGTACAGTTGTTTTTACTATAATTATACGCTGATTTATCCATCAATCGACATCTTTTTTTAAATTAAGTTTGGGTAATGTCTATCTTAAATAATTTTATTTAAATAAAATAAAAATATTTCCTACTTATTTTTTATTGTTCAGATTATAAACATTGTACAGTAAACAATATTTGATATAAACACTTGACTAACATGTTTACTAAACAATATTATGTAAACTCAATTAGCTTGCAGTCGATGAATGTAAGTAATTATGACACATTTGACAATAGCAGTAATTCATTTATCACATACAAGTGACCACTGGTGAGGCAATATGTTGTAGCGATACTTCGTGAGCGCTGCTGTATAACTACTTCGACTAAGAGACTTAGGAAAGTTAGGAATCTCAGCAAAAGCCTATCTTGGGTCTCGCAATGAATCAAGGTGGAGTAAATACAATAAATTATTAACTTTTTTCTTGACATAACTTAAATGGTCTAATAAGGCAATACCACCCAAAGCTTTCATTCGAAAAAAAAAAACTATGTATTAAAATTCAAGAAATATAAAATATGTGCCTCGTTAAAACTGACGTTTCAAATATCTCCTGAAAAAAATTGTTACTGGATTTTCATAACTTTTTTACCTACAGATGGATAATACCGGTTTTTTTTTGTGTACTGTAATAGATTATTATGAAATACACTCCACAAATATTCTTAAATACCCTGTACTACAATACCTACATTAATTATAACATGAATGATCCTTTTAGTCTAAATACCAGCAATAAGTGTGTTAGCACAGAGCACAGTACCTACATCTTTAGTTCCGGCTCCCTAGCTAACTAACATCCGTCGAGAAACTACGGCGCGCGGTAATCTAGTGTTTGTCGGTAAGATATTTTTACTGCAGTGGAAGAATTCGCGGGTGTGTATGAGAGCGGAACGCGCACAAAAAGCGCGCCGCTATGTGCCCGCGCACCGAGCGAACACCGCACCGCACCGTACCGCTCCGCTCATCTACTCCATTAGCACTCTGATTGATCGTTACCGATCGTGGAATTATCGTGCTCAATCATATCGGAGATAAGATCGTTGTTATATTCGTAATATCACAATTAACTGCGCTTATAAAGTTCTGCCGGTTTAAATTCAATTACATACATTTAATGTCAAATTTAAATGTGGACCCGTTTTTATATATACATATATATTGAATCTGTCTCCGCTAGCCCATCGACCATCTAGCACTCCACTTAATATAAGTCCAAAATTTTAATAATCGTCGTCAAAAGATATTTTTTAACATTGTTTTTTTAAACATGACAAATGACGAGTTATTCAGGTCATATCGCCAGATCTGATCCCCTGCTACTAAATATTGTTTTAATTCCTGTCACGACAAGGTTTATATGCCTCCAAGGTATCAATTAAAGGGTTTTCAAGAAGAATAACTCCAAATGACAATTGATCAACCGATACAATCAGTTGTTTTTCGTAATGTCAAGTATAAGGGGTGGACAAGAGACGATTTATTAAATGAATATATGTATGTAATTTCATCATCATTTCAACCCATAAACGTCCCACTACTGGGCACGAGTCTCCTCCAAAGAATGTGGAGGGAATTTAGCCTACTATACCACGCTGGCTAGACGGATTGGTATAGGGTTTGTTACGAATTTTCCTTTACTCGCAGTGCTCTTGTCTGCATAACGTTAGCTCCAATATGTCATTTCATATTGTCATATGTTCGTAGGTTTGTTATATTGGTTTTTGAATAACGATCATGAATAGCAAATTGTTGAAAAATTAAAAAGAAACAAAAAGTGAAAAGTCTATCGAACAACTAATGAACTATTTGCTAACATTTACCATTTAGTTTAGTAATGAGTTTGGGACCTAGTAACATATAAATTATTCTAATCAACAATGTGGCACAGATTTGATTTATAACCGAAATTATTAATTAATAATATGAGTATCGATCATATATCGGTATGTTGCCACATTTACATAACTTGTATGAAATCATTTTAGATAGAATTTGAAATGGAAATTAGATTTGCGACACTGGCAGCACTGTTTTGAAATATCAGTTGTTTTGTTAGTTATGTTTTACTGATTTTTACACGACTGCCCAAAAAAGGAGTGTTATGTATCTTGGATATCTTATCATAATAAAAATATTCAGCTGGAATATGTCTGTGAAATTTGTAGGAATGTCCTGCACTCCTGCTGCGTGAGAGGACCCAGGTTCAGCCTGGAGCCTGTAAATGTGCCGGTTAGTGGCAATAGGCTTTCCCCCTATTATGTACATGGGACCAAAGTCATATAATAGCCACTGTCTTGGTGAGATGTGGGTGTTATATACCTACCTCTGCTTGTCCATTCGAAGAAAAAGGCTACAGTTAAAATATGAAATATGGTTTACGAAACTAATAAAGTCTTACTTCTACAACAATGCACTTAGTACGTCCCTACAAATTCCACATACGTACTTGACTCTTCTATTAACCAGTCTATCAGTATCGTATGACAGACTGTTATTAAATACACCTCACCTTTAAATGAATTGTACTGCAACGCTTGCTTTTTCATCTCTTCGTCCATGTACGTGTAGGACTGTAGGTAGTAAATATTAGTCTGTTAGATACTTACATTATACATACATTTAATTTCAACAGTCATAAAAATACAAACATACTCTCGTTCGCACAATTAAAACTATCATTGCGGTTCGTCGCATCCGATGCGTTACGAACTACTTATATCAATGCATGAGTGTCAATTACTATATTTAATATTACACTCTATTTGTTGTAAGTTAAGGCAAGTTTTTCCTTGTATAACAAGATGCCTGTTTAATTCTGAAAATGACTTTCACTATTATTCAGAAGTACACTTTATCTTTTTAACAATAAAGTGTAATTTTGTTTGCTGGTTTGTTTCTTGATTTGTGCTGAAGTAAATGAAAATCATGTGCATACAAAATTATATGTTATTTCAATATCATAGAGTGTGTTTTTCTTTGACGTTGTTGTCATAGGAAGTGGAGCGAAAATGCAGAATAAATGAGTGATTTATCAGAGATGAGTACAAAGTGAAGGTAATAGGATGTTATCAGGGAATCTGCACCGCGCACAGAGTAATGGACCAGTTAGTAAACACCATGAAATTGTTGTCTTATTTCATTAATATTGGAGCATCATAATGATCAATCTTATGCTATGTAATTTCTTTACGAGTTCAATGGCCTACATATAAACAAAAAAAACAAATAGGTAATTGCAATTATTTAAATTATGAACATCGATAGAATATAATAATAATAATAATAATATTCTACCACAATTACACAGCGCTATCTAGTCCCAAATTAAGCAATTACATTGTGACATGTTGTGAAAATTAACTCTGGTATCTGAAATACTAACATATGTATATAAGGTCTGTCATACGCAGAGATAATTGCTATGTGAGGTCATAAGGGTCAACCTTATTTCTAATATACCTGTTTTTGTTTGACTGTCACCGTGGCGCAGTGGTTAAAGTGGTCGCCTCGCCACTACATCGCCGTGTTGGGTGACGTGGGTTCGATTCCCACACGAGACAAATATTTGTGTGATTCATAGATATTTGTTTCTAGTCTGGGTGTACTTTGTGTCCGTTAGTTTCATGTTTGTAAAACTCCCCGCGACACAGGGCTTGTTCCCTAGTGCGGGCGTTGTCTTTTTTAATAAATAAAAATAAAAAATAAAAAATATATAGGAACCATTCAAATCCCCTGACAGATGCCTGTTAAACTAATAGTAATGGAGACATAATACTCGTAATAGTTAATAACTAGACTAGACATGCAGTCATTTACTTCGAGTGTTCCACCGCCGACCGTTTATATTCGTTTATATTATAATTGCTAAGTATTTTAGAAAGCGCTATAATAGTCCAAGCTCCGTTTCCCGAGTACCTTCAAGCACTAGCGGAAAGCTGTAATTCTGTGAAATCCCGGAAAAGGTATAAATATTTATAGTCAGTTCAATTACAACATTAACGTTAAACCTTTCAACAGTTTCACACGGAAGAACAAAGCTTATAAATGTGTAGTACTCGTAATTATAAAACCGCTGGCTATCGACGAGGCATGAGTGCTGGAACACATGACTTTACTTAACCACTAACTAACATAAAACCGAAGAATCAAATTATCATTGAAGCATTACTGTCACGGGCCGGGTTATAATCTGCTTTAAGTATTTTATAACTAATATTAATATTCTACCACATTCACACAGCACCATCTAGTCCCAAAGTAAGCAATTATATTTGCTTGTGTTATGGGTACTAAACAACTTATATACTACTTAAATACTTTTTTTTTTTCTAAAAACATACATATTATAGATAAATAAATTACACCCAGACACAGAAAAAACCTTTATGTTCATCACACAAAGATTTGTCCTGGGTGGGGATCGAACCCACGACCTCCAGCTTAGCAGTCAGGGTCTCTAACCACTAGACCAACAGGCCAGTCAATATATATATAACTAGAGTTATAATTTGTTACCATTTGGATTACATTAGGTAGCTACTTTATGACGGTCTCTTAAACAAAGTAAGAAACCCACTGAGGTCTGCTGTCACTTGTGACTGAGAACAGAAGCTTAAAAGGCTCGTGAATAAACCCATAAATTGAATTTCCATAGCAGGTATAAATCTTAGAAGTCGACCTCCCCCGTACTACGCCTGTCAGTCATGTATCAAACACGCCAATGTTTCTCAACGTCGCTGTCGTCGGGAGGATATGTCCTACTTTTTAGAACGAGGTTCTAAAATAGGCATAAATATTTAGTTAATAGATTTTTTTACACAACATACGTACTAATAAACTCTAAATTATATAATAATATGCAATGTTTCATTGTGTTGTCTCTATTATTTAAAAAAAAAGAGTATATTTAAAAAAAAAAAACATAGTATGTGTTCACACAAGTATTAATAGAAAACGGATAAAAAAAATAGTTATGTTCAGAATCTAGTGAGATGTTTTATACCCGATTACTATGACTTATACAAAGTTTGTATGACAACTAATAATGCACGTTGTATAGCAGGATGACAGTGTGAATTATTGAAAAAGAGGTTTGTTTCCATTTGAAACAAAACTCTTTCCCTGTTCTGTGATTGAAACGTAACTGCTTGATGTTCCGCGGTCAGTTTCACAAAAGTTTGCGATCCAATATCAGCCAGTGCACTGTCCATCAAGTGGCATAAATACATACAAATAAGTTATTATATGTTAACATCAGAAGGGCTTGCTTTCTACGCGATTAGCAAGTATAATGGAGCATCTTAATTTTGCCGTTTGCTTTCTAAATGAGAAACAATAGATTGTGAAGGTTTACTATGAGGTTGTGTGATTTTTGTTTTATGTGAATTATATTTGGTGTAAAAGAAAGTGGTTTAAGATGATAATCTTCTTTAAACATTTAAAGTAATTTATAAAGCACTGTTGACTCTCCCAGAAACAGCGCGAGAGTGTATGACTACTGGGGAAGAAGTTTGATTCCTGGGGTCACGCAATTCGGGGTCACCCAAATATATGGGCCGTAACATAGTTGCCAAAATTTGGAGGCCTCTGCCAACTCTTTCGTGTGTGTTTGTCGTCGATTCATACCACGAGTTGTTCGCTTCGCCCCCTTCAAAAAAAATCCTTCCCGATTCGTACTGTGGGGCGAAAAACTGATGATGTGATTAAAGTCCACGGTTATCGCTAACACCTACTTTCCAACACAGAATGCAAGGGACAATCCAGATCTTGTTTTACAAGTGGAGTTGAGTAAAAAAGCTGTCATACCATGGTGGGTCGTTGATGGGCACTCGGTAGAAACGCACCGATTACACAACTTTCTCCAGCGATGGGGAAACCGCACAATTATGCACTCGTTGATATCACTCGACCGCTCGTGTGTGACCCTACATGGTGCGCGCCAGCAACTTGTCATGATTTGACAACTTAGTATTATTGAATCGATTGTACCTATAAGATTACGCACATACTACTTTAATGCTTCCTCAATGATATAATTAGATATCATTTTTCAGCTTTATACCTATCTAATCTATAACTTTACGGGCATTTCATAGACATTATAGACATATAAATTTATGCACGGATATTTTGGAAATGACTCTAATAATTTGAATAATTAATTTTATGTACATTGATATAGTGTTGCTGTTTAAGTTTGACAGATGACATTCTATTATAAACTTACATTATAATTGGTGTTATCACGGCAATTTTGACAAAAGGAAAGCTCACGCCATCACTCAGTATTTCGAGGTGTGAATACCAACACCTGTGGAGCGATATATGTTTGTCCCAGATGTTTGTAACATTGCTGATAATAGATTTTTGTTTGAGAAGTACCATTTAATTTTTTAAAGTAATTAACCCGAATATGACTCTAACAGCCGCTAAGGATACTTTTGTTACTGTTCTTTTTTAAATTTATTTTATGCTGTGTTTAAACTAGCGTTCAGCTTCAATAACAGTAATGTAGATCCTATCTATAAACACAAGAAGTTAGAAAACAACTTACCTAACTATATAAACAAGAAAGCACTCTGACACCTGATTAAGTCCCATGTAATAATATCCGGTAAAAGTGATATAATTAACTATACATACAAGTAAATATGTGAGACATAGTGAGTGGTGGCCGGTGGTCGCGCAGACGGTGGGAGTCCGAACTGTTCCGTGTTGGGTACCATTATGTAACTCCTCTCAGAGGCAATTATGTTTAGTGCTAATATAATAATAGCTTCTAGCTGCTGGTGGCTGATTATGTAATGGTTAACTGTACCCTACGGTCTCATCTGTCTATATATAAATAATATTCCACTTTAAACATTTCATTTAAACAGCATACAACCGGTCTTTTTGGAAATCTCTTGATAAGGCATATGTACAACAGTCTTACAGCTGTTAAGATGATTAACATTTATTTAATTTTAACATAGTCAACGGTTTGATATCTGTGGCATTAATAATATATAACATAAGTTGTTATTATACACCACGGTACGCAAATTTGGCGATTAAAAAAAGTGGCTTCGTCTCATAGCTCTACTCTGTCAGTGAACTAGTCGTCAAATCGGCCGACACAATATTTTTCGGATTACTTATATCTTTCTTGAATTACTTGGTAATATAGATGAAAAAGTGAAATTTCTATTTCATTAGAAAAAATAATAAGTTGCGTAGGTACTGCTGAACACGTTTTTGGAGTCGTATATATTTATATAATAACTCACCTGAAGAAATACAACACTACTGCTGCTGCTTATCATAATCAACATAATCATCATCATATCAGCCCAATGACGTCTACTGCTGAAGATACGCCTCACCTAATTTCCTTCATAATATATTATCGTAAACCTTGGTGTAATGTAACTCCTATTTTTATTTCTAATACTGCTTTGATTTGTGGTCATGTATATTAATGTATAACTCCTTTTTTAGAGTGAAACAAATCAAATTACGATCCGCCATTTTATCAGATCTTACAAACATGCCAGAACATCAAAATAAATGAGAAGTACATTTCGCCACAGTTAGTAACAGAACAGTGGAACTAAACACAATGACTATTTGCGTCACCGTGAAGTATGAATGAGCTTGCATCTTGTGATGATAGCTCAAGGTAGGAGACTGGAACTGTTTCATGATTTAACTTGCTGGTTGAAATCTCTTCCTTACGTATTTAAATATGTAATATTATTGGCTGAAAGCAAAAAGTTTTCTAAAACATTGGAAATATTCCTAATACAATTATGGTAAATATTATCCACATAAATTTGCAAATAATAATGGTAATTGTTAATAAATACATTTTGCATTAAAATAAAATAAAATGTTTAGGAAAATTAAAAGTCAAGAACGATAGTTTCTTACCATTCCCATTAACGTTGTTAACTTTTAATTTTCTTCGGAAGACCAACGGATTGATACTAATATAATTAAAAGTTTACGAAAAAAAAAATATAAAATTTACTTATATATTAGGATTTTCTTATATTTATAACTACATATTAAGGTTATGTGGCTTTAAAGCTGCGTTTTCATCAAGTGGTACACAAGGAGTAAAACTGATAGACAAATGCAAGTATAAAACTAAAACTGGTTTATATTTGCACGTCTCCGATCCGCCTCAATAGGTTGAAATCTGCGTGATATTAAATTAATAATAATTTAATGAAACCATAAACTCTTCCAGTGACTAACTATGTAAGGCATATTCTATATGTGGAAAGCGCATTAGACTAAAAAACTGAAACAATAATTGTTCGTGTTCGTGTGTAGAAGCAACAAATCAATGGCAATACTCGGTAGTAGTGACAATGGGGGGCGATGGCCGACGGCGCAGTGGTGGGAAAGTCGCGCCGTACGGTCCCCATGAGCAATGGGGAGTTTAGCGTGACTGTATAACTAACATGATCATATAAACTAATATTTACTAAGTATATACTTATTCAGAGAGCAACTAAAATGATGAATGTAATGCACCATTTCCAATTTGGTTTACGACTACCACATTAAGTGGCTTAAGGGACTAGCAGCTTTCCATGCCTTCGTTCGTTCGTTTTCGACGTTCCTAAAGCTCGAATCTGCTAGTACCAGAGATTAGCGACACAACAAACAATCAAACTCTTCAGCTTTATAAAATTAGTATAGAATAAGACTAAACTATATTCCTTTAACCAGCATCATCATCATTTCAACCCATAAACGTCCCACTGCTGGGGCTGGGTCTTGTCCAAAGAATGTGAAGGGAATTTAGCCTACTATACCACACTGGCCAGACGGGTTAGTACAGGGTTTGTTTCGAATTTTACTTTTCTTGTAGAGCTGTTACCTGCGTAAGGTTACCCTTAGTTGCCTTTTACGACACCCACGGGTTGAGATGGTATAGTGACATTATGTATTTTTAATCCGTCACTACACGGAATCTTATAAGTATACGTTTCTTTATACACACCTCCATCAAAAGCCTACAACCGCAGTCACTCAACCAAACAATTAAAAATAACAACTTTTTGTTTGCCATTCATAGATAGCTACAATGCATACGTAGAAGGGCGCATGTGACATCATTGTTTTATCTCAATTATAAGTTATTACTGATGAGATACAATGACACAAAAACTCATATGTGATGTAATGTACCGAGCTGCGAGCTCCGAGCCCATAGTCGAAGGTCTCGAGGGCTTTGCCACTTGAAAGGCTTGACATACTTACTGGGCAATGATTTTTCAATAGCTAACGATAGGTACCAACTGGTTGGAGATTTATTTATACGGTCAACAAGACTTTGGTTGTTTGAGTTGAAAACTGGGAAAACTGTTCTAAGCATAAAATTTGGGATATGTGATGAGTAAAGCTTGTATTTTGAGATCTTTTGAGTAAATAATTTAAGATGCAACACTAATACTTAAATATAAAGAAGTATTAGAAAAATAAAAAATAAAAGAACTTAAGTTAGTTTACTGATTTGGGCATTAATGAATCGTCAAAACTGTAGTCTCCTCGAATTTAAGTTCATTTGGCGTAACATGGAGAATTAAAAAAAATGTGTACCTAATTGTATATCTGTAACATCAACTGAGATAAAATAGATCTAGTATAAAACATTGTGTCGCTTGTGGTGTCTTCGCACAACTGTGCACATATTTCTTACTAATAGATATTGTGGAAAGTTCGAACTATTTACATTTTCATAGTTATGTTGCCACAAATTAAAACTTTCTCATGAGATATTACGACAATTCAGATGCATTCTCGAGCGTTATGTCAAATATTAACATAAACTCTGTATGCATGTGTTAAAATATGTTAAACTAACAATCCATAATGACACGGAACTATGCAATAACCGTCAATAAACTCCATAAATGCCTATAATCATTTACATAAGTTTTATTTATTGTTTCAATGACTGTCCATTTTCCGTCAAATCATCACCGTGACTGAATATATTTATTTTGCGTAACTACTAATTGAACACGGAACAAATGGCGCCATCTTTTTAATTTGACATAACCATCCGCCATATTGTCGTGGCCGCCATTTTAAACCGCTACATTTAATTTAAACAATAAAATACCTTTTCTATTGTTATAATAGCTAGATAATAATTATTGTGTAGTCGTTCTAGTTCTCGTTAATTCTGTCATCATATTTATAATAATTTGAGTACAAACTTTAGTTGTTGACTAATTTCATATCTTGATCTAAATTATCTTTGTGACAGTTTCTTATTTGTTGTAACGTTAGTATTGCTTGAGTTATGGCCGTGGCGTGTGTAAAGATAAATTGATATTGTTTCATGTTTATCTTTACATCGTTTAATTAAAATTTCAAATTGAAGCAGGCCTCTGGAATGTGCATGCAGAGTAGCACCTTCACTACGAAAGTGTTAGACAACTCGCTGGCAGATAACACGGGTTATGTAATAAGCTTTTAGTTAATAAATCGGTTACTTTGATCTTTATTTAGAATATTCAAATATGGAGTAATGTTTGAGGTAATATTACACATTCGGTAACGAATAAAGGTATTTTTATGTAGATTTACTAGATTTGCACACAAATATTATTCCTAAATAGGCTCCATTTCCTGAAAAGCGCAAAGAGCAAGATAAAATCTAAATACTGAGCTCCTATTGATCGTAGTGTGATGTTACATTGTTTTCCTCGACAAAGGACTATCCAACACCAAAATATTTTTTAATTCGAATCAGTATTTCCTGAGATTGTCGCGTTCAAACAAACTGTTCAGCTTTATAATATCAGTATAGACTAAATACATGGTCAAGTTGGCTTGCTGAAGTTAATAGATCAGTGAAATGGTCACCCAAGTGGACCTACTACAGGGGGCAGGTCACGGCAGGTGAGGCATGTCACCAGACCGCTTTCCGTTTCTACAGCAGTGAGAGTGGACCGACCTGTCTCTCTGCTTACATCAGTAACATGGAACACACCCGGGAAAACAACCTTCTGGTAGAAGCATGTATCATGCAAACGAGTTCTATTATTGTATTATATGAGAGTACGTTTTATAGGTGTAAGTGTAAGGTACTTGTACATATAAATGAACTAAGAATTGAAAATAAAGAAGGATGCTTGTTTTTAAATAATACTATGTTTTATAAATTTAAGATATTACCTAAATGATAGTAAAAGTGAGATAGTAGAGTATTATAATTATTATTATCTATTTAAAAAAGGTATCCTAGTTGTTCCGGGTCCGTTAATAATTGTATAATTTTTTTTAATTTTACCTCTTTTTTTAACAAGTAAGGATCTTTTAAAAAAAATACACGCGTAAGTCGACCTCTTTCTTTCTATTACTTTTGACGAAGTTTGAATAAAATTGTTCAACATGACGTCATCTATTTTCTGCCAGTGTCCAACGTTTGATAATATTAAAATTATATTATGAGTGTATCAACTTATTACGTTATGACCGGAAAGGTTGATCACCTTCATCTCTCGAACAGTAAAACTGAGAGAATTTTATTCACATTCATGGAATTCTAAATTATTTCAATAATGATGAATTGATAATAAACACTCGTTAATGAAATAAAACGCCAATCATCTTATGACCATGATGATGAAAAGATAACCGACCATTTTTTTCTTTTAGGCTTTACGTTATCCGTCTGTCGATCAATCACTATCATTAGATTTATGTTCAGATAATTAGTGCTGTCAAAACAACAATGCAATCTAATATTCATTATTGTTACTACATCGTATTTATCGCGTATTGCGCTGCAGTTACTAAACAAACCCACAGGAAAGGCACAATTACGTTAAAAAGTGCACAGTTTCAACAAGTGCACACGTTTGCGCAACGCACCGCAACGCGCAAAAACCGCAGCGCTCCCACAACGCACCAGTACCTACTGGTGACGCTGTTCACGCTGTTACTGTGGACTATCGATGATGATAACAATCGTCACACATTACAGTGTCACAGTTGGGTAAACATCTCTTAAAATGAATGATCGTGAAACAAAAAAATTGCTCGTAAAATCGATCCATAAGTATCATGTATGCGATCCAAATGAAATAAAAACATTTGACTTTGAGTTTGGTAAATAATCGACTGGTCGATTTAGATATCAAATGTTTGAAAATACAAACATTTTTGTTAATAATAGCAATATCAAAATCGATTAAGCTAACATGACAAGGCCTTTAGATACTGTTGTTGATAAATATTCGAACCTTACCTATAGGAAGTTTACCACAAACACAATTCGAATAAACGATTCTTCCTATAAAATAAATAAATATGTCTCGGAAACGATTCTGAATATAGCTATCTAATATATTTAAAACGATTTGCAAAATCATAAAAAAATCGGAATTTGTTGCATGGTAGTGTGTTGCTTGTTGCTTTGTAGATTTGTTACACTGAAAAAACATGGGCAAGTTTCTTTTAAACACAACTCTGGGATAAAGTACAAAATAATTACACATCTTTCGTATCACAAAGGGCTATACAAATGTATATTTTACTGACAGCAACCAACCACATTCAGACTCAGAACAAGAATCTGTATCTCATACAAATTTAAGAGAGAGCGAAAATCACTATAGAGATATGCTCTAATAGTCTAATAGGTATATCGATTTAGTTCTTATGTTTTTCTTACCGATGAGGTGAGGTCTTATTTATTCATACGACAAAATTATCTTCTTGACTAGTTTTTAGCGAAAGTGAACAATAACAAAATAATGTTTGTGTAGGTGTGAAAACTTCTACGCGCTCTTGTTCCATATTACTTACTTATATTATAAAGAAAGCCGTTTGTGGTCGAACTGAATGGGACATGGCGGTCACAGTGGGTGTTCAACTTTATGTATTAATAATAGGCCTAGAGCGCGTTCAAAGTGGGAAAGCGCTCCATGAAAAATAAATTAGATGTTTTTAAGAAAGTGAGGCGATGTAAGAAAATCTAAGCAATTTTATTCTGTGCCACAAAGACCGAACGGAAACATAAAAGATGAATTTCAAACTTTAATTTTATATAACAATTACAACTAACCAGCTATCAGAACTAGTTTACTATAATATGATAGTTCAGTAAGTACTATATATAATATAAATAATAACATAAGTCTTAGAATGTACCAACAGGGAGAGGATAATTGTGTTTCAGTAAAAAAAAATCCTATTGAAATTCTCTTGAAGAGGTATATATGTTCATCATTTGACGTTCTACGGCTGATAATGATGATAAAGAACCAATTGATATTGTCATCTCCTATAGTCCCGGCTCTTTAGGAGTGCCAGCCTTAACAAACTTTGGCATAACCTGTCAAGCGGACCCTTGAAATTTGTAAAAATTTACTCCGCTTGTTTTCTGTACGTAGTTATCAAAATTCTGCAACATTGCTTACACTCAATAACAGTTGCGTGTTAAGGAATACCAGTGAAGGATGTCTAAAAGTGTGTCTACATATGCTAGTAAACCATATTTGCATCGCCTTACCGGTTCTTTGACAAAATTAACAAACACTTCGTAAACATATTACTCAACTTGTGAGTATATGTTTGGACATATGTTATGTTTTCCGTGTTTGCATCACTCTCGCAACTGTCTGAAGCAGATATGCGTGCGCAATCCCGATAAAGCCTGAAAACTCTTACCCAGTGTCAAGCTGAACTTTTGACAAGATAATGATTTGTCAACCAATGATTATGTCACAGTTAGGTTGGATGGATGTTTGTTACTCAGTCACGCCAGAACGGCTAAAAAATCTGTATAAAATTTGGCACATAGATAGATGATAGTCTGGAATACCATAAATGATTTTTTTCGACATAACACGCGGGTGATGCCGCGGGTAAAAACTAATAAGGAATAATTTGTTACAATAAAACAGCTGTATATTTTGTACCATAAAATCTTTGCAGCATCAGAGTACCTAAACAGTTAGAATTAATAGCTTATAATAAAAGTAGCTACTCTGTGTAATTGATAACGATGTACTGCCATTGCCAGATTGGCCATGTGCCAGTCTGGTACATCATTATAGTCTCGCTATAAATGTCATACTAATTAGCTTATCCTTATTATATATATTTATAAATGTACCTACTACGTTCACAGCTTTACCGGTGTGAATTTAGATTTTAACCACTTAGAGCAAAGCTTGGCCTTAGTAGCCAGTTACGATCGGTAATGTTTAACACTTGCTACTTAGAGCAAATCTTGGCCTTGTAAAATTTTGACCACTTGGAGCAACGGTCGGTTTCCGAATTTTTATTACCTCTATAGCAATAAATAAGCAGTCTACCGAATGGTACAGTAACCTTAACAAAGGTCATCTAATTTCCGACCTCATTTCCTACCAACAATAGATCACAAACAATTTCAACAAAATATCGGTTCTATATAATAAATCACTAAAATTAAATATCATACATAACGTAAGATCATACGTAAACACTAACGGTCTCACCACTCAACTAATGATAGATTGTCGGCAAATCTTCTAATCATTTCTTTGGGTCGAGTAGCTACCTCAACTCGTTTATATCGAATAATAGTTCATCCTATTTTCTGATGGATAAGATTGATTTTTGCTTGAAAAAGTTTTGGATAGGCATTTCGGTGCCATTCGATGGATATTAACAAAAATGTCAATGATTTGAATGGTATTATTATTGTAACTGTATTCGTGTGTGTAAAATTTTACAAGTTTGTGATTGAGGCCGGCGCTCGTTGTGAGGCCGCAGCCGTACTGAGGTTATGTGACGCTGTGAGGTCTACAGATTTATAGGCCTATTTCTTTAATTGCCAATTGCCAAAAACCTTCGATTTGTGCTCAATGCATAAACAAAAAGTTTGCTGTTTTCGCATATATATCTTCAAATATTCATTTTGACTCATCGTATTTATACTCATTTTAGAGAATCAAAACTATTTATTTATATCTACACTTCGTCTATTAATATTATAAAGCTTAGAGTTTGTTTGGTTGTACGCACTAATCTCAGGAACTACTGATTCGATTCCAAATATTTATTTAGTGTTGGATAGTATATTTATCAATGGGCCAGGCTATACATAGGCCAATAGGACTGAATAGTGGCTAAACAAAGGTACACGGGAATGAAGTTCCGGAAAACAGCTAATTTCTAATTAGTATCCAATAACTAAGATAACAGCAGCGGCGTAGCTGTGTCCCTAGCAGTACCCATTCTGTCCATTAATAAGATTGCACGATTGCTTGCTAGATCAACTGCCTCTAATCAACAGCAATAAAGTCAATTTAAACTCCAATAGACGGAAATGAAAATTATCGCCCACTTATGGTAAGCAGTTACTGTTTATAAACTTTTCTGGCTTTAGTACATACATAGACATATATTATGACTCACTGCCGAGTGCCGTTAGAATAGGCAGATACCATAAAGTGCCTGCTTTGCCCTGATCCAAACACACCTCTTTATTTTCTCTACATTTATGAATCTCTTCATGCGCAAGCGCAACCGTCATTTTCTTCCATCTTGAATCTGCATCCTCGCACAATGCTGTTGGACGCAGCTTTAATGTTATATGTATATGTTATATGTATTTGCGCAAAGTGCAATAAATTTATGAGATCACGTTGGGTTTTAAATGACTAATACCGGAGAAAAGCTAGTATATAGACTATATATAATATATATAAATAAGAATTATACAGATACGGTTAATTTCGCCTATTCATTGTCCATTTAGTTTCATCGATATTTTATTTACAAAACAGCCACTAAGATTCAGCACAAGTCGTCTGATGTAAGCGTCTCTAATAAATATAAACGCGTGTAATAGCTGCGCAGATTCATGTGAGGTACCTGACGCTGGCCTAGATCCGATGCAAGACTTATGTACGAATTACGACATTAGTATATACATATACACATATAACTACACTTTTTTCGTTTCTCAACTCCCCTACTCCTCCCATTTATCTAAGTCCATACCTACAATATTTATGTTCCGTTCATACACGGAACCTTCGCTCTGCCCATAATCTACTTCTAGTCTGTCCATCTCATTCTACCAACTTTGTACATTCCTCTTTCTTTGTGCAATCAATTCTTCTTTGGAATAAGCTTCCGCTTGAAATCAGGATGTCGAGCAATCAGCTCACGTTTAAAATCAAAGTTCGTAAACTTCTTCTCGAAAATGCAGTAGAATCGTCATAAATATCAATACATCGTGTTAATTTATCATAATAATATGTATTATTTTGTATACATGTACATAGTATGTATATTGTATATGTATTATTTATATATAAATATTTATTTATGCATATTTTATATATATATGTTTGTATATAAATTTATTTTATTGAACACTACTATATTTTGGAATGCACCTACTCATTATCTCTGCATCACCCTAGGTTGACTGTTAGAGAATGCTTGTTAGCATTAAGTCCACCCAGTGTACAATTTATTTGTGCAAAAGTTTAAATAAATAAATAAATAAAATAAATATACACGGACCATTAACGCGGTATCTTCCTTCGGCATTTGGGATGTACTAAAAGAAGTTAAGTAAAAACATTAGTTCACGTCTATTTATCGGATGAGGTAGTCAGAGCTGCATAACACCCACATTACGCTAGCTATGTTGGGTCTCATGTACCTAATAGGGGCGAGCCTATTGTGATCAACCAGGCACAGTTGTTTCCAATCTCCCCATCCGACGGATATTAGAAATATGTGTAGTTTTATTACTAAGCAGCATTTCGTACTTACAGATTTTCTTCGCAGTTTTCTCTAAAAAAAACTTGCAATTTATTTATATAGAAAGAATTTTTTAAACTTTCACGACTTGTACACATATTACATTATTATGCAACGGGTCTACGTCACCTATTATTATTAAATAAGGTATTTCATATGAAATACCTTATTTATTTGCCCGACGTTTCGATTGAATTACACCGACCGTAGTTACGGGCTGACTGGAGCGTCTGCCGAGCGTCGTCTCTGATGCGTGCAGGTTTCTGCCATCACCTTCGCTTTCGTAATTTATAATTATACTTCTAGAACTGTCGGTACTTAAATATAATTTAAATATTATTTTTATTTATTTACTTAAATATAATACGTGACGTAGACCCTTTGTATAATATTTTAATTATATAAATAGATTCAGGCCCTAGCTCATAATATTTTTTAAATAAACGTAAACAATCCGGCTTCTTATGGAGTCATGGTAGAACTAATCATTTACGAATAACTCAACAGTTTTCTCAGTAGCCAGTTATTACTGAGTTTTCAACATTCTCGGAGTATTAAGACAAGTATAAGTGTAAAATAAAAGGTATGAACCTACCGACCGCTGCACCGACTCCGTGTGGCGCGGTCGATTCTATTTGTGAAACAGTCGGGTCGTGTAGTCACGACCTTAGTAATGACGAACACAGAACTTATATAATTATACACTTTACTGTTTTTGTTGCGCCATCTTAAATGTATGTATGTTGTCATCAATTGGAACATTATTATACTAAATCGTAATTGTCTGGACATTATAAAAATTACCTGGGCTCTATACAGCCATATTTTTTAAGACAAGCCGAGTGTCACGGAGGTTTTAGAAAACATACAATTAACGCCCAAATTCAGAAGAAGTATTTGCGAGTGTCATTTATTTATATAATTACATATTTCGCCCTCCGGCAAAAAAAGTCATAACATGTAATAATTCGTTTTGTTATTTTGTCTCTTTTTTCCAGCAAAAAAGAGTCATAATGTCAAATCGAATTATTACATGTTATGACTCTTATTTTGCCGGAGAGCGATTTGTTCTATGTGGGGATCGAATCCACTACACCGTGTTCAGCTATAGCAATCCATAGCCAACCAAAAAAATTGCAACATGTATGTTTTGAATTTTTTTTTTAATTTTACGGCGGTGTCGGTGACAAACAGACGTACAGTCCGCCTGATGGTAAGCGAAAAGTAGTACCTAATAGTGAAGTTTTATATTATGAAAAATAACACATTGTTTGTGAGAAACAAGTTAGTTCAAACGCGTGTACTTGGTTGTACGTGGCCAATCTAGGCGCAGTGCGCAGGCGGTAGGGCCGTCCCTTTCACCTGCGCACTGCGCACAGCGCACCGCGCACACGCCTACCTACATTCTAGAACAGACCACGAACGTGCTCCAGCACTGCTCTATGTTCATATACCTTAAGAAACGCCCAAATGTTTTGTTTCTTACATTGTATTCACAAAGCTTTCTTGATGTTTGATAAAGTTTAACATCTACATAGTTAAAGATGAACCATGAGGAAGCTCAGGCTTTTGTTTTTTCCAGAATTAAGTAGGTACTTTGTTTTTTAGGGTTCCGTAGTTCTGACTAGGAAGATAACTTTGTTAGTTTAGCAATAATAGTAGTTGAACTTGGGTGTTGGATAATTTTGTACCAAATACGAAATCCTTAGCATTAATCCTTTATAGTGACTAAGATAAAGTAGTTGCTTGTTTATAACGGGTAAAGACTTGCATTTAAAAACAAAATATCAAGTAAATACTAATATATAAATTTGCTTACTCAGCAATTTATTATGAACATCGTAGCTCTTTTGCTGCGGAACCCTACATTGAGCATGATCCGACATGCTCTTAACCGGTTTTTTAATTGATGAAGGTGATGCGAACAGTTTACTACCTCAGACCGATGACTTATTAGGCCATAGTCAAACCCCTAAAATCTAAGCCTGGTGCCTTCGGCGAGCTTAAGGTACCCTTAAGTGTCAAAATATTTAGTATTTTTTAGGTTCCTATGAAATATGAGGACTCGTATTACTCATCCGTAGAAGCATTCACTACTGATTTAGACAAACCATAGTTTTCTTACCAAAGTATTTCTAAGAACTTACTTAGTTACTATCCAAGTAGAAAACAAACTACTGACTAGATAAACAAAAGTAATAAATATATACGTCTAGCACATACCTTTGCTAAGTTTGCAAAAAATAATGTAAGGTGAAACCGGTAGTCCAAATATTTAGCCTTCACTGACACCCTCCGGCTATAACTTACTTGCCAATTGCTTAATGTAAATATTAGAGTCAACATTTAGCTCTCATTCTATCTACCCTATAATTTTTATGATAACGTTGTGTTATAAAGTTCACTGTTAAAACAATGATAGCCAAAGTTGTCTGTATTGAACCCCTGAGACAAGTAGCAAAGCATTCATTCCAACGAAAATAAGTATCATCTTGACAACGTTCAAAATATTTCACTGTTACTAGTACACGAATTTGCAAAAATAAAATAAAGCAATGGTTCAACACATTATGCAAATACATTTGTGGGGTTTAGGCGCATTAGGGCTAATTCTCATTATGGCAACCGACTCGCTCATATGGCTACGGTTTGGTTATAAAGTTTGAGAACCTCTGCACCAAAATAATGTATTTAACACATTTGACATTTATTAGATCAAGTTTTGATCGAAACAAATATCTCGCAATGACAAGTTCTAGTTGTAATTAATGTTCTGCGATATTTTGTTATTTATAATGTACACGTTGACATTGCCACGGTTTCACATTAAATTTAAAGTGTCTAATGTGCTCTAGCAGCGTTTAAATAAGTAGTAGATAGTAATAACAACTCTCTCTCTCTCTCTCCCTCTCTCTCTCATATTAAAGAGACACTGAAGCAATCGCCATTCTTATCTTCTTGCTGGATGAAACTGATGTTGAATATTGCCTTTAGAGTTCATTTTCACTGCCTCAATGGCGCAGCGGGAAGTGTATACGACTGGTGTGCAAGAGGTCCCGGGTTCGATTCCCGGGTCGGGTGAAAATGGTATTGAGTTTTTCTATCATGACATTCCAGTATTAAGATTTTCCCGGAGTTTGGTAAACAAATGTTCCCGGTTGATGACAATAGGCTCGCCCCCTATGTCATGGGACCAAACATAGCTGGTGAAATGTGGGTGTGAAACACCTCTGCCTACCCCTTCGGGGAAAAAGGCGTGATCCTATGTTATGTTATGTTATGAGCTCATTTTGGAATCTGTATTTATATTATAAAGCTGAAGAGTTTGTTTCTTCCTCAAAAACTACTGGTACGACTTAAAAAATAGTTATTAGTGTTGGATAGCCCATTTATCAAAGAAGGCTATAGGCTATATAACATCACGCTACGGCCAATAGGAGCTGAGCAGTGGCCAAACAAAGAACGACGGAGGTGAAGCCCCTCGCAGATTGACGAAACAATCAAGCGCGTACCGATAACATTATGATGGAAAAACTTTCACTATCGAATAGTTGAAGGGTCGTGACAGGTCATTCACAATCACGATATATACGAGAAAATAGTGAAAACACATTCAAAGGTCGCCTGCTGTACATCTATGCCGCAGACAGATAGATACACAGACACGCAAACTTATACCCACAACACGTCAAACATACACCCCTCTTGTTGCGTCGGGGGTTAAAAAAAGCTTTTCAAATGTAGAATTCCTTACGATTACAGTCTACTGCACCGTGCCAGTGTAGGGTAACAGCCTTAAAACACGTCCAAGAATGTTTGGAAGTACACCCTTGGCTACAGGTTGTTATCCTTCACCCACTAAGCGACCAATGACCACTATACAATATAAATTGACAACTCAACGATAATAAGATTTATAAAAGTCTGATACAGTCTAAGGCAGAACAGCTAAGCTGCTGTTACAAGATTTATTAATTGATGATTGCATCTCTGATCTAATTGTTTAAGTGGATTGCACTGCATGTAGGATTATAAATGTTTGTGTGGCCTACAAATATTTGTGTGAACTCTAGGTATAGTTGAGTAGTGACCGTAATTTTCAGTTAAAAATAAGCCTCCGCACTTTAAATTTGTGATTCCCCCGTTTTCGCCAATGAGGACTAGAACCTAGGAGCTAGAAAAAACAAAATTACTAAACACTTGACAAACAAAATTTAATAACCAAGCTGTTTTGATAAAGCTATGTTTCTGCGCAAGTGCCTAGGGCTACGAAATGAACTAGCAGTGGGGGGTTGTCGTACAGTAATAACTTCTCACGCGTACAGTCAACAGAAAAACTTGTCGATAATAGTCACATTCATGAAAGTTTAACTTTTTTGTTAAAGACTGTTGTACTGATGATGTGTTAAGTCTACAATTATTTTATATAATCACACGTAATCATCGTGACTGATGATTGTCTAGTATTTATAATTTACACAAACTTTAACATGCCTGATGATTTCATTTTATATTCTAACATGACACATTTTATACTAAACGTGAAAAAGCTTTTTGTGACGCCACGTTTATCATACGTGCACCATCTCCGGCTGCAGAGCGTCTTCTGTAGAGCGAAGGAACTTCTGCTGACGGGTGACTAAGTTTGTTAGTTTAGCTATGCCTACCTCTCTTCCTGTATTCCCGTTATCTGTGTCCCCATTACGGAAACAACAGGATGTCATTAAATCTTTTGCTCTCTTGTGACATATTAGGGTTGAATTATAGGCACGCACATCTTAACTACAGAAATGCCTTACCGTGAAAGGGGGCATAGGCTTGTTTGCTATTTCTCGATACTAGTTTCTCTAGGTCCGTCTAAAATGACATCATCATAGAAACAAGCCTTAAAAGAAAGTTGTTATAACCCAATATCTACATATATAGTGTATATAATTAACATAAGAATACATCTATATCGAGAACAACTTATATTTTTATAACACAGAATGTATAAATATTAATATGATCAATATTAGAAGAATTTAGATTTACATATTTGATTATTATGGTCGTCAAATTGAGACTACAGGTCAATTTTCGATGACCATACATTAATGATGATCATAATGCATATTTATTAATCGAGAACTAAATGACAGACCACCAATCAACAATCAATCTGTACGAAGTACGACTATGTCGTATGCCATGACGGTATGTCGTTTTAATATTAAACTTAAATAATATTTTTTAACTGGCAACTCATTTAGTATTAACATATATGAGATTTTATATGAAATTAAACACAAAAATAAAAAAATCATCCCTTATAACTCACAATATGACCTGTATCTTTTAAATAATACATAAGAAGTATTCTCACACAAAACAATTTAGCACGAGAATTTCAAAACAACACCTATTACTCCGTAACACTATTAAATCAAACTGCAGTCTGATTGCCGCTGCTGACTGTACCAGTGTATACTGTATATCTGGTGCTTATGCAACGTGTTTATTTGGCAACAGTGCATTGGTAGGTACCGACAGCAAAGGTCAACACTACCTGCGGATCGAATCGCATACCAGACCTATTGTCTATGGGGTAATGATGGACAGATGACGATGGGGCAACTTCTCCATATCCAGGGGTCAAGAGTAGATGTAAATAGACAAGTAATTATTTGTAAATGTCAGAAGGTGGATAATTATTATTAAACTAGTTTTGGCCTTGACTTTTTGATTTATTACTGATATAGTTAGAAGAGGATTCTGTTATTAAATGTCCATATAGGTATTGAGTTACGAATTTGGTCACTCAGGTGGCTCAACGGTGTTAAGTCTGGCTTACAGGAGTTTTAGTGGTGGATGTGATCATGGGACTATGCCTTAGGAAATTCTAGATAGAAACACCCATATTTATACGAATTTCTTAAGTCATAATAATTTTATTCATCAAGAAAACTATCTAAAACATCTTTAATTTTCACTTTATTCAAATGTCATCCATTAGGATTATCTGAAGTTCATCACATTACTATTGTATACTTAAGTTGGTGGGTTCATCATGTCAACATGGCACATAATTCGCCGATCGGTTCCGTCGATCGATAAGCGTGTCGCTTTCACACGCCTGTCGAACACTGTCGATCGTCTGACAAGAGAGAAAGTCACCGTTTACTTGTTTTGTTCTAATCATATAATAGTCCACCTCGCATTGTTCGATACTGGATATAATTTGATATTGTTATTAACTTTACGCTTATTGAGGCGTCATTGTGTTTTGATTGACACACTATTGTTTGGTTAACTTGGGTTGAACAACGCGACTATTGAATAAACCATTCTATTCTAGGCAAACGCGCTGTGTAATTTGTTGCAAGAGATTTGCAGAAGAGGTAAACAGTGCGAGCCAGAGAACAGAGATAGGTTTATACTTTCATTGTTCTGTGGTGCGAGAAGTCAAACTGTAATTTGTCAATCAAAATTTGTTAGTGATCGTAATATGCGACTGCTGCACAGTCTTCTGTAGAGCGGAGATTACTTCCCCAGGAGTTAAGGCCGCAGCCATAATAGTAATAACATTGCCTCGGTAGTGGCACAGCAGTGGGAAGTTGTGTCAATGTGTCATTGGAGATGGAAGGGGTTTTAAAGAGTCGGCAACGCACTCGGTGGTGCATGCGTCCATAAGCAATTTTAACCGCTTACGACCAGGCTTGTTTGCCCACACTGTCATGGTAAAAAAAAGGTAGTTAAAAATGTTCGGTGAATATATTTTTGTAAAGTTCTCCGTGGCACATTGTTTTTGTTCCCTAGTAAATTATTGTGAAGTAATGCGTTGAGACCGGTCACATCAAGTCATAAGAAAATGAGCGAGTGAAATGGGGAAAATTCGGTTGGAGTTTTTTTATAATATACAAAAAAATAAATTTTGACAATTATAAAATCAAAGCTTTATTATTTAAATAAAGCTTTGATTTTATAGTTGTCAAAATTTATATGTAATGAATAGGATTTACCTATTCATTACATATTCTAAAATATAGAAAGTATAAAAACATAATATAAGAGAGCCGCTAACAAAGATATCACCAAAGATAACCTAACCTAATGTATGGTTTAGACGAACTCTAAACATAATAGAGTAATTTTGTTATTTGTAATGCGGATTTCCTCGCGATATTTATCTAGTTTCCTGCTATTTATTGTGATATTATAGATACTCCATGTAGCATTTAACATGCAATTATAACACGCATAAATGTATGCGGACGGACAATCACACGTCATTATGACCATGTCACTATACAAAGACAACGCACACACTCGGGAGGAAGTCCTGCGTCGCGGGAGACTTTACAAACATACAATTAACCGACACAAAGTTAATAACAATGCAAAATTTTGTATTCTTTTCTCCTATTGAACGGAGAACATACATAACAGTAAAACTGCCAAAATATATAATAATATATAAAACACCTAAAGCACCAAAGAACTCGAATACTTACGAGTAAATAATATATAATTGTTTACTATAAATGTTACTAAAATCTGCAGTGCTTCGAGCTATGCTAATGATAAACCAAATACAGTTAAGACTTATACAACAAAACAAAACTAAGATAAATTCCGCGGAATTACAGCTGAATTTTAAATCGGCTTTCTTTTAGACATTCACTGAACAAACAAGCGCCAAAACAAACGCAAATAAAGTGTTGCGCAAGCGCCCAATGAGCGGTTATCTTTAGTTATCGGTGACCACCGGTTACCATCCGTGTGATTGTTACGCAACATACCCATTTTTGTTTGGTCACCACATCCTATATGTCATAATAGTTTAATTATATTGAAATAACTATATTATTAACTTAAAACAGTTTGCATGTACGTTTTTCCTTACAATCAAAATTACACAGTAAGTTTTGTTAAAATCTATTATAGACCTAGTCTAGAGCTTTGAGAAGTACAGAGGCTCCTTCAGGGGTGTAGTTACTACCGTTTTAGCGGTATTAATGAAAGAGACTCACACATGACAAAAACCCACGTATGTGAGATATTGCGCTCACTAATCTTTCATTTGGCTTGGGCTTGTCTGTTAAAGATATTGTATTCAAATTATAAGTTTAGGTTTGGAATTGGTTGTAATTAATAAGGACATTGTTGTTATTATTATTTCACTTATTTAATTTGCATGCTATATTCTCTGGCTAAATGAGATTGAACTTTTTGCATACCTTTGTAACATCATATTATTATGTACCAATCCCTTTTATCGCAAATAAAGAAATTGAAATTAAGCCCATTACATTTCGATTTTTTTTTACGTCCAAACTTACAAACAACACCACCACCACCATTTCAACCCATAAAAGGCTCACTGCTGGGCACGGGTCTCCTCCAGAGAATGTGGAGGGAGTTTAGCCTACTATACCACGCTGGCCAGACGGGTTGGTATAGGGTTTGTTTCGAACTTTCCTTTTCTCGCGGTACTCTTGTCTGGGAATTGAAATGGGGTAGTGACATTATGAACTTACAAACATTTCCTCATTATAATATTCGCATATACTTTTATTATAGTTCTGCCAATTCAAATTGAGTATAACTATTGTCTATAACTTAACAATTACACAATGTGTATTGTTTTAATAGCAAATAATATAATAATAGTATACCGACTTATTAGAACGGTCAACGCAAGGTACACAAACAATATTTGAGCAAACCAAACAAATCAGGTACCTGTTTACTACGTGCTATTGCTAAATAACTGAATGGACACGAACTTAGCACTCACACAGCTAACCTACAATTGGCTAAAGTCACTGACCCCTGCAAACATTTCATCTGATATATCTACAGTGTATACAGGGTGTAGCGTAAAGATTATGGAACTAAGTAACAAAGCAAATTTAATCTTCAAATTGCTGCCATCACATCAACGTACAATTTTTTAAAAGTTGACCAAAGCCAAAGCTCCTTTTACGATGTTTTGTACATACCAATATTCAAAATCATCCAACTAGTTTCAATGAAAATGATTACTTGGTTCTAGCTAGAAAGTAGCTGTGAACTCGATAAAGGACATTGATGGCAGCCTTGTCTGCCTGGCCCATATATAGTTGACGCAACAAGTAAATTAAACCAAATTAAAAGATACATCCTGTAGTACCTACATCACACTTGTGCACGTAAATCTGTGCAATCTTGTGCAGATGCGTGCGCGACAGCGATGCGCCGCCGAACGCGTAGTTGCGCAAGCGCAGCGACCGGCCGACCTCGCTGCGCAACACCATTTACTCACTTTACTCTCGATCAACATTTATATATTTACTCTCGTATTTGGGCATCCAATGCGATTTAATTAAACGTTCAGCGAACTAAATGGAATTCGTATTGCCAATTATTGCAGTTTCATCATTTTCGTTCGGATCTTGTCTCAAATCGTCTATAAAATTGCCTCCACGCCCGATTACGCACAGTGGCGGTGGCTATAAGGTGGAAGCTAGTGTACTTTATTTAATATAATTGAATTCCGGAAATGCATTTTCCCTGAAAATCAATTGGCAACCCTATTCACATTGTAAACTTTACCGTTACGACCGCTAGAGGGCGGACCTGCCAAGATTTATGTCCTCTTCATAAGAACTGCTTACACTGCACTTTGTGGTACGTTCTGTAGCAAAAAATGTATTACAACATGATGCATGTAATTATGTAAGGAATTTAGATTGAATAATTAAATAGCTGTATGTGATTTATGATAATATTTACAACTAAATCTGACAGTTCAATCAGCGACGTTGATGGAGTGTTTAATTTGGTGCATTTTAATATTTCCTGTCACTTCCTTGATAACTAATAATAAGATTAATATCCATCTATTAAATCAAATTTGGAAGTTTCCAACCAAGTTTTTGTAGGTACCTATTTATTAGGTAATATTAGCATTTATTTGCCAGTGGTAAAATAGGCCCTTAATATTTTTTAATCTTAAATTCGTATATACTTACGATGGAGATTAACGCAATTCCATATTAATTACCTTTAAATTGCTACCTGCGGGTATTTAAGTGATTAAACTTTATTTAATAGCCGTGTCAAGCTATATTAAGTTTAATCACTTTAATACCCCTCGTATATAATTTGAAACAATACCCTAAAAGTATCTATAAGATATTCAACTCAAAGACATACCCCCATATTACAAAATACGGAGTAAGCATTAAACCAGGTTTAAATTGACAACTTTGACACTAAAACAATGGCTTATGTAAATTTAAAACTGGTTTAATACTTAGTCCACATTTTCTAATAAGGGGATATAAATTTAGTCATAAGACTGTACAAGCGCTTTTTTTAACCGAACACTATCGCTAATATCAAAAATAGAAACCAACGTAGAAAAAACGACAGCGGTCTATTGCATGAATGCCAGCAGCTAGCAAAACATGTGTATACCTCTACTTAACCCTCTGAAAAAATAGCGTGATGGTTATTTTAAACTAATGAGTACCTATTCACTATCTACATTCTACACATTCCAAAATATGGTATTCAGCGCTTCAGTAGGTATCATCTGTTATTGTTATCTGTCGCTCACCGTGGGACACCGACCTCCTTCCTCAGAGAACCTACTTGTCAGACAAGCTTGACCTTGTCGCATTCACTTTTCACACGCCGAAATACTCGACATAATAGTAAAAGAAAGTGGCGTCGTACCTCCGCTTGTTTCATTTGTTAATTAATGATTTTGTTCATTTACTATTATTGTGGTCCGTTTGTTCGTTTTCTCTGACAAAAGTTTTACGAAAATACTGTTATAATCTTTGTTCAGGATAACAAATGGTTTAATGTCCCAAGATCATGATCGCATTTCCCTTCATCGTCGCTGGATATTAAAAACGGACACCCAGACTCTAAACAAGAACTTGTAGACCTTATAAATTTTCTCCCATGTGGGAATTGAAACACTACACCAAGAAGGTAGCATGCAGCTAAACCCATCAAGTAATTAACCAAATTAAACACAAAAATGCATTAAGTACATACCTGAAAGTAGGTCTGGAGCGTGGGACATTGCATTCTGTAACTAGTACTTACGATAACAAACGAAACAATAACGATAAGCTAGCTAAATGCATATTTATTGTTAGTAATCCGGTTATCTCCCACGTTGTGTAGACGCAACTGAACACAATAGCATACCTGTGCAAGTGTACTAGTGTACAAACGAAGCTACGTACAACGTATTATCTCACAATACAACCTGTTAAGCCTGTAACTGCACCTTACAATCAATGCCAACTAGTTTACAAGATATTAGTTTTAGTGAAAAGCAAAATTTATAATGCTTCGATGCAAAGGTGTCAACTGACACTGAATAAAATCATCAGTTAGATATTAACTCCCTGGAATCCAAGCATGGAGTCGCGCATCCTTTTTATATAAAAAATAATAATTAAAAACATGTTAGATGGTTATTGGGAACGATTGTTACGAAACTTTGTGGTATGTTTCATTTTAAAGAATGGCTCTTTTAATTGTTGAAAAGAGTCATGGATAAAACTGGATAGAAACTCAATAAGGAGCTTTGATCGATTGATAGTCTCAATCTATGTTATTGTAACGACAGCAGGCAGCAAAAAAGCAAACACATTTAGTTAAATTTACGAATTTTAATAGGTATTATTATATCTTTGTTATTTATATAACCAGGAAATGATTTTAAATCTTCTTGGACACAATTCTCATTTGCATTTGGTTGTCACGAACAAAATGAATACTTACATAATGACCTAGGCACGTTGGCATCTGTATCAAGGAGGATTGGTGTCTGTCATTGCTTGTGTTATAAATACCTTCGTTTTCCTTGTGAGTTAATAAACAAGTTATACTTTTAACCTAATGGAAAAAGTATCTAAGATTATGGTCCTTGTCAAGTAAAAGTAAAGGGCTCCACAGATTTAGCCCGACCATGTCGTTCGGTCGGTAAAGCGCGGAAGTTCGCCTAAAGGCTATTGCAAATCACAGTAGTCAATATTTGAACATTTGCGTCCGAAGTTACAAAGTAACTCTGAAAGTCACAAGTTATCCGAAAAAAATGTGTCGGCAAATTTGCATACGATCAGTTTGATGACAGGGTTGAGTTATGAAAAGAACTTCAATCTTTTGTACAAGCTTAATCAGACTCGGAACAATATCAAGCGAGCAGATATTCTGTTCGTCGGCGTTTTAACAAAATATGACGATCACTTAGACATGGCAAACCTTGTAATACTTAAGTGAATTCAAACAGATAACTAATAATTATTGCACAATTCGCGAAGAACTGTTAAACTTAGTAAACGATGTAACTGCGCAAATGTGAAGGCTGAATATAATGTACATCTGACAGTTACGTGTAACCATGACAATTATATTTCAAACTAAACTCCTTTATAATAATAACGATCATTGACTTTCCTACATAAATAATAAATATTATAACCTACGTCTAAATAAATATTAGGTAATTGCAGAATTAGGTATAGCAAACGAACAATGAATTTATTGAAAAGTCAAAAAAAAACGCCGATGAAGCTTATACGCATTGATACAATTTCTGCAACTTTATACAGTTTATTTATGAAACTAAATATTAATAATTATTATATATAAATATTAGTGATTATATCTAATGGAAAATCAGTGCGTAAATTGCAAATAGGAACACAAGTTCTGTAAACGACCAGATCTGCGAGTAAAAGTTAGTCATAATTATTTTTTACGACCGCAGAACGTATTGAGGTCGCCCACATTCCGCTCCTGCGGTCACTTATTAGAAAAAAAATCATTATTTAAGCGATTACCATCAACTTGGTGAGGAATTATTAGCAATTACTAGTTCTTACTCTTTTGTGTTTAAATAGTTACCTATCTTACTGAAAACTTATCGTAATAGGTACATTGTAAAAATAACCGCAATTTATGGGTTTACTTAAGTGTATTTACCTATTTTTTAAAGGGCTTTGTGTCCACATACTAAAACTAATTTTTATTTAGTTTTACGCCCCACAGTTTTGAGTTACGATAAAAAGTAAGAGAGAGTTTGACTCGCACTTGACCGGTTTTTTGGGAAAAGAAATAGCTATCAAACTACAAGGAACCTTCATCTCAAATTTAGATTCGTAGAGGCAAAATTGGGAGACTTCCAACAAAAATAAGGTTATGTACTAGAATTTAATAAATCGTGAGTAAATTTTAATAAAATGTAGTTTAGTGTTAGACACACTAAGCTACATTTTACAAGTTTTATTTACAAATTAGCTATTCGGTTGCAGTTCAGCTCCCAGGTCACACGAATGCATTCAAAACTCTGTAAAAGAAACAAAATGTTTTCATAGAGAATGTGCTATTGAGGTCTTATGCATAGTATTTTATGTAAAAAAAAACTGTATATTTACCACATACTTTCTGGTGGTTTATTGTTGGTAGTTGTACCCAGGAAAAGAACACTGCTCCTGTAATTTTAGACATGCTTATCCGTAGTATACAGAGCCAATCAATTTTAACGAGAATTCTACTGCCCAAAACATCCTCTTCACCATGTCCTCATAGCTAATTATTATCATGACCATCAGACTATAGATAGTGGTTCATAAGCAGCATGTAGACCTCCACTGATATACATAGAATGATATTGATAATTTATTATTAAGTGAACCACTTTTAGCAATGAAACAATTCGTCGTGTTATATACGTTGGTATACTTATTGTATAAGCAGCTTTCGAGTAAGTCACGTTAAAGAAAGTACATAACCTAGTTATTTAAGTAAATAATGTAGAACAATAGGATCTGACACCTGTCCTTACATCTGTGGAACGGAGACTGAATAATTCATCAGCCGCGCACGGCTCACGGGGTCACACTGTTTAGGATCCGACACACTTACTACTATTGTTTAGATAACACTTGAGATACAGGACGGTTAAGTACAACTAGAAGATACATATTATCTTTAATAACCATAGCTATAGTTACCCAAGTGTGCAGTAACTAAACTTTATTTGTTTGTTCGTGTCATGGTCGTGGGAATGTTGTATTGAGATCTTGTTATAACTGAACTTTATAGTTTCTAAGACTTAAATTAAACTGAGGAAAGAAGAACGCTTTTGAAAACTGGAGAACTGTAGCCCAGGCAAGAAATATTTGCGTGTTTGTCACGTTTACATACATATAGAGTCGTTGGTACTGAGGTCTACTAACGCAAATAAAGCCGGCCCCAAAATACCGCGAAATGGCAACATTTCTACCTATACTAATATCTCTATTGTTTTAGATAAACCTTTATAGACCGTGTAAAAATACGACTTGCATACTTGTTCAGCGTCATAGTAATCATCAGATAAACACAACATCTAGCCATATAAACAAAATATTGCAGCTGCCTAAGGTGCTGCTACGTAAGGTGTCCTAAGCGCACTATTAGTCATGTCCAGAATCTAACACTAGAGCTTGCAATATGCTCAAACTATAAGAATAAATATTTTCCCAATACGGTAGAGAGAGCATTTTCCTGTTCTAAAATATGATTCCTACAGGCAACTGTTATGCCTTTTTTAAAGTAGGTGACATATTATGTAACTCACTCAATTTCATTTAAATAATTTTCTACTAATGTATTTATAATGTTTTGTGTATTGTCGACAGATGGGTCGCGTGCCTGCTGGCTGTGTGATGATGCCACCGGGCTACGCGACGTTGCCGATGCAGCCGGCTTACAGAGCGCCTGCGCCTATGTACTACCCGATACACGATCCTGTGAGTACACATTGTTACATTAAAATTATAAAGTTACTAGGTACTAGAAGTCACACGGGGCTTCGCTCCCGTCATTCATTTGGCCACTGCTGAGCTCCTATTGGCCGTAGCGTGGTGCCTATGTTACTCAGTGATGATGTAGCTTTCTAACGGCATATTAGCTTTTTAATCAATGTAGCAATTTAAAACTTTAAATGCTATAAAATTCAAATTATCTACGTCGCCTCCTATGTACGATAGCCACAGGACAAGATTGGGTGGTCAGTGATTTAAAAAATTAACGCTCCAATAAGTCCTACTGTTGGACACAGAACTTCTGTGACTTTAGGCCACAATCCACACAATTATTTACTTATCGGGCTATTGGTCAGACACTTAGAATTACTCCTAGGGTAGGTATGTGGGTTGCCTCACGGTGTTTATAAATGAAAACATAAATTATTGTATAGGTACCTAATAATTTTAATTCTCTAAGTAATAATATTTTGTTATCGTCCCATTAGCGCATGCGCCGTCGTCGCTCCCCGCGCGCGGCCACCGAGCGGCGCCGGCGCGAACCTCGCGATAAGGACTCTCAGCTGGCTCGCTCGCTCGAACGTATCCACCGCAAGCGGCGACCTGACCGCGACCATATCACCGACGCTGAACTTAAGAGGACCTACACTGGACTCGACAGGTAAAGAGAGAATCCTACCTACAGAGAATCTAGACGAAGGACGCAGTAAACACATACAGCCCAGCATGCACAGACAAGACACAATCTAATAAATAATTACAATACTAAATCAGGATCAGTCTCTTTTTTATCAAGCAAGAAATATGTTTTTATTTGAAGTTAGAGGGCAGGTAACAAGGACCTAGGGAAATGAACTAAGTTCACTAATAATTGGTAACATATTTCAGGGCTTACGCGGAGCAGTTCATTGCAGTGTGCGACGAGAGCCGAAACGCAGCGGAACAACACGACTCCTTAGCATCCACCACAACCAACAGCGATACTAGCCAGTCAAACCACGAGATAGTTTGAAAATCAACGCTTTCAAAGCATTGTTCCTCTTTAAGAGCTGGCTACTAGTTATCAATATTGCTGCTAAACGATAAAGCTCCTTGTAGCAGCTACAATTACCCCATCTGTACATTTAGGCGCTTCATTACATTTTAATTTTATAAAATGTATGACAATTTTGTAACGAAATTAAAGTCTTATTTTAGGAAGTAATTAAATTTAATGTATTCAATTGGTTTTTAGGTTTATAAAATAGCGCCACGATATTTATTCGAATGTATAAACCGAAATATTTAGGTGTAAGTTGAAATACTCTTAGGTTAAGAATTAAGTAACTGACTAAGCATATGATACCAAACCTAACAACGTAGCTTCATAAGTAGCAACACGTTGCAATAGATGTACATAATACTATACCCACTAATTTTAGGTTTAACAAACACAATCATTTATATTTATTTATTGTTTATTTAGACAACTACTTAGTAGTTGTTACAATTATACTTACATCTAAAAATTTAGTTATCAAATGCCCAACATTTTAGTATAATATGCGTAATAAAACTAATAAAGTAACACTGGGTATTTCTACAATTTGAAAAATATTACATTTAATTCGTGTATCTATATAACATCTATGAAAAAAAAACGATTATTATAATACTTTAAACATACTAAGATTCGAGGGGTAACTTTTCTGTAATGATCATACGAATGGATTTTTTCTATAATTTTGCTCCGTGTTAGTCTAGCACGGGATTTTTACTGATAGCTTTTTAAAATGAACGTTCAATTGATTTTTAAACTCATTAAAAATTTATTATTTTTAAAACTTGGGTTTGGAATTTTTTGGTATACGTAGATGATATTTTGCTTACTTCGCTGTCACTGTTCGCTGTGCTGTAAGTAGCACATCATCATCATTTCAGCTCAATGACAACTATTACTGGACATGGGCCTCACCTAATTTCCGCCACGGCCACTAAGCAGCACACTTTTATGAAACTTCGTTGTAAAATTTTATATTTGGCTATAAATGTCTTGTTTATCACAAAAGGAAAAAAACCTTGTAAAATAAGGACCCTCAGTTTTTACTAACACTACTAACAAGAATTTGTAAAGAAATGTACGTATCGTCAAATATCTGTGTTATACTCTGTTTTAAGTCTTATTTATCTAGTTTTACTTCTATGTTCGTTTATAGAGATATTTTTTTTATTTATCGATTTAAACCAGGCTCCAAATACTTTGGCCACTAAGAAAATGTCAGAAACATCTCTATAAATACACAATTTAGTTTATATTATAGATTGTATCATCGAATGTATGTTTGTACATATAAAACGAAAGTCCATTGTACCTAAACGGTGCCAAATTGCGATCCCTACGATTGGTGTAAATATTAACATCAAAATTTTGCTCAATTTTACTCACATTACGTTCTAAACAAATATTTTATTTGAACTAAGGTTGTTTATTAAGTTTAAGAATATTGTAGATATCTATTGTTAAATTTTACTTAATAATAATTTAGTAGAACTCCTCTTTAAGGATCTAAATTAACTTTTTTAGAATTTAGTTTTCCTCAACATGTAGCTCTGTTACCATTACATTCTGGTTTTATTATACGTATTAGACCTAAGTGTAGAAATTTAGCAATACTTTCAAGGAGTTAAAATAGGGAACCGTTCTGTTAACCTGTTACTACTGTTAACCATGGTCTTATAAAAGGCGCAAAAAAGGTAGCCTTAGATAAAATCGCGAAATAGAAATTTGCCTTACTGAGGTATTACACAATACAAGCTTTGCAGAACAATTTCTTTTGTTCATGATTAGCACAATGTTCTACAAATTTTGTATCAGGTAAACGTACTTATGTTCTAGAGATTATTACTATAAGAGATTTTATGTAACTTGTTTATACCTAGTTTTATACTCTTCATAACGTAGACTGTAAAGATATTCGAATTTGTAAATAAAGATTGTTAAGTCGTGAATAATATCATACAGTTACTAAAGGCTCGCTGCCGCTCGGTGAAAATTAAGGTGTGCTTAGTGCCGCCCTCGCGGCACGTATTCGGTTATTTATTATAGCAACATTACTTATATGTTGAGACGAATAAATCTTTTTTTTTATAAAAAAAATGTTGTTTTCTCTACATGACACGGCGATGTTAGTGGGCGACCACCTTAACCACTGCGCCACACTGCGCGGGATATTGGTAAGGGAGTAAGAGGCCCTACAGACAGACTATCAGTCCGCCGGACGATGATGGCCTGTCGACTAAGCGCGGAAGGCGACTTTCCACGCTTAGCTGACAGGCTGTCATCTTAAGTATTAAGACTTTTATGAATATAATATACATTTATTTGACTACAAATGTTATAACATCTACATTGCATAATACATTCAAAACTCATTATCACTGAGCGCAGAAGCCCTGCCCGGGGCCGCGCTAGGCCTGGCGCTGGTCAGCCTCAGCTCGCTCTCCGAGGAACTGTCCAGGGAGTCACCCGCCTCCCCACTCTCCACTCCTGGCGACAATTATTTATATAAACTTCATATACACAACGAATAAAAGTTGTGTATGATGATCTTAATTAACTGATGGAGTTCATTCTGTAATTATTAGACATTGCTATTGTTGACAATTGATTTAATAATGACGTCCTTTACAGTATTTTTGATAACAACATGAATGAAATGTTTAAAATTTATTGAATTCCATTTTTATTATTGTTTTTTTAGTGCATGCAATTATGTATTTCTTATTGATTATAATATTATTATCCTATTCAAATACAATATCTATTGTTTATTAATGAATAAATGAAACTTTACAGAAGACGCCTAAAAGTGCACGGTGTATAGGTAAGGACTTACCTTCGACAAGTTCAGCGAACTCGTCATCGTCAGCGATGGCGAGGGTGCGCGTGGCGGGGCGGGGGCGGGTGCGGGGCCAGCGCGACCCCACGTCGCCACCACCTAGATAACATTTGTTGTCGATACATATATTACAATTAATAATAATAATAATAATAGGGGCAGTCGACCCCCTCTGGGGCAGTCGTTATCTTCTCATAAGATTAACGCAAACTTGGAGGGCAGATTAGTGTGGCTTTTCAAACACTTGCCATATAAACAAAAAAATGTACTGCAAGTTTAAATGAAGAGCCCACAAACCGCAGGGCAGCTAGTGGCGAGCTGAATGTGAGTGGCGACACTGCGGTCCTGAATGCCCCTGAGAGTCGGTCTAGGCCTCGTCTCCAGCACGTCTTTGTTGGCTGGCTGGAGTGGATCTCCAAGAGCGACCACAGGACTCTCAACTCTGGCTTGCCTTAACCAGCTGACCAGAGAGGGGTCGCCAGAGCTATAGGCTCGGGGGTGGAAGTGTCATTTTTCAATGGCATAATTACGAGGAAACCCGCTCCGGGTCTCCGCTTGGGACCCGCGATGGCGAAATCGGCGCCGCACCGCTCGACACCCCTAGCCGCGCACTACGGTGTTGCCCTGAGACCCGTGGACTTCGGCCCATGTCGGTTGTGGAAGGGGCCCATCTAGTGTAAGGCGAGTCACCGTCTGCCCCAATCCTCATTTAACAACATATATTCACCGCTGGAGGAGGCAAGCAGGCGACGTAGTTCCCGTATGCCATATATCACCATTCCACCGAACACCCAAACCCATAGCCCAATTTTATTTGACTCCATAACATCATTCAATAGCTTTACACTTATCAGTGACAAATCATAGCTGTACTACAATAGTGCAGCTGTGATATGGCAGCGGTAAGTGTCTCATCCCATTCTAAATTAAAATTCTTTAAGGGCCTCTGCGTGTTGGACCTGTGTCCCCGCGTAAGCCTTCCAAAAAGACCGGGTATACTTCTCACCTTAGAGAGAAGTATAGCCGTGAAAAAAGAGACATAATAATAATATTCTACAACATTCACACAGCGCCATCTAGTCCCACATTAAGCAATTATATTTGCTTGTGTTATGGATACTAAACAACTGATATACTACTTATATACATTTTTTTTTTTGTAAATATATACATATTATAGATAAATTACACCCAGACACAGAACAAACCTTCATGCTCATCACACAAAGATTTGTCCCGGGTGGGGATCGAACCCACGACCTCCGGTTTAGCAGTCAGGGTCACTAACCACCAGACCAACAGGCCAGTCAAAATCAATCAAGTCAAAAACAATTAAATTAATACCTAAGTATTTTCTACCTATAATGCAAACTCCTTAGTCTCCCACTACAAAGCAACTTACGGGTCCTCTCTATAACTAGAGAGCAGAGAGTTTGCGTCGGAAAATTGTCGAATCTAAAAACATGCAGGTATGGAATTGTATTAATAACTCACAGCAATAATATTTCTTAACTGGTTCTAAACACACAACACTGATAATATAATTAATTTATTAGTTACTTTAAGCTCCCATTTGAGTACGTACCGTAAATCTGTCTATCCGAGAAGTCGGAGTCTGATCTCGAGTCGTCTTCATCTCGTATCTCGTCGAGCGAGTCTCGTGCCGCCATACTACCGAAAGCTCGACGAGCCTCCGCAGCAGCTGTACCTAACCTCAGGGAATTATCATTACATTTTGCACGAGCTCAATCAAGCACTTAAGGTAACTCAGTCTGTTTGATATTTTTAATTTTTTTTTTTTTTTATACCACGACTGTGGCAAACATACGTACGGTCCGCCTAATAATAAATATAAAATATAATAAAATATCTTTAAATTATTTATGCATCCCTCATCGTGCAAAGAAGTTAATACTGAATAAATATATAAACGAAATAGTGTATTTTATCTTTCTTTCTCTTGATAACATCAAAACAAAATCAGGTGGATCACGCATCCTAACTTCAATGTCCAAATTTAGACCTACCCAATACTACAGTTGGTATAGGTACGGGTATTGTCCGAAATTACTATTACTAATTAGCCTAAGTATACATTAACATTTTTTTTGCTTCTTCAATTTCAATAACCAACAGAATAAATGATGGGAAACTCACCGGCAGTTTTGATCCTCAGTCGAGTCTTGGGTCTGGTCGCCGGTCGCGGCTGTTTCACTTCACTCAGATCTTTGCCATCGTCACTCGAATCGACTTCATATTGAGTTATAAATATTAAAGTTACATTAGTATGTATGTTTTAGTAACATTCACAACACTAGTTTATTGTGCACTACACTAGTCCTGCGTGACACTTCCTCTTCCCTTTTGAACTCTGCGATGAACGCTGTGTTAGCTGTATGGAGGATTTAATAAATAAATTATATCTCAAGAATTCTTACTTTTAATACTGAAGATCCCAAACCTCAATAGGTTATGGGCCCAGGAAGTGGAAAAATACAAGAAAATAAAGTAAAGAGCAATAAGTTGAAAATTTTACAACACGCGGTTCGTTCAGGATGGAGGTTGCAAATGCCATGAGGATAGAAAAATTTGACGGAAAGAACTTCAAACAATGAAATTTCAATTAATGTGTGCCCTGCGAGCAAAAGGTTTAAGTATTTTCAAACCGAAACCTACAGAAACTGAGGCATTAGTTCGATGGAACAAAGATGACGGCATGGCGATGTTCATACTCACGTCATCGATGGACCTCAATCAAATAGCTTTAATTGAAACCTGTGAAACGGCCAAGGATGTTATGAACAAACTGGAATCTATATATGAACAAAAATCAGAATTCAATATAATGATGATTCATGAACAATTCTATCAATATACATATGTGGTAAATGATACCATGGCACAGCATGTCTCGAAAGTGGAAGGGCTAGCTAAGCAGTTAAGAGAAAGTGGAGAAAAACTAAGTGAAACGGCGATAATAACAAAAATATTAAGTACATTACCACCTGCATATCGGTCTCTGCGGCAAGCATGGTTGTCACTTGATCCAAGTAATCAGACTATAAAGAACTTAACTTCACGATTAATTGACGAAGAAGCAAGCTTACAGAAAGAATCAAATGATGAAACTGCCTTAGTGACTACCAAGAAAAAGTCAAAGCGAGGTAACAATAATATGAAGTCTGTTAACGCCTCTCCGAGTGACACAACCAACTCAAGACATAGATTTGTGTGTTATAACTGTAACAAGCGAGGTCACTTTGCAAGAGATTGTCGGATACCCAAGAAATCTGGTTACAAGAACCAAGAGCAGCATAATATGTTGGCATTTAACTCTGAAAATGCTTTAACATGTGTTAATGAAGAAGATGTATGGATATTGGACAGCGGAGCATCAGCTCACATGACATTCAGACGTGATTTTTTCTATGAATTTAATGAATATCATAGTAAAGATAAGAAAACAGTTAAACTTGGGAATAAGCAAGTTGTTCCTGTTTGTGGTAAAGGCTCAATATTAATAAGAAGAAAAGTAAATGAACAATGGAAGGAAAGCATCTTGGAAGATGTGATTTATGTTCCTGGATTACATAGAAACTTATTCTCCGAGGGTGTGGCAACAAGAAAAGGTTATATAATTACAAAAGATAACCAAACTGCTTCCATAATTAAAAACAATGAAGTTGTGATGTCTGCATATCTGAAAGAAAACAATCTTTTTGAATTGAAGATTATAACAGTTGTTCAAGAGAACTGTAATGTTGTGCAATCAGATATGAAGGTGTGGCACGAGCGTCTTGGGCACATTAATGTCAAGGAACTTCAAAATATGTGCAAAGCTGGCGGGATCCCTGTTACATTGACAGGTAATGACAAGTTTATATGTGAGGCTTGTCAATATGGTAAGCAAGCCAGACTACCATTTAGAAAATCAGAAAGAAGTCCATGTCAGGCTGGGGATATTGTTTACAGTGATGTTTGCGGGCCTATAGAAGAACCATCAATATCAGGCAAGCGATATTTTGTTCTATTTAAGGATGGTGCGACTAGTTATCGTCATATCTATTTCCTTAAACACAAGAGTGAAGTTCTTCATTATTTCAAGCAATATAATGCCATTGTAAACAATCAATTTCATCGTGATGTACATGTATTACACACGGATAATGGCACAGAATATGTAAACAATGAATTCAAGAATTTCCTATCTAGTAAAGGAATAACACATGAATGTACTGCCCCTTATACCCCACAACAAAACGGTCGAGCTGAAAGAGAATTGAGAACAATTATGGAAAGTGCCAGATCAATGCTTTATGCAAAGGACGTTCCTAAGAATTTATGGGCAGAGGCAGTCAGCTGTGCTGTTTATTTATTAAACAGATGTTCGTCAACACAGACTGTTAATATATCTCCATATGAACTTTGGTTTCATACAAAACCAAGTTTGAAACATATCAGAATATTTGGCTCTGTGGGATATGTGCATATTGCAAAAGAACGAAGAAAGAAGTTAGATAAGAAAAGTAATAAGATGATATTGGTTGGTTATGACAATGAAAACTATCGAATGTATGACCAAACTACTAAGAGGATTACTGTATCAAGAGATATTAATTTTGATGAATGCAGCACCGATACAGGATCAAGACAAAACTATATAGAGGTCAAGATTAATGAAAAGAAAAGTGAAAACCAACCTGTGATAGAAGAAACTGCAGGGGATAACTCTGATCCCGCATCTGACGATAGTATGCAGAGTTTGGACGACAGTGACATATCTTATTATCCATCAGAAGATATAACTATAGATGAAACCAGGAATATAACACTCAGGCCTAGAGCAGAGAAGAATAGAAATGTTGAATTGAATCTAACTGAAATAGATATTCCAAGAACATTTAGAGAAGCTATTACCGGTTTTAATCAACACAATTGGAAGAAAGCCATTGAGAGTGAGCTTAAATCACATGAAGACAACAATACATGGACAATTGTAAACAGAACAGAACAGAAACCTATAACATGTAAATGGGTGTTCTGTACAAAGAAGAATAGAAAAGGAGAAATTGAAAGGTACAAAGCTCGCCTATGTGCGCGTGGTTTTACCCAGATAAAGGATCTGGACTACAAAGAAACATTCTCTCCGACCACCAGGTATGATTCCATTAGATTGTTGCTGAGCATAGCAGCAAGAGAAGACCTTCATATTGAACAATTTGATGTGAAGACGGCCTTCCTGTATGGGGAGCTCACAGAAGAAATGTACATGGAGGTGCCAGAGGGTATTGAAGTAGATGACAATAAAGTATGTAAGTTGAACAAATCTTTATATGGTCTTAAACAGTCTTCACGTTGTTGGAACAAAAAGTTTAGTTCATTTTTCACTACATATGGTTTCAAAGTATGTAATGCAGACAATTGTGTTTTTGTAGGTTATTTTAACAGTTTCAAGGTTTTTCTAATAATATATGTTGACGATGGATTATTACTATCAAAAAGTAGAGATGTTATATCCATTATTATGAATGATTTAGGAAAGAATTTCGAAATTGAAAGGTTAACTTTGAATGCTTTTGTTGGCATAGAAATAACTAAAACAAATAACTGTATTGGTATTAACCAAGTAAAATATATTGAAAACTTAATAAGTAAGTTTAATATGTGTGATGCTAAAGGCTGTGGTACGCCAGCAGATGTAAATGTACAGTTGTCTAAAAATGTAGATGTATTTATCTCTAATTTTCCATATAGGGAATTAGTGGGAGCTTTATTATTTTTGTCTTCAGTATCTAGACCAGATATAAGTTATGCTGTTAATTTAGTAAGTAGATACGTTAGCAACCCAGGAAAGCCTCATGTAAATGCTGTAAAACGAATAATTCGTTATTTAATTTCTACAAAGACAATGTCAATTGTATATAATACCAATACAGAATTGATAGGTTATTCAGATTCCGACTTTGCAGGCGATATAGACTCTAGAAAGTCTACAACAGGATATTTATTCTTAATGAATGGTGGACCTGTCACCTGGGCAAGTAGAAAACAAATTACTACAGCCCTGTCAACGACTGAATCTGAATATATGGCTGCCAGTGATGCAGCAAAGGAAATATTGTGGATTAAACAATTTTTATTAGATATAGGTGAAGCACAAACCTCTGTTGTATTGAATATAGACAATCAAAGTGCAATAAAATTGATAAAGAATCCAGTGTTTCATAAGCGAAGTAAACACATTGATGTGAGGTACAATTTTATCAGAGAAAAGGTTGAACAGAGAATAATTGAAATTAAGTATGTAGAGAGCACACATCAGTTAGCGGATTTCCTAACTAAACCGTTGCCACTCAGTAAATTTAACTTTATAAGAGATAGTATACTAAGTAATTGTGTTTAAGTTTGAGAAATATAATATATGAGATAGTGTACTCAATATTATTTTTATGTTTAAGTTTGTTAAGTCTTGGCAAGAATGAATTTAGGTTAGATGATTTTAATATATGAGAAAGTGTCCTCAATATTAATCTTATTTTTAAGTTTAGATTTGAGAGGAATGTCTAAGTTTGAGAAATATAATATATGAGCTAGTGTACTCAATATTAATTCTATTTTTGAGGTTGTTTAAGTTTTGTAAGAAAGTAAATTTAATATATGAGAGAGTGTACTCAATATTAATTAGTAAGTTTCCTTAAGTTTTGTAAGAAAGTAAATTTAATATATGAGATAGTGTACTCAATATTAATTAGTAAGTTTCTTTAATTTTTGTAAGAACTTTAAATTTAAGTGGGAGTATTGAGTTATAAATATTAAAGTTACATTAGTATGTATGTTTTAGTAACATTCACAACACTAGTTTATTGTGCACTACACTAGTCCTGCGTGACACTTCCTCTTCCCTTTTGAACTCTGCGATGAACGCTGTGTTAGCTGTATGGAGGATTTAATAAATAAATTATATCTCAAGAATTCTTACTTTTAATACTGAAGATCCCAAACCTCAATACTTCATCTACAAAGTTATTATCAATGCATAAATTATGTACCTACCCACTATCTGTAACAAGATGGCAACTTCACAAATTTCTTTTGAAACGCGAAAATTATGAAGATAAATGTTTAAATGGATGTTAATAACTTTTCACGCAAAAATCATGAATTTTGACCAAATAGTAAGTCTATTTTAAATGTCAAGACAGATGGCCGTGGTATTATTTATAATTGAATCGTGCACAAAAGACAAAAACTAGTAGTACCAGAGTCACTGAGCTTCCCCAGCACATCTTCAGCCTCGTACTTGTGAATGAGCTGCATGATGGCAGCCTGCTGCTCTTCAGCCGCCTGGAAGTGGTAACATAATAGTCTTGATACGACAATAAATTTGCACAACTTGCATGACTCTCGCTGGAAATCAACGCGAAATTGTGTATGAGTATCCGAAGCGGTTACCTCAGCCTGAGCACTCTCCAGCACACTGAGCTGGTGCTTGAGCGCCTCCACGCAACGGTACCGCAGCACGTACTGTTCCCACAGCTGTTCTATTTCACTCTCCAGCGCTGTCAGCTCGCCCTGGTACGCTGGCCTGTGATACAGTGACAGTAACAAGAATCACTAACATAGATCCTTCAAGAAAATAGTTGACTACATGTAATGTTCAGAGACCAAAAACATTAATTGAGCGACAAAACAGACGTTATCAAAATGGTTTGTGGTCTTATCAACAAGCCAGCCACTAGCGACGACACGAATTTAGATATTTGGTCTTTCCGAGATTTCCTGACGCTTCTATGTTTTCGAAATAGCCATATATAAAATACGGATTTTAAATATTTTACAGTGACCATGACGCATTGTGTGCTGTTTTCGTATTAAGTAACTAAAGATCATTCAAAAATATGTATTCCCTAACAGTTAAAATGATACATACTTAATCTTCTGAACAGTATGTAGCCTCTTCTCCGCACGGAGCAGTTCCGCTTTCTTCCTCTCAAGTTTAGCGTCGAGAGCAGATTCGCTAGCCGCCACGTTGTCGATCTGCTCTCTGCCGAGAGACACCTTGTCGGTGACAGTGTCCAGAGCACGTCGGAGGCAGGCTTCCATCGCTGACATGTCTAGTGGGCGGGCGAGAGCTTGCTCGCGGTGTTCCTACACAATGTACCAAATTGTGCGGAATTCGAATAAGGTAGTTTTACAGCGCGTCTAGACTATGTGATAATCTAGACTATAAAAAGACACCGCGGGTTTTAAATTAAATTTTCACAGGGTATAAATATTTATGTTTTCTATTGACAATGGTTCCGAGCCTGTGTGTAATAGTAGGTATATAGTGTTTTCCAGAAGTGAACGTGTAAAGAAACCAGAGTTTTTTTAATTCCGAGAGGGTTATTAAAAATACATCTCACAAGAGCAACAGAAAGGCCAGCCATACCACAATATGGTGTTGCAGGCGCCCATAGGCTACGGTAACCGCTTACCATCAGGCGAACCGTACGTCTGTTTGCCACCGTCGTGTTATAAAAAAAAAAATCAAAGGGATCTTTCCTTACCTTATTCTCAGGCTCCTTAGCTAGTAGATCGTACAAGAAGGCACCTTGTGCAGTTATATCTGTAGCAAGGACTCGAGCTTGCTTTATCTCACTCAACTGAAACAAGTTAATCTTTAAAAGCACTAAACCTAATCGTTGACACTAGGTCTACTAGATAATTACCTATATATCTTGGTAGGGTATTTATTCAACGTAAGCATTTTAACCATTTAACAAAATATACCTAATTAAATTTGACACCCAGATAGGCATACCTTGTCATGGATTAACATAATTTATATATAAAACTTAATTATACAGGGTGTATACGACGATACGACATTAAATGACAAGGCAGCCAGTGTTAACCCTTATAAACATATTCTAATATAAATTATTTAAAAAAAAGAAAAAAAAAAAAAAAAAAAAAAAAAAAAAGAAAAGCTACACATTATTTAAAGTCGAAAAATTTAAGAATATAAAACTACACATTATTTTTCTATCATGACGTTTTCGACATGACGACGACAACAGTGCGGAACAGAGTAAGAGATAAGATAATATGAAAGAGTCAGAGATATTTAAATGAATTGAATGACGTAATGACAACATACGATCAACGTAAATACCTACAGGTTGTTTAAAACTGTGAACAACTGTGACATAAAGAAAGTACATTTGCGTCTAAACTATTGCAAATTTCTGTTTAATTTTTTTGGTATAGCCTTCTAACATCACATGCTACACGTGGTTTCATTTAATGTCGTATCGTCGTATACACCCTGTATATATATAACATAATTAACAATAGAACTTTGTTTGCTTGAATTTGATCCCGAGGGTCACATTCACGCAATCCTAAACATAGGCTACATAAAATAACATACTTAGGTACAGAAGTTACCTACGCATCGTATATCCATATGACTGTGTTGAAGTCAAAAAAGTTTTAAAACCTAAACATTATTTAATAGTAGAGAAATTTAATAGTAATGTTACTCTGCTGGTGACGTCATAGCTCATAGGGGTGTCCTGTTGTTGGTCGTCGCTGACGGGCGAGTCAAGCGCGGCGCGCAGCAGGGTGGCCACCTTCATGAGCTCGCGCACCGCCCACCCGTCCGCGCCATAGATCCTCTTACCGTTCAGCTTTATGTTGGCGCGGGAGTGCTGAATATACAAACATGAGTTTTAGGAAAAGGGTCCTACACATAATACACATATAACACCTACACACGCATAGCGTCACGCCATTTTATGTGGTTAGAAGTCAATCACACCCCAATTTCGCCAACTATGTTAGGTCAACGCGAGATTCGTTAGAGAATTAGTAAATAAGAAGCACACCTATGAGGGCCCAGTACTCACAAACAGTGCGATAGCGTGTGTGACCAGCGCTACTCTCTGCTCCACAGTGTCCTTGCCACCAGCACCACCAGCCAGCTCAGCATCAGGCTCCACCCTGGTCGCTAACCACCGCAGGCACTCCTCCATCAACTCCCAGTTCGGTATCCTAAAGCTCTCCAAAGATATTGGCTTTGGAAAGCCCAAGACACGCATGGCTTCGCTGAAATCTTCCAGTAAATACACATTAATATTTTTTTAGTTATACATATTTAATGGAGGCCAAAAAAGCAACTTACTTCTTAAATCACGGTAAGACATATTTATTTATTACCGTAGGTAGCGAAAAATATTTTTTTCTACGATGTAGTTGCCAGCAAATGTTTATAAACAGAAGTTACCATAGCAACCTATCTGACGTCTGCACTCTACATCCACCAACCTCTAATATAGGTCAATAGTTTTTACTTTCTGTACCTATCTATGGTTATAAAAAGGGGTAACATTTAAAAATTATAAAGCGATGGTGGCTGAATGGATAAGGCACCGGCGTGCTAATCACGCGGTCAGAGTTCGATCCCGACCGGCAGTACCAATGAGGATTCCACTTTGTGGAATTTATATCTACTAGTCAAGTGACTTACCTACTATCTGCTAACGGTGAAGGAAAACATCGTGAGGAAACCCACATACCCTAAAAGAAATTCTATGAGTGTGTCTGATCCACCAACCCGCACTAGGCCAGCGTGAGTGGATTATGGACTAAACCTTCTCAGCTCTCTAGTTAGAGGAGAGGAGACCCGAGCCCAGCTGTGGGACTTGTTGCTGATGATGATGAATGATTTAAAAATTTAGCAAATTTGTAAAATAAAACTCAGTTTACCTAAGTATTACATATTTATTACAATCAAAACTAATCAAGCCTAATTCCTAATTGCATCATTTCCTTAGAGCACTAAGGTAATCTTCATAACATTTAGGTAATTTATTTAGATAAATATTTAATACAATTATTATCGAACTCTATTATTACGAACCGTCTTATCCTACATAGTATATATATCCTACGTAGTACATAGGAAGTAGATAGGCGCTCCTCAATCTATCATCTAACTAGCTAAATATCTATTAGGTACCTACTACAAAATAAAATCTATAAATTATTTTATTTTTATTTTTACTTGTAGAATTTATTACTTTTGTCGTAATAGCTTCCTGCTATTACTAAATTGGACATACTTAAACATTTATATAATTCCATGATTGTTTATTATATAAATGCAGCTTGACTGTTCATAGAAATCGATAAAAAAATTTAAAATTAAAATAATACTATTAGCGTAGTAAAATTCTTACATCAGGCAAATTGCTAATAATAATTGAGTAGGCGCTTAACGTAGTTTTCGCATTAACCTATTGTTAGGTTCCTTCTGTGCCAGAGATTTATTAGTTTATTACTCTCCTATTTTTCTATACTACACTATGTAAGACAATAGGTAACTTTATTTTTATGTTACCCACCATGTATTACAGACTACAGTACTAGATAATACCTCCGGTACTTAAACTAAAGGTAAATAAAAAACAAAATAAAAACTCAAACAAAACTACTAATTTCCTATAATTACAAATAACTATTAACAGTCAAACTCAACGGCTGAGCCAATCTGAAGCAACTATTTCTGACTCACTACTTTCTTTAATCAAAATGTGAAATTCAGAACATGGAATAACTTCAGATTTAGTTTATAAACTCAGCCGATATGTGTATGCCCAATTTAATAAAAAAATCATAAGTCTATGTGAGTCGGTGGCCGGCCCATAGCGCGCTTGTGTGAGTCCTCACGTTTGATAGCAACACGCAAGCGAGCTGCCTTCAGGTGCCTAAAAAAAAATTAAACAGATTAAAATCGTGAGAAATATTTGAAAAAAATTTGCTTATTATTAATACCTTTTATCACATCACATTACATCTTAGAAATGTGACAAAAAAAACAGCTAGTTTGGACAATGAATCATTGTTATTTTGTCCCGCAAGTCTCAGTATCCACCTAGACTCTGGATTATGGTCTACAGATACACCTCTAAAACTCCTTAACTACTACTTACTACTATCAAAAGAAAAAACTATTCAACCTTTGTCTAATCCTCTCAACAGTCTCTGGAGCCGGTTCTCTCTTAGTAATGGTGGCATCTCTAATCAAGTTGCGTAACTTCTGCATACAATCAGCCAAGTTTAGTTGTTGTGAACGAGTTGTGTCCGATCTGATGATCAGGTAGCCATCCTTGGATATTTTGGTACTATGCTGGAATTAACATTATAACAAATTATTGTTCAGGGTATTTTAAACAATAACACTGTGAATCTGCCAACTATTTATCTTGTCAATTTTTTTTTTATACCACTACTTAACTGTACTAAAACAACACACAGAGTTTACATACGACCCTAACATCACTAACACCAAGAGGAGGAAAGATATTGTTTGCTCTACAGTTTCTGAATCTAGATATATGTTTACTAATAAATATTAGCCTCTTTAGATCCTTTTCTTTCATCATTACAACCAATTTAATGTCCCCCTGCGAGGCACGGGTCTCCTCCAAACATTTGGAGGGTATTTAGCCTACTATATCACACTGTCCAAACGAGTTGATATAGGGTTTTGCTTCAAATTGTCCTTTTCTCGCAGTGCTCTTATTGCTTATGATTACTCCCTTAGTTACTTTGTACGACACCTACAGTGTCCTACAGGATAAAATGGGGTAGTGACAATATGTGTTCTTAATCTGTCACTACATGAAATATCCTTTTCTTTATAACAAAATATCATCATTATCAGATGTGACAGCTACTATATTTTAATAAAATATGATTCCTATTTCTTTAATTAAATAAAATATGTAATGGTGCAGATAATGATTACTTACTAGTTCTAATATTTTTGCCTTTATATCAGGGTGTAACCAGTCCGCTTCACTTGGTTTGAACCTTAGATCCACTTTTGTGTGTACCTGGAATGTAACAGTAATATATTATTATAGTGTAAAATAAAGTGACTTTCCTCTGTATGTATATATATATATGTATGTACAGTTAGATCTTCTAAACCACAGTATGAATTTGATGTAGTTTTCACCAATAGAAAGACAAGGTTATTAGCGATATAATTTTACTACCTACATACCATGTAGGCGAAGTCGCAGGTGGTGACTGGTTAATTTATATTTTACACCATAGATGACTATTAGGAATTATATGATATAACAGCTGTTTAGTTCAAAAACTAGGCTGTTAATTAAATGGTTTATTAAGCTAGTTGGCTGCAACATATAGATTCATCATTATCATCATTACAACCCATAAACGTCCCACAGCTATACACAAGTCTTCTCCAAGGAATGTGGAGGGATATACATGGCTTGAAACTTCAGTTTTTCTGATATGGGAGAGAAGACATTAAGCCCATCATAGGATATTGGCTTATCAAAAAATAAATAATAATAATTTACATTGCTTGTCTTTAAGCGCTTTATAATACATAGGTATATCTTCAAATTACACATACCTTGTTAACATTCTGGCCGCCAGGGCCCGAGCTAGCACTGTACGATATTTCTAGTTTATTTATAGGTATAAACCCATTGAACTTCGCGTTTGGGTCTGGAGTCTGAAAAAGCAAAAAACTTAAATGAAGTGTCAAGTCACTAGAATCATTAAAATAAATACATAGCATCACGCCTTTTTCGCCGAAGGGGTAGGCAAAGGTGTTTCACACTCACATTTCGCCAGCTATGTTTGGTCCCATGAAATAGGGGGCGAGCCTATTGTCATCAACCGGGAACATTTAAAATTAATGAATTGTGTAATATACTTACGTATGCAGGTGTTGAGAGTTTCAGAGAACTATTAGGATACAATGTTTCCAATGCAATAGCGCTTTTATAAGCCATAGGACGTTTTAATAATATCGAGCCTGATACAGAATGGGCTATTTTATGGAAGAAACTGTAGCGTAATGATGCGAACGCCATGTTTATATAATTTAATGAAGAATGTCTACCAAAATAAACGTAATGCACTATTTTAGCAAAAGAAACTAATTCATTATTTAATTTCAAAACATTGAAATTGATGAAAGAGTTGATATAACCTCAAAATGCCTGAATCTAAACTTCAATCAGTTTCATTTCAAACTGACACTAGTGACAATGTCACAATGACACATTTGACATAATTTCATATTATTTCATAGACAATGATAGTGTTGAAAATTTTAGATTTTACCATTTTGGTTAAAATCCTTTTATTTATGCTATTACAAAGGTTTTTATTTTCATTAAATAAAATGGGTAGGTTATGTTTTACATTGTTTTAAATAGATTAATTTTTAGACTTTTAAATAATATTATCTTATTTGCGTTGTAATTATTGTAAACCATTTCATTGCTATAAAACTTGCACTGGTAGTAAAATGTGCTGCGTGCGTATGCCCATAGCGTGTTTCTGGCCAGAAAAGATTAAGTTGGGATTTAAGTTATAAACTAAAAAACCAGCTTGTAGGAAAAGCTTCTAGCTTTCGGGAAGATAGACTACAGCATTACAAAATAAATAAAAAAAAACAAGAAACAGAAACGAGAGTTAACACGATGGGGTTTATTTACTGCCATGGCCGATTCTACTGTAACAAATTTTAATTAAATTTAAATTTATAATTTTAATTATGTACCAATGTGCATAAAGACATATAGGTAGGTACCATAATTGGGAATTCTATAGTTTAGCTGCAAGACGGAAGCGTAATTTAAACATTTCATAAATGCAAATAGGTAAATAAAACGGACTTGGAAAGTATAAAAATAAAAGCCTTAGAGTGTAAAGAAATTTAAATAGTTTTTTCCACGCTAAGCCAGCAAAATTGCTAGTTTTAATTCTCGGTCAGAAAAACACGAGACATAAAATACCCGCGCACTGTTACGCTCCAGATAATTTAATTAGGATCCCGTTCCGCTCGACAGCGCCCTCTAACGTTTCTACTAGAATATTTAGACAACCATATTATATTTTCTTAAAAATTTGACACTACCACCGTACTCATTATAAAGATCATGTTAGAAAGTCATGCTTATGTAGGTACATAAAAATACGAGATAGCACGGAGTTAGCCAGGTTTTTATTTCGGGGAGTTACTTTTAAGTTGAATCGAGAAATTAAAGTTAATATTGAAGTCAAAATAAAAAAGTCGTTTGTAAGCGACTTATTATTTTTGTCTCTAAAAAAATAAAATACTCACTCTTGACATTTTGTCGATTGTTGAAGAACTTAGTTTCCTATAGTTGCCCCCTACTAGTAACTATTATCTAATCTGCCCCTACTACATCAATCATATAAGTATTTCTGTTGCCCCGACTTATAGCTATACCTACTTTTATGTCTGCATTTATGCAGCTTTGCGTGTTCGGCGATAAGTAGGAACTATAGATAGAATCACATAAAATAGCCCGCATTGTTCTCTTTCTTGCTACGTTAAGAGACGTTGATTAAATACTTTATTGAGTATTAATTAGGTAAGTATCAGATAATAACTAATCGATGCCGGCGTCAAAGAATGTTTTTACTTACTACGAACATAAGTATAGAGTAGTCTGTTCCACGCTCACGCTACGTGCTCAATCATATTATCTCTCATCGAAATAACTGTGATGTTATCTAACTAATCGGACATACTGTCTTATTACACCCGTGAAGAGAAGAACAGAGCGCCTAGTTCGAGTTTTTGCAACTCGATTTTTTCTCTCTCTCTTTCTCTTTCTCGATCTCGATTTTGATTGCGCTCGATCGTGAGTCGCGACTAGTGAGTGACATTATATTATTTTCATACGGACAATAAGTTACAGAATATTGTCACTAGTGTATAATACCTATATCTATTTGTGACTATTTTTTTTTCTTTTCCTTTTTTTAAAACTTTAAAAGACAAAACCCGCACTAGGGAACAAGCCCTGTGTCGCGGGGAGCTTTACAAACATGAAACTAACGGACACAAAGTACACCCAGACTAGAAACAAATATCTATGAATCACACAAATATTTGTCTCGTGTGGGAATCGAACCCACGTCACCCAACACGGCGATGTAGTGGCGATGCGACCACCTTAACCACTGCGCCACGGTGACAGTCGATCGACTATTCTTTATAGTGACGAATTATTTAAGAATACATAATGTCACTACCCCATCTTAACCCATGGGTGTCGTAAAAGGCAACTAAGGTAGTACCTTAAGCAGACAAGAGCACTGCAAGAAAAGGAAAATTTGAAACAAAGCCTATACCAAGTACCAACCCGTCTGGCCAGCGTGGTATAGTAGGCTAAATTTTTTCTACATTCTTTGGAGGAGACCCGTGCCCAGTAAAGACGGCTTTATTGTATTATGCTGAGATTGCTTTGTTAATATATAATATGTATAATTTAGTAATTGTTCCAAAGAACTGGCGTGGTACGTGAAGTGAAGTTATGCAAAGACTTCATTGTTTAATAGGTATGTCTAAGATGATCATTAATTTTGATGTCGTTTAGAGCGACACCTTTAACGATAGAAAAAGCCTTTGTTTAACAAATTAATAATGTAGGTATCTTACTTAAATTAAAAATTCACCGCTGTACCTTCGACTACCAAAGTTATCCATAATAATATTATAACTTTAACATCAATAATTTAAAAAGACAACCATTGAGTGTGCACAAATCAGCGTTACAAAGATATGCTACTGCTTTCATCAATTATGATAATGTGCTCAACGCAGCACGCGACACCGACGGCTTTCCTAATTCCGCACGGCCGACGCTTAACGATGCTTGTCATCGTAAATTTGATCTTAATATCAATTATAATTGCATGAGATTTGTCGAATAAAGTGTTAATGACTGTGAAACTCTATAAGGATCATTTTGCAACTCACGAATATCATTATCCGGTCAGTTTTCTATTGCTTAGAAAGTTGTATCTACCTAAATCTTAGTCATCGTCAACTAAAATCGAGAATTGATAGCTAACTGTTGAATTGAAAGGCTTGTATGAGTGTATTTGTGAATGTCAATCGGAGACTGTTACATGAATCATGGCATCATAGGCCATGATGCCATCGATTGCAATTCAAAGGAATCAAATCTTTTTAAGTGATCATTGCCGAACATGCCAACCCGATGTTCTGGCAATGCCAGACCAACTACCAAGCTGCTAGATATTATATAATATAACATTGAGTTCCTGCGCTGCCAAGTTGTCATTACACACAGCGATTTTCCGTTAATTCTGTCAATGTAGATTATTTAAACAAATTCATTTCGTTACATATCCAATTATATCGTTGCTAAGTATTAACACATTTACCGCTATACATTTTAATGATTCTTTACGATGTATTTTAATTACTTGCAGAGGCTTTAAATGACACAAAATAATAAACTACAGCTTTCCAAAACAGTTTCTATGTACCTCGAAACGAAAGCGCATAATAAAATTAAAACTGTTCACATTAAACATTCTTAATTAAATCGTGCACATACCGAAATTGTTCTAACTTCACGCTCTTCTTCTCTGGCCTACAATAAACATACGACTTTGTAGACCTCTGTCAATGTATACAAAATCCCCTTGATACTTCTCATGTTGTATGAGAATGTAAGACGAGATAGTTCAATTTATACTGGTCATTTAATTACTGAGAAACGAGATCATTTTGCAAGTTTAACGGGGGAAGTAACATGCGGTAATTGGCGCCTGATGAAGATGTTTTATTTTGTCCCGCTACGCTTTCAGAACTATTTATACCTCATATGAATGCTAAAGTACGCCAAATATTCTTATTAAAACCAAGAAATAATATAACTTTCGTGTTATAAATTAGCTAGAACCTCGCAATGATAAATATAATATTTAAGAATAATAGGTATTATTAAATACTTAAATCAACACTTGTGATTGTGATTGATTATAGTTTTAATTCAATCGTTTACAGTAAAGGTTCTTCCTCAGCTGCATAACAAGTCATTGTGTTTTTCCCCACTTGCATAACTAGACATACCATATCTAGGTATAGCCTAAGTTTTTCTATTAGTTTACGCAGTTTCTATTGATTATTAATTATATTATGTATAGAATGATAATATGCGTTTATTCCCATTTAACCAATACGCACAATGAATTAGAAACAAAACGGTTCTAAGAACAGATCTTTCTATCTCTTCTAGTTTCAGACTCGCCCATACTGATCGATTGAAATGTTACATTCTGTATAGCATCTTTTTATATTACAATATTAACAAGTCGTGTCAAAATTGTGCGACACGTAGACCGTAGCTCGCAGCGTAGGGAATAGGGATACAGATTGTACTTAGGTCAGTATTTTTTCACGACGCACAGAGTGGTAAAACGACTCAAAACCTGGCAATTAATCAAATTTCTCGAAATGTTCTACTAGACTTCAAACTTAATCCCATAAAAGGTAGATAAGTAATCCACGCGTCACTAGTAAAATCCCTACCTACCTGCTTCCGACTCCCCGTCCGCCACACAAGCAGTCAGAACTTCAGCAACTCTAAAAAACTATTATTTTTCCGTGCCATAGTTTATGTGCAAAGTGATTCAAGGTGCAAAAAGTGCTATGGATTCTATTAATCAAGGTATGTACTATATTCTATGATCCGTTTTATTTATTATGAGAGCTTATTCATGACCTACTTTGCAGTATATCTACATGCCTAAAAATATTGAATTTTTTCTTAATTTTTTTATAAATTCGTGTTTTTAAATATGTGCAACTCATCGCATCTGAATCATAGTAATATTTCAATAAACTAGAGGATATGTGCAATTATACTAGGTAGCAAAAACATTCACATATACTCAATTTTATTTTAACTCTGAAAACTGTCTCTTTACCCCCGATTTTCTAACAATTATTTTGATTGTTTCAGACTCTCTCTACATTGTGTCATATCTATGATTTGGAAAGAGCTTCATGAATTAGTTAGAGCTAGTCCGCAGCGATTGCTTGACGTAAAGCTCCAAGATTTGGACAAGAAGTTAGTGGAAGTGACAAAGTGCCCTGCTGAAAAAAATTACGAACTTTTCAAAACAATCAAGTCATTTAAAACGGTATATAAACGAAAGTGGTTACTGTACATAAAATATTGGTACTCTCTCACGCGCTTCTACCTATTGGTCAATTGTCAGAAGAGGCTGCGCCTGAGGCCCGCAACAAGCACTTCCGACTATATAGGAAAAGCTTCTTTAGGAAGTTTTCTAGAAAAGCCTGCAATGAAGATGTGCTGAACCGGCTTCTTTCCCTTTCATAAGTAGCCGACAAAGTGAGAAAAGGAGGAATAAACAGGCTTTCACAAAGCTGAAGATGAGACAATAAGTGATGATGAATGATGTTTTTTTACTACAATTTTAGTTTTATTTAATTTTTAAAGTTTTTTTTGTTTATTTTGTAAACCTAGAATTGAAGAAGTCATAGTTTTACTGTATTTCAACGTGCCTATATTTTATTCTTTGTTACTACAGTAAAAAAATTCCGTATTTAATTTAATTTTTTATTTTTCTCCTTCGCCAAATATCTTCAAAATCATATTTTTTAATGAAAAATATAATTTCTCGTCATGGGCCACCATTTTGGCCATGTTTTTGGTCGTTTTACCTATTTACGTCTGTGCGACGTGAACGCTTTATACAATTAGAAGAAGTAGGTATACAAGGTGTTGAGTTTCCCACACATTTCCTTTGAAATTTTGATAGTAAGTAGTTACGTTGTTACAATACTTCATTATCTACTAATCTTTTATTTTGTGCACGTTTCGAACAATGTTTACTACAGAAATTATGTTTATAGACTTTCGAAAATGTTATTCAGGTTGTCAGCAATAACCTACTGTATCCATTTGTTGAAAAGGAAAGAAATATTTTATTTTATTTATTTATTGGATAAGCTGTCGTGGTCTCTATTTATTATAACTCTACAAGCCCCCCCTCCCCCGATTAAATTATGAAAAAAGCTATTTTTGAACTTCGTCAAGCTAAGATATAAAATAAATTGGCGAATTTTGATAGAAGAACCCATTTGGAACTAGCTACACGTCTGTATTCAAACTTAGGCTAACCTTCGCTACGTCTGGAGCACTTTTGTCAAACATGCTTTCTTGAGAGTCCTCGAATTAATTAACTAACTATTAAGAAAAATAATAAATAACTTGAATAACTTCTACTTACTATTAAGACTGCTCAAATGTATTTATTATTATAACCCACCCTCGTCCCACTGTCGATAATTACTTGCTGTTACCGCGCTTATCAATTAGATTTGTACAGAGTTATTATTTCCAGTTTTCTTTCACATGAATGTCTACATAAGGTGCTTCTTTTTACTTTTTTACGTGCATCTGTATGTAGGTTACCTACCTAGTACACGCAAAGTCCAATCGCGAGCGTCATTATTTCTCAACAGAACACATTTTCAGTAATAAATACACAATTAAAAACTAGGTACAATTAACAATGACAAATTACTTGCATATTTGCTTTTTCTTGTTCGGTCTGATATAGTTCCGTATCGCAAGCCACAAGCCATGGCGAATAATTATTAATTAATTATATTTGCTGCCGGTATAACGCACTGTTACTAATTAAGTACCTACTCTAATAACGTGGATGAATGATCAACTTTCTATGAAATTTTAAAGAAGATTTTGATGACTCAATGTCTTAAATAATATGTGGTACCTAATGGTACCTAAGTATCTAAGCGAAATTAATTAAGTGACTACCGAATGAAAGTCTATCCTCATTATAAGACAAAATAATGGGTAATAGCAGACGTTCAATCTATACCAGAGGTTTAAATTTAGTGTTACTAGTAATAATTCATGTAAGTAATTGTTCATGCTGTATCTGACGAACAGGAAGGATACTAATCTTTCTACTCACTAACTAACACTTCTTTGCTGTGATTTCGTTTTTAGGCTGTGCTTTGGACTTTTTGACTTTATTCTAAGTAGAACACAAACCGACCAAGAGTACCAAAGTGGGCTCGTATTCTATCAGCAATCAAACGACTTCTCGGAACGATTACACGTTTGTCAGTCCATTAAACATTAGCTATGTTCTGATACATTGTCTGCTTCATGAACATTTATGATAGTATTTACGAGTTAGACACTTAGCGGTGATATCTATCCCCAGCCGCGTTACTCTATGTACCTCTATCTCGTAGAGAGGTGGTTATCAACAATCTTTCCGCCTTTCGATGTAATCAGGGGCGAGTTAACGCTGCACACAATAGAAATCGCGGATCAGTCTGCTGTAGGTACGTCTGGTTAATGTTCTCGTAAATTGTAATAAATACGTTTTTAATTATTTACACGGTGGCTGCGTTCGTTCTGTTTGCTAGAGAATCATTATGTTGAAGTAATAAAATGTAATTTGTATTTTTATTTTTATTAAGTAAATTATATATGTGTTATATGCGTATATATGTGTTATACTACAAAATCAACTGCATTTCCATCGTCAAAATAGCATGTCCCAAAGCAAAAACTACGTTGACATTCGTCACAGATACCTACTCTATAGGGTGGTTGTCAGGGAGACATCTGTTTCTAAGCACACAACCTCCTCGAAGTACAAAACCTTTTAATAATTTACTATTCCTACTTAAATAACTTTAGTTTATCAAGAAACTTAAAAATATAGGTAAATACGTCTCCTCATTTTGAATATACCTACTAGGTATATAACTTAAAATTCTGTTGCCTATCATATTTAACTTAACCGTTACACTACATTCCTATGAACATTCCGCGCAGACATGATGAATTCATGACATAACATATTAATGCGATATGCCGAGAGAAATCTGCAAACTATTGAGAGTGTGCAACGTACGACACGAGCGTTCACGAGCCGTGAACGCGACGATTGATCATCGACTAAGTCTGATACTATCTCAAATGTAGAATGCTATTAATTTTCTTTATTGTTGGACATGGTAGTCATGTGGCGGCCCATAGAACGTCAAGAATTTATGGACACACTCAAGAATATGTTACTGGTTTATGTCTCTGTGACCTCAACAGAATAATAACATCACAAGCTGTTCTTAAAGCCCAGGAAACAAATGTAATACCCATCTAATGTCAGGATATCTATTCCTCTTTTCTCTAGAACAGGTTGAAACAAAATTCTTGATTGATGTCAGCACAGATCTATCCAACCACTACAACACCACCACCTAAGGTTCCGCCATCGCGATGCGACAACAGCTCTTGTTTATTTTTTTCTTGTGGATTAAAGAAAATAAACTTTATGTTTATCTTATTATTTTATATATATATATATATATATTATATTATATATCTTATAATAGTTTCGAGTGGCATATGGTGGTGACAACGTGGTCATAAAATTATAGAGTTAAACCTTCCTCATGAATCACTCTATCTAATGATGAAAACCGCATGAAAATCCGTTGCATAGTTTAGAAGATCTAAGCGTACAGACAGCGGGAAGCGACTTTGTTATATACTATGTACTTATGTAGTTATGGTACATTATACGATACATTGAATGAAGTATCTCTAGCTTGAGATTATTTAGCGGTACGCAAATTGCAGCAGACTCGTTTGACACGCATTGTGGATCAATTGCGCACGCGTCGTTGCGTCTTCTATAGTGTGACGATCGATCTGTAGCTACGGAGACGCTTCATTTAACTACTGTACTGTTGGAGAATGCAAATATGGTGTTAGAGTTATAGGTGTGTAGTTCTTATTTAATGATGTTATTGACTGTACATTCATTCTATCTTGAAATTAACATTTGGTACTTATTTACTTACATGTACCAGTGGCGTAACTATAAAGTATACCATCTGAAGCACGTGACAAATTCATTGAATAAGATATCACAAAAAAATGACGTTGTACCTGGTTTACTCTATTTTAAGGGTTCCGTACCTAAAAAGGAAAAAACGGAACTCTTATAGGATCACTCCGTTGGGCCTGTCTCTGGCTATCTGTCTGTTCGTCTGTCAAGCACATTTTACTCCAGAACGTATAGAGGTATCAAGCTGAAAGGTAATCTAATCCGAGTGTCGATTATAGAGAACTGAATTGGGCGTTTAACTTCTATACTTATTTTATGATCTAACTGCAGTACCTAATAGAAACAAACAATATCTTTATACTCCTTACTTGTTTGGTAAACTGTTAAGTATAGATTTAGAGCAAGGCGCGGCTGTCTAATGAGCAGACACAGACACACCCTAGTAGTCAATGACCCTTGTCAGCAGGGCATGGGAACTAACTATTCCAATTACGTTAGTTATAATGTAAAACCACTAACACCTTGCCCCAAGGGGGAGGCGAGCGGCTTACTTAATTTAATGTCAGTTCTCAGGTACAATACTATAGACCCATATTTCCATAAAATGGATATGCAGTTACCTAATGACATTGTTTCTGAAATATACAGATAGAATATTAAATTCTTCTGAGCTAACCACAACCACTAAGGACTATCACTTCCCTACCATCCATGTCAAAAACTTGTATAACACGTACTTACATAGGTAAGTACATACATACGTACGTAGATACCTTATAAAATAACAAAAATATTTATAGGCAGTTCGTTTATAAATTCTGTTTTGAACTGATTAACAATGGCCTCAACAAACATATTTAAAAGAAAGCAAAGCAACTTTTGTAAAAACTTAAATTATTTAGCAACGTGAATCTCCATCATGGCCGTCTCTCATCAGCAGTTTCATGGAATTTGGATAATTACTAGCTCAAGTTTGAATCAATCGGTTCTAACTACACCACCACCAACCATTAACTGACAATAGCATTAACTGGATTATTTGCTGAATTTTGATTATTTCAAGTAGGTAGGAACCTAAGTAATTACTGAGCTAATGAAAGTATCAAACGATCTACGAAAATATTAGTTATAGGAGTAATAAGTGTTCCTTAATACCGTTTGCAACTTGCAAGTCAGTAGATAATTTACGTTTTAAACAGGTTAATAGCTTTATTACTGCTGGTACATATGCACAGCTCTTGATATATTATGATTAATAATAATGTAGAATTACTGTAATAATTAAAAGACGTTTTGAACTTTCACGGGCAAATTTTAAGTGAAAAAGCTTCCTATCTATTGGTTGGTAACAATCCAAGTGGAATCTTATTGGTTGCATTTCTAACGGGCCTCCCGCGGCTACGTTCACTCCGCGTCATCTGGCCGCACGCTCAACGCCATCTTCAAACCGGTCAGTCCACCGCGAACTACCGTGGGGGTAACGTCGTTGTCGCAACGATACACAATTTATATTCCCAAACCGGACCAAACCCTACCGGTATACACCATTATACATATATATTAGCTTTTATAACTAAAATTCAGTGTCAAGTTCATTGATGAAGTGCTAGATCGAGTTCGCTGTTCGCGAATAATAGTGCAACCTGTGATTTGATCTCGCGATCTACGTGACTGCATTTCTTTGGTGGTGTGAGTTTGCTGAAGTGTGAAAAGGTAAGTTTTTATGTTATTATCGGTAGAATGTGATGGTCGGACGGGCGCCGGGTGCGTCGTAGGGGGAGCTCGTGGCTCCCGCGAATCGATTGTCCCGGACTGCCGGCTCGATGGCTCGGGACCGTACACCGTACCTACGTAGCTATACCTAAGTGCGAACAGGAGCCGAGTGCTCAGGGGCTGTACATGTACACCCTCGCTCTCTCCCGCCCGCCACTCGCAGTATTTGTCGTTTCACTTCGTGATCTTGAACTAGCTAGACGTGGCGCGCCGGTTTTGTTATGTCTATGAATTATTTATAAACATTCTTCTATACACGGCTTTTTGTTTTTTCAGCTGCACTGAGGTGGTTATGGTACATGTTAACACCGAGAAATATTTATGAACTGTTATAACACTACATTTAATTATGATGCTGAATTGCTGATTCACTCTACCCTCATTTTTAACAAAAGAGAAACATCGCATGTGTGAGAAATTTGTTATGCTAACAATCTTGAATGAACATTAAGATGGCCTAAATATAAGTAGGTACCTACCTAACAACCTTAGTCGAAAAGTTTATGTGATGCCGAAATCTTACAGTAATGTGCTCTGAGGTTACATTTAGTACATACATACTATAATCGGTACCTACATTAAAAAACTAAGTAAGAACAAGATAAAACTGAAGGCATCACAGGTTCTTTATTGAGCTCTTTAATTCAAAGAAAATAAACGAATAAATACAATTAGAATTTTTAATTACCTACTTTACTCTAATAAACCTCAACATAATATTCAGAAAACATAATACCCGCCTACTTAGATGAAAAAAAGATGGGTCAAATTACCCTCGCCCACGTACATTTACGGTAGAAATAATATTTTAAATAAGTTAATAATGTTCATGTTCGTCGTCTACAGACAAATGTACAATTACCTATTTTTTTTTACTAATTTTCCTTCCCCTTACATTGGTATTTTCCAGACCAGTAAAGGATATAAAATAAGAACAACATTGATAATTAACTACCTAGGTAGGTTTGTGGTAGTGTGATCTGCCTCAACATTGCCAATAGTAGTGCTAAAATAAGAAAGATTCATGCCAATTTTAACACAGACCTAAGCTTCACTTTTTTTAACCGATTGCTTTGCCACACTGTGGTCAAAGTATTTACTTTTTCGAAACTATTTATCCAAACCTTAACTAGGTTTCCAAAAAATAACTAGTTTCTTGGAAACCATATAAAATACTCAATGAGTCTTAAAATAGGTCGTAATTTTTTCGGCCTCACAAAGATCACACAGATTCCCAAAAACTACGAGTACTACAATATAATTCTATCAATTAGCATTCATTCTTTAGCTGTATTTTTATTAAAAATACAACACATATAGAAAATACAACTAATATTGAAGAAATCTTTGCAACTAAAGAGACAAATCAATCATGTAATAAATAAATCTAAAACAATCGATAAAAAATAAAATCAAGAACTTTCTTCAAAACTTTGAAACATATTTATTGCAGTAGCTTATCTGAAAGAAGACGCAACGTTATAATAAGAAAGTTAATATATAAATTACAATGTATAAGACTATAATAACTGCTTGTTTTAATCATAATATAAGTCAATGAATAATTAATGACTGTTCTTCCGTGGCCAATGTTATTTCTATACTTTCGATTTTGAATTATTCATAGTGAATGTGACTATATTACGTCGATGTTGTCTCCATTAAGACAAGCTTACAAATGTTATTGATACTGCTATTCTAAAAATACTTGTATCTACATAGCATGATTTAAGATACGCTAAAAGTTGTATGTTTAGTATGAATAGCAGTCTAGTTCTAGACATAGGCTTCAACTAATGAGAGCCGTCATATCCTGCTTAGGATTATCCTGTGATCTTATGATTTTTTTAAAATAATTATATTCCGTGTAGATCATCTAATGTTCTTTTCTCTAAATTTTTCTTTTCATTTTGCCAGGGATTTTGTCGAAATAAACTGAGGATTTTTGATTTAAAGACGGCAGTCTAAATACACCATAAATGCTATAATCCAACATAATCTTTTAAAACTGTAACTGTAAAACAAAATGATCCATCATTATCAGGTCATTTTGTTTACCTATTTGCGGAAACGCTGCAACACACCGAGACTTATGCGCTTAATTTTTAGGAGCATATCTGTAGTTGTATGCTATATTAATTTGAGGAAAATTTATATCCAAAGAAATTAAGCGCAATGTAATGATGTTTATGATTAATTACTGCCGCGTCTGCGCAGACCGTACAATCAGACCGCGGCGCGTGTCCTCCTGCAGTAGATCGAGTGTCCATTTGACATGTTTGTTTGTTCACACTTCGTTAACTTGTGTAGCTCTATTTATAAGATTATTTATTGCACGTTTGCTATTTGGCGCGTGTTAAGAGAGGGCTATGTCCTGCCCTAAACTGCAATAGGCTGAATTATTTGATTGATGTCATTTGGTAACGGAACTATGACCACAAAGGAAGGGATGGTTTTAACCGTGCACTTCAAAGTTTGATTGTTATTACTAAAGACTCACGATGCCAAATATTTCCGAAGAACGAATTCGGATCACGACAATCCAATTTACACGAACTGAGCTGCTGAATTCAAACAATTTGCTCAAGTAAGCACATCACGAGATTCATTTAGCCAATCTTGCAAATGTGTGCTCGGCGAATCAATAGACAATACTAAGTTTGGTCTAGACTAGACGCCGTAATACCAGTCCCATTATTTTGTAGACAACGCTTTCACTTTAAACTATAAAAATGCAAACGAAGAACTAAAGAATAGATTTTATTTTATAACATGAAAGGCACGTACGTATTCTTTAAAATCTGAGAAGGAATAATAACACATTGGCCGTAACGGTCATTCATTACAAATATGCTTTGTAATCATGTTAGTCATCAGTAGAACAGTATTATTTGCTAGGTGAAAGTCACGTAACAATTTCAAATAATGTTAAATATTACAGTAAAAGAATGCGTTCGAACATCTTTGTTATACTTTCCCAAATCCGTGATAGACACGGCATCGCGCCGACTTTCCAAGAGGCGTCGATGTTATCTGCTTTATAAAAATGAGGCTCGTTTAGCTCGCGAGCTAACAGATACGTAGCCATTTTAGTAATTAAGTGCGCTTTGGTTTAATTATTCTGTAACGCGGACACCGGAACGTGTATCCGAACGAAGCCACCAGGCGTTTTAATTCGAAATTTTGAATGTTTAATACGGTAAATGGCTTTTCGTGATTTCTGCGTCCATTACCAACTTACCAGAAATAATGTTTCGACTTTAATTTTCGAGTTATTTTCGATTCACTGAGTTTCATAAAATAAGCTTACATCGTTAGTTAGATAAGATTCTTAGTCTTATTAGTAGGAGCTGCATTATTTTTGTTAGTGCTAAAAAATGCTAACAAGCTCTATCTAAAGCCAAAAATCTTGATATAGAAAGTAAAAAATATGGAGACACTGTCACATTAATTCAAAATAAAGTAGCATCTTGCATTTTCGCTTTTCCGATATGTGGTCAAACATGTATAATAACTTCGTGTTGAATTCGTAACGTTCAAGTATTGCCTGCAATGATTGACATAGTATTATCAGAGCACTTTTATCGACAGCATATCTGTTGAAATATTACCTCGCTTATTAGTATTTCGGATAGGCTTTCATAGTTACTTTCGATTATTTATAATGTTATCTACTGATATAATATTGTCGGGACTAGTTTATTTAACTAAGGTCGGAAACCTTTTTAGTTACGACTGTTTTGTTTATTAATGCAATGGATATTAGCGATATAGGGATTTGCGGCAGTTTTTGATAGAAATAATAAAGGCAATATATTATTTGGTATAGGTCTGTTTGATAATTTTATTTGTCTGGAGTTCTTGCATTGCTGTTTCGCATAATTCTAATAAATCGTATCTTAGTACTATAAAGTTGGTATATTTAACTAACTAGATTTTGACAATTGCCGCCGTCGTCGAATGCCCATTGTATCACTAATCGAGAGATTTGTAATCTGAAAGATGTTTTTGTTTTTTGATGAATGATGATTCCGTGATCTAATGATGAATGTACCTACTTATTTGTTGAATAAATAATTACCTTTCTCTGCTTTATATATTCTGAACAACATTCGTATTCATTCTCCGTCAGGAAATTGAATTTTATTTAACAGTGCTACTTCCATGCCAAGTTCAGAGTCTAGACACATAAATATTGCAGTTGCTGCGATTTAATCTAAAATATAAATTCCTACATATGATTTTAGTTTTTTTATCTTAGAGTTTTTCAGATTTTAAACCAAAATGTAAGTTTCTAGTATTTATTTCTTTCCTTTCTCATTCTACAGCAGATTGATATATTCTCAGTCCAAAACACGGACCCATTTTTGCCGCCCATTTTTGATGAATCAACTATCACTTAAACATGTCTGTAGCTACGATCGCCGACAATACTGGCGCGGCGTGATTACCGACAGACATCCGTCCATTGTGAGGATTGCTTGTGTATGCGATGTGTGCGCAACAAACATGGCCCCAGACTCCACACGAACGCTGTTACCTTACGATGTTATTATCCTTAATAGATGCTTGGTGAGACTTCGAGAGCCGTATAAAAGCTCGCCGCTATGCCATTGAAACTTATATTTCTAGTTGAATAGGCTTAGTTGAATCTTGAGGGGATCTAGAATGTCGTGGATACCAGTGATGTTGCTAAGAATAAGATCAGACGGACCGCTAGCTGTCTGGTCCGCAATAAAAAGTATGCATTTTGTTGTATCTATATTAATATTTTCTTTTGTGTCCTTGAAGTCTGCTTCGTGATAGTACTTCTAATCACAACTTATAATAATAAATATTACGGTAATAATCTAAGTACATAATGCGATATGTGCAGTATGGATTACATGAATTTGTATAAAAATAGATTAACTACAGACTATCAGTATATCACTTACTTAATTTTAGCATTCTAGGTATAAAGATTATGTTAATATCTCCCAGATAATGTTAATACAAGGAGAACGGCCTCGCACAATGATCAATTGGGTTGATGATTGTAAAGATATTGTTGTATTAAGTAACATTATATCAGTCTGTCTGGCACTCAGGCCTATTGTTATTCGTTCACAATGGGTGTTTATTATGAATAAGTTACAAGGAACTCCTAATGTGGGTTACTTATTGAAATGGTTTATTTTATATAAAATGTATACGAAATTACGGTTATGTACTTGTTTGCAAGAACGAAACTTTTCTTTTAAAAATAGACAATCGAAAAGAGATTTTTCACTCAAATTAAATAGATTTGAAGATATACAGCAAAAAAAAACAAGTATAACAATACTTAGGTAAGTACCTATCTAATGTTAATTTCTGCTGTGAATATAGAACTAGACCCCTGGTCTTACTTCTATTAAAAAAACTCTAATTAAATTCAGTGTCGGCTCTCAAGACGCTCGATGTTTGCAAGGGTTTCATAGCCGTCTGCTGTTAGTCCTGAGCCTGTCTTAAAGCTATGCTACATGGTTATAAACTTGTCTCCGACAGAGGTACCCTTGGTGGATTCCAACCGTGTAGCCGGCTGTTGTAATATTTAATTCAAATGCAATATGGATGTAAGTTATCGAATATGTCCAGTCAGAACCATTGTCAACTGTATTAATTAATACAAAATTATATTACAGTTCTTATTGCTATATAATAAAGGTTATATTAGCATAAAGCGATACATTATTAATTAATGTTAGTTGTTTACTCAAGTGCTAATAGTCGCCGTCGCACTATTTACTTTGATGAAGTATCCTGTTTTATTAATGGATGTTATTTTAATGGATATTATGTAATGGAGTTTATAATAAAATCTCCTATTTGTTACATTTTATGGTAGGTATTATAATTCCTAATTTAAAGCCGTGCCACATGGTTATAAACTTGCCTTCCACAGAGGTGCCCTTGGTGGATTCCAACCGTGTAACCGGCTGTTGTAAACCAAATTTCATACAAACTACGCGAAAGGCAACCAAGATCACTCTGTTGGAACGCAAGTTTATAACCGTATAGAACACCTATTATCTTCAAATACAGTGTAGGCTAATGAAATAAAAACCAAATAGGTACTAGAATCGAATGTGAGAGTCAAATAATTATGGGAATATCAAACAAGACGCCATTTTATTTCCCATTTGAAGATAACTTCATACCCTACAAGTAGGGTGTACAAAAAACGAAACAAAGTACATACATACTTTTTCGGTTTGAAGATCTTTATTTTCTGAATAAGTAGTAGTAGTAGTAGTAAGTAATAACAACAACAATAAAACTATAACAAAAAAATCAATAACAATTACTTAAATTAACACTTATAACAAAATAACATATATAAACGAGAAAATTTTTTCCCTATTTTATTTCTGCTGGCTGTACAAAAATGTGCAACATTCAACCATAGTAATTCAACTGAAGTTTGCGGCAAATGCTGTCAAGTGCGATCCCATTTTTACTTGATTCGCATAGTTCATAACTACTATTAATTGCAATAGAATGTATTAAAAAGTAATAAAAGAAGACACGAGAACGAGTCACTGATTGGTGCATTCGGTTTAAAATTAGAACAGGCGATGACCGTGGATTGTGCGGTTTTCCTTTTAACGGTGCCATCTTTGTTCTTGTGTTCGCATTTGTTTCTTTAATTTACAGTTCAACAAAACCGTAAATTAACAAACACTTCAAAAGTTTTTTTGTTTATAGCATAAAATGATATAAAATAGTACAATTTTCATCGAGGGATTATTTAGCCGTAATCACTGAATCGTAAGTAGTGCTTTTCAGAGCTCACTTGAAGTTTCTCGTCTTACTGAAGGGAAGACTTGCTGTGTTGGCAATAGCGAATACTGTTTTACAAACGAAACCTATTAGCTCTTCTACTCTCAAGAACTAACTCTTCGCTCTTGTCGGTGGAGCAATCGCCATTATTCTCTACTTTTTTTTTGTTTTCACTTCTTGATAGGTACCACACGACTCCCATTTTTTCCTTCACTTGCTGGATGAAACATGTCCTAGATCCTTTACCACTCCTTCCTTCTATTTTTTTCTTTTATTTTTGTTTTAAAGAGCGTCGTGTCTATCAAGTGACCAATTCCCCTCCCAAATCCTCCTCTATTATCTTTCTTCCTCCGCTATTTCTAATACCTCCTCATTTGTTTGTTGCAAATAACTACCTTCAAGATTCAAGAATAAAAAAAACAGTTTAGGTTTCTTACAATTTTGTATTTTTGCATCTTCATCCTTCATTGTCTGAAAATAGTTTGAGCAAATGACATTCCATTTTAAAAATAACGTTGTCATTGAATCGTTCTCTGAAGTCACAGACAGGACATGTGGTAAAAAAACTAAATAATATATACCACACTTGTGTCACCCTAATCTCGCATCTTGCTCATAAACTGACAATGGTGCATTTAATATGAATGCCTTCATTGTGATGCAGCATGCGGCCCGGCTTGCCTGGCGCACAATCACGGAACGGGATATAGGTATTTTTAATGTCAAGTAAAAAACATGATAGCTGTGTCATAAAAGTGGCGGAAAAATAAGTTGTAGATATTTGTAGATATTTAAACATTTTTTTAGAAGAGGACGTTTTCGAAAACAACCTTTTTTGGAATTAATAACTTGACGTACCATATTAAGTTATGGTTATTGTTAACCTGGTCATAGAGGGGGTTTTCAACTAAGCATATTATTGGAAATTTTTGCATCAGATTTATATTAGGATTAGCAGAAAGGTAGAAGGTAGGTACCGTAGTGCGCAGGAACTTATTGTTCCTAACATACCTTTATAGTTTTTATAATACAAATATTTTGTGATTTACATATTTAGTGGCTCGCACCTATTTCATGGGACCAAAAACATAGCTGGCAAAATGTGGGTGTGAAACACCTCTGCCTACCCCTTCAGGGAAAAAGGTGTGTTGCTATGTTATGTTATGTTAGTGATGGCTTTCTGTTTGTGTTAAATCAATTTGTTTATTATGTCCCATAATTTCTAATTCAACTATAATTTAATTTTGGAAAGCAGAAGGATATATAATTTATTGTAGTGGGTAAGTACCTTTTAAATTAATTTCCGTTAATCAGATGATTCAACGAGATTTTCAAGAAATGCATTAAAACCGCACTTTCGGTTCAAGAATAAAATTCACATTTCGAAAACGCGTTCGGAATACTAAGCACGCGCTTCGGTCGTTGTCGCCGTTGACTGTCGAGTGTCAAGGTCATGGGCGCATGCGTGTACCCTCAGCGCGGCGCGTCGCGCTTGTAATCGTACATTTATTTTTAAAGTTCGAACGCAGCAGCTGCACTTCCATGGTTAGTAGAGGTTAGATTTGGACATTTAATTTTGGTCACAAACTCGCACGCTTGTACTCGCACGCGAATAGGTATGTTATGTATGTGAAGAAATTTATGAAAAAGATTCGTCGCACAAAGTAGGTTTAAATCTACATAATATAGGTACTAATATTATAAAGCTGAAGAGTTTGTGTATTTGGTTGGTTGAACGCGCTAATCTGAGGAACTAAAGAGTCCGATTTGAAAAAATATTTTAATGTTGAATAGCCTATTTATCGAGAAAGGCACATATAACACGCTACGGCCCATAGGAGCTGAGCAGTGGCCAAATAAAGAACGACGGGAGCGAACAGCTAGTATATAAACAGTTTAGAGGATACAGAATACTGACTATTCTTTCCTGCATTCTTTCACCTATTATGTTATCGCCGGGACTTGAAGTAACGACATATCGTAAAATACTTAAATAGCGTACCAAACATAAATAACTAACTTGATGGACATAGGTACGACAACATTTTGATGAAATGCTTTGTTTATATCACTGATCTCGGTCACCAGTCTTCTTTCGCACGTTGACGTAGGTTGTCTTTTCTTTTGCAAATCATAGGACATCAACAGACAATCAACATCAAAAGTATTTATTTATCATATAGCTTTATTTTCTGTCATTCATGTTGAATCTTTTCAGATCACAGTTGGTCGCTGGAAATTGGAGGTCAATAATTTAATTTATAATCAAAAACTATCTTCTTTCATCAGTTCAATATATTAGGTATAGGTACCTAATAAGAATGCATTCAGAATGCGTAATAAAATATTTCAATTATCTATATAAATACCAGTTTATTGGAAAGGTGAAATTAGAAACAGCTGTTTTAATGGTATCGATAGGTGATGAGAAAACTGATATTTGAAACTTGAACTATAAATCATGTTCTTATTTCAGGGGACCGGCTTTAGATTAATACGAGCATATTACTCGTAATATCGAATCACTTTCTATTTTAAAAATATATTTATCGATATTTTATCAGCGGATTTTTTCTTCTTGCTACGTTTACGTTAAATAAGTTAAAGGTTTTTTTTTTTAAACAGGTATTTTTTTAAACTAACCCGTAATTAAAAAAAATACCTGTTTTAAGTTGAAACAATTAGAGTCGCTACCTAACCTGCTAACCCTATCCATTTTGATTATCAATAAATTATAACTAATTACTAAAGTCAGGTAAAACCCTTTCTTATTCTCGAACTCCTACAGTTCGAGAATCAAGAATCGAAAAAAAAGAACCATTATCTGTCATCAATAATTCATCATCAGGCAGTTGTTTTTACTTGTCGTCACGTGGCCCTAACATTTAAAACTGACGTTAACTAGACAATCTGTGGTTTGTTTTTGTTCTTCTCGTTTTATTTTGGGCGCCATTAGTTTTTAGACGTACAGGAGCCAGTTTGGTTGATAGCTTGTTATTTTTATTACCAATTATTTAGGGATGTAAACGGTTTTGGAACGTGTATGGTGATATATTAAAGTTGTTTATTAGGAATGTCTGATTCAAGGCTTCTTTTTTGTCTCATACTTAAACAAAGATGAAGATAAGGAAAAAAGTGAATAACCCAGTTAGAACACATCTATTTATTGCTTAAATTGAGCGAAAAATTTCGTGTTTTGAAGTTTTGACGGATCTCATTAGCTACAGAAATAAATCATTATATAATCGAAGGCAATTTTGTCTTTTTACCATTGACCGTGTTCAGTCAAATAAATCAATTCTTTATTGACGAGTACCCATTTGCAACGACTACCATAACTGCGTCAATTTTGACCAACTTAGCCTATGCTCGTCCATTCACTACGATCCTAATCTGTCAATGATTTGCAAAGGAACCTGATATTTGGAATCATGAGTGAAATATTACAATTTGTGGGTATTTTGTTTATCACGTTAAACCTCGTTACACCAATAACGATTCTTAGAATGAAATTCATAGGTTTTATGTATCGATGTGACGGAAATAATTCATTGCAAGTTAAAGAGGAAGAATAAGTCCAACGTTTTTCTACAAGTAAAAGGCATTGGCTAGCCAGTCATGGTCGTAATTAATCCAGTAATATGTTTTGCGAGATTACTGAACTATTTTTTGTGGGTAGTGTGTAACAAGCGAGACGGGGCATCTGCTGTCACGCACTGGTGACCACGAGTCACCGGTCAATCCGGGCTGGTCACTTTAGAAAATCGTCTAAAATGGTAATGACCAGTAAGTGGTTAAAAGTGTGAGATCACCTGCGAGTCCTGCAACAGATCCTGTCCTGCCCCAAAAGACTGCAATTATATCTTATTTGTGTGTCGCATCAATTAATTAAATACATTTCAATAATTTCAGCCAGTTTCATGCATTGCATTGGATGCATTCCTTCTCAGCTCTCTAGATAGAGGAGAGAGGAGACCCGATCCCAGCAGTGGGACATTAATAGGTTGCTGATGATGATGATGATGATGCATTGGTACATTTTTTTACACCTACTTTATGCATATAAATAATTTTATAGATATTGTAGATAATTTTAGTACTCTGTTATTTAACCATTGATAAGTATTACAATATTATACCTAACCATATTCGAATTATTCAGCTCTAGAAGTTGAAAAAACTGCAGTGATATAATTTTTTAACACTAAAGAGGGCGGAGCATCAGATGAGGAGTGCATCTCGCTTCTTCTTCGTTCGCCCGTTATGGCGCATGGCGGACCAAACCGGGTCAACGAACCAAACTAACGGCGCTTGATATTCGCGTGCTCGCCTTACAACAAAACACCCGACTACTATACACTAAGCCTACGTTCAGATACGTTTATAATAACTCAGAAATCTCGTCGATTCATCATAGCCATGTTCAAAACGAAACCATTCCATTTATTCCAAATAATTTAGACATAACCGCGTCTAAACGCAACTAGCGGTTTAAGTAGCCAATATTTCTAAACAATGGAACTGACTTGAAGCTACTATATAATGCCTAATTATGCCTGTATTAGCCAAGCATAATTTAGATTCAGTTTGAGTTATTATCTATTTTTTTTTGCACTTTTTAGCAAAACTCGAACTTGATTCTTAATTTTGCATAGCATGCAACACATGCAAAGGGACACTACATACTCAGTTACGTGTAAACGATCATGTTTTGTATTGGGCATGCATGATCGATTCGACGAGGTGTTTTTTGTTTCCGAGCTGACCGCAGCGAAAGGGTTATTCGTGTAGTTTTTTCTCAAAAGATTGTTGTTATGGATAATTAAATTTTCTTTTTAACTTCTTCATCTTCCTTCTGATTAAATTCGATTCTGATTAGATTCCGAGACACTAGTTTAAGCTCTTCTAGAAATTCTAAGTGCCATAGGTGTGTTCGAAGTTAATAGCTGTTATTTTGATTTTCAGAACTCCCTACATTAGGTGTGTGAGATTCGTGTCGATATTTTAGGGAATACCCTATACAAGCTGAGACATCTATTCCCTCTGCCTGTTTTCATTCGAAGTTGTGGTGATTGTATGTGCATAATCAAATTAATTATTGATATATTATATTTCCCACTACTAACTCTCAAACTTACTTAGGTGTTAGTTGTGAGACCTAGTTCAAACAGATTAAACTCAGAACGGAAAGTATTGACTTCCAAGTGGGTTAGAGATGCAAACATGCTTCACATAACAGTTAAATGGCGAACACAAAAGATACGACTTTCACTGTTCACTCGCTGAAATTGATGCTACAAGGTTAGGGTCCCGTAGCCTTATGTCAAACAAATAATACGTAGACCCGCTGACTTGTGGTTTTGGGTTTAGAGTGAAATTTTACCTCGTCTATTAATTTTATTTTATCATCGTAAACATTTTATTCATGAGAAGAGATTCTTAAATGAAAAAGCACGCACTCTTTATTTTATCCCGTCATTATTTGCTTTTCCTAACTCAATTAATTCAGCATTAGCCTATCCTTCATTTGCTTCAAATCATATAATTTATAGGTACTAAGTCTAATAAATCTTTACTAATAAATGCGAAAACGTCTTTGTTTGTCCGTGTTTCCCTTTGAACACAGCAAAAAATTAACGCTATTTAGCTTTTTTTTTTTTTTTTCTATGGCAATTTGTTGAACTTTTTGCCAATGTCACACAACGCTATTTAGTTATAGAGACCTTTTATTAATGAGACTTTTTATCGACCAACAACGCGAACGAAGTCATAGGCATTAAGATAGATAATAAATATTAAGATACTGACATAATAAATATAACTGACTAATAAAATATAATCTATTGCACCTATAAATAATGTCTACAAAATATCACTATCTACATAAAGTCTTTACATTGCTGTTGTGCCGGCGAACGTTTGTAATGTAAACAAAGTGATGTTATCTTGACGTGAAGTTCCGTCTTTGTAGCGAGACTGCGAGATTCGCTGCTTTCTGTTACGGGAGCCGGGAGCTGGCATTGACGAGGGTCCTACCTTGACACTCCATCTGAATGTACTGTCTCTATGAATTGTTTCATAAATAAGTCTATACAAGCTATACGTAGTTTTATTTGCATATTGATAGAGCTTATATTCATTTCCATTTATTTAGCTTATTCTCCTTTAGACTTTGAGATTAGCTGAGATGTTATTAAATCCCTTGCTGGCCCAATATAATATTGGTTGTCGCCCATAACACGTTTGTTTTCCTTTGCCATTAGCAGTTTAAGTGGTTAACTGTCATACAATGATACAATATATTAATAATAATCATTTTAATACAAGTAACTTGTCACAATAATTGGAATTATATTAATGCAAAAACATGAATCGATACTCGTGTTAATAAACTCATAAGTTCTCATAACATGGCATCATTCGTCATCGCATTGGTGTGAAAAAAAAATTGCTAAAAGAAGTAACTGCTATACATAACACACAGTTCGAACTTGACAAGTGGCTTGACTGATTTTTAATAACAGCGAGCATATTCCTGCCGAAAAGAGGTAAATAACTGTAGACGATTTCAGTATCTAGTTGATACTGTCATAAAAATAACCAAATTATGTTTCGGGAGTTTGGACTTTGTATTTAATACAAAGTCCAAACTCCCGATAATAAATGGATTATGGGCAGCTGGGCAGCTGGGAAGGTCATCTTCTCATAACCACAGACAATAAATAAACGACATCAACAAAGTACCGCTTTTTCGGTACAAGACTTACCGATAAAGGCCGGTTCTCAGGACAAGCCGCGAGTCACGCGACCAACTGTGACTAAAGCAAGTATTGGTAAAAGCTCCGCAACTTGGAATGGAATGTGAACCTGATCTTAATAATTAATTAGATATTTATAGCTGCATTTTAAGAAGTTCTTTTTTAAAATACACTGTACAGCTTTCTTTTGTTATTAATAACTACGATTTTAAGTAACTATGTTGTATTTATGTAATAAGTAGTTACAACTTTTCAAATGTAAAGTTGTATCTCAATTCCCAATACTGTGGCAAAGAGCAAGGTAGCTGCTCTACCTTTCCTACCCAACCAACTAGAGACAAAAACTAATTACATTGATTGTAGCACTATTTTATGGCCCAAGAAATAAGAATTTTAAAAATTCTATAAACAAACAGGCTTCTTAAATGTAGGCTACATTGTCCCAATAAAAATACTTGGTGTATAGTTAGGTTAGCCCCATGAACTTGTAAGAAAGTGAAGTTGGCCATGGCACTGGCATGCCGCATACAGCCCACACCACACGCCAACTTCTGTACTTTGTTTATATGTATAAATTGTGTTTATATACAATGTACCTACTGGCTGCAAGTTTACGCGGCCGAAGACCTTTGCACTGAACTTTCTGCTTGGGTGATAAGCTTATTTATAAATCATGAATCATTTATTGACAAGAGGTCAACAACATTTAGATGCTACTTTCGTTTCGGTTTGAGAACGAAATTAGTATAAATTAGCCCGAATTCAACGAGTGTTGCCTGTTTTTGATTGATTAAGATGTTTTGGAAATTGGAAGGAAATAAAGTTTAAATTTTTTGTGACAGCTTAGATTAAATTTAAACATAACTTTGAAAGTAAAACTTTGCTGCAAAAATATTAAATTTTATAAGCTTGGTCAAACCACACCACAGTGCCTTTATAAGTAAAACGGTCAATGACTTCAATGTAAACTTAGAATTATTCTAGTTACCCAAGATGGCCATAAAATATTGTCCTCCCAAAGTCGGTAAATAGCGATAGAGTTTTTAAGTCCACTTATTTACTTACACACCTCACACCTTATAATAACAAAACTGATAAAATTAATAATAGCCACAATAACAGTGCTCGATTTCCCGTGCGGCCATATTTGCGAAAACACGGGAACAGGTCAACGAACTAACTTTTAGCCCCCACGCAAAGGAGTTCTTAATTCCAATTTAATTACCTACGCGATACTTTTTGATCATGCATGTGCTAAATATTTATAACATAAGTTATTTTGGTAACTTGATAATATATTTTTTTATAACGACCACGGTAAAGCATATTAATGTAGTCCACAGGAACTAAAACGAGTTATACTCATTTTAGACTCGACTTTCTTCGTTTGAATTAATTTCGAATAATAATACCTAGTCCGAAAACAGATTATTTTATTATAATAAACAAGATTTTATTACTTAGTATTTTTCCATTTACTTTCTCTGTTAGTCTGTTATTTACCAATAATATCCACTCCCAGATGGTAACTGACTAAGCAGAGTCCAAGATATTAATGTATTTTCATTACCTATTATTTACTAACGCTTTTATCAGTGCAAGTAAGATGTAATTTTGGGCAATTATTTTGATATAAAACTGTATGTAAATACAACCACCAGTGCTGTAGGTACCGGTAATGATTAGCCTGGTAATAAGACCTAGCTTACTACGTACCTACATCTATTTAGGTTCATTTGTCCCACGTAACTCGGTCACTGACTGCTAACTGTGACGCTACGAGCCTCAGAGCGTCAAGATAAGACGCCTGTCAATCGTTATCGAGCTCTCTTAGTCGAAGTCTCGAAGAATAAGATAAGACGAAACATGGGATGACACGTCATTGTCGTGTTATCAGGTTCACAGGGCGGTGACGCATAGCATCTTGTTCAAGGCAAATTGAGTGCATTCTGTATCGATAAGATTATTTAGGAGATTTAAACAGTAGGTGTGAATGCGTAGTCATTATTTATTTTTATGTCTGGAAGAGTCATCTAGTTATGCGACTGCGACTGGCCTGTTGGTCTAGTGGTTAGTGACCCTGACTGCTAAGCCGGAGGTCGTGGGTTCGATCCCCACCCAGGACAAAACTTTGTGTGATGAGCATAAAGGTTTGTTCTGTGTCTGGGTGTAATTTATCTATAATACGTATGTATTTACAAATAAAAAACAAAATTAAAAATTTTGAAAAAACCCACGACGATAACATCTATACAAAATAAGAAACGTAACATATAAAAAGGTTTAAATAACTTTATTTTAAATCCCCGACGAAAAGATGATAAGTAGCGTAAAAACAATCCCAAGAAAATCCGTCGGGGGCTGCCATACCCTGACTTGAAATGAACAAAAGTATTGCCGTTTTATGTATTTGATACCTACCTAATTATTAACAATATTTAGTTTACAATATATATTTAATACTAGAAACAGTAATGATATTGGCAGCCCCCGACGAATTTTCTTGGGATTGTTTTTACGCTACTTATCATCTTTTCGTCGGGGATTTAAAATAAAGTTATTTAAACCTTTTTATATGTTACGTTTCTTATTTTGTATAGATGTTATCGTCGTGGGTTTTTTCAAAATTTTTAATTTTGTTTTTTATTTTAAATATTTTCAAAGAGCGCCCTATCTTACTAACTGTAAGTAACTCGTATAAAATTTTAAGAACCTTGACAGATAAATAAAAGTTTTATAGTAAGTTATAGCACAAACACATTTTTTTTAAATTTACTGTTGCAGTAAGTCTTATAATTTGAAATTATCATTTTAATTTTCTTATTTTAAACTTTTTAATGAGCGCCTTATCTTTCCATGTAAGCTCTAGAATGAATGGAATTTGCATGGAGCTTCGACTATATTATATATATTTTATTTTTTATTGACTTGTGTGCTCATCCGTCGCTCAAAGGTCGCCGGAGCCCCGCTTCGCGGGGCTCCTACTTCTGGGTGGTTTGAAAAAAAAAATAACCCTAACCTAACCAGTCCGATTCGGATTACTCTGAATCGGGGGGTGTTAAGTTTAGCTATCGCACATTGATTGCCGTAGCCGGACTGCCTTTGGCGTTAGTGCAGATTTCCACCTATAATAGCTTGTATCTCGAAAACAGTGCGTGCTATCGCAAAAATGATGAAAATTTGGTTACACCCCGAGCACGGGATACCTATAAGTTAGAATAAATAAGATAGGTAGGTGTTTATATAACGTCAGTCAATAAACTCTCACTCTTACTAATTTTTTTTAGGCTTATCATTGTATACCTCAGTACTAATATTCAGTGATATAACAACACGAGATCGGTTTTCGGATTTTTTCCTTTACTTGTGCAACTTGTTATTGCTTCTGGCCAAATTTCATGATTCTAGGTCAACGGTAACTTCCCTATAGATTATGATCGTCAAGATAAATCGTCAAAAATGGAGCATAAACAGCTGTATCTTTTGATTGCGTTAACTTAGAATTTTGATTTTTATTTTACGCCGAGGGTTTGCAGACCCAAGTAAATGATATTAATTTCAGCTTTATACCTCTATGCGTTCTTGAGAAAAATATTCTAGACAGACGGACAGACAGACAGACATACAACGGAGTGATCCTATAAGGGTTCCGTTTTTTTCTTTTGAGGTACAGAACCCTAAAATTGCATAAATGGTCACCCATCTATGAACTGACCTTATCCGAAGTTGCTTAACCTCATGAGTGTAATCAATATCTCAGTACTACAGTGCTACGAGTCCCTATACAGTAACAGGTCTAATTATTTTACAGATAACTGTAAACATAAGTTTGCTTAGTCTATTGCAGCGCCCCCTGGCGAAAAAATACAATATTGTGTATCCAAAAATCATCCTCGATAAATCACAAATACATTACAGAAAACCGTGTCGAAATCGCTTTAATCGTTTTAAAGATAGGAGGGCACAAAGGTTTCAACGAAATCAACATAGGTTTGCCTAGTCTATTGCAGCGCCCCCTGGCAAAAAAATACAAAATCTTGAATCCAAAAACAATCCTCAATAAATCACCAATACATTACAGAAAACCGTATCGAAATCAGTCTAATTGTTTTAAAGATAGGAGGGCACAAAGGATTCAACGAAATCAGTGTATTGTAGCGCCCCCTGGCGAGCTATTAACATAACACCTATCTAATAACCTGTCCCCCAGAGCCGCACACACTTTACAGAAAACCGCATCTAAATCGGTCAAACCGTTTCCGTGATATAAGGCATTATGTTGGAACACACAAACACACAAACACAGAGCCTCTCACCCCAAACGCATATACCGTCTCCGTTCCGTCGTGGGTAAAAAAAAAATATTTAAGTAGTATATCAGTTGTTTAGTACCCATAACACAAGCAAACATAATTGCTTACTTTGGGACTAGATGGCGCTGTGTGAATGTGGTAGAATAGAATAGAATATAGAATATATCATACGCCTTATTTATAAAAAAGTGCGACAAAGTATCGAGCTGCCATACTCTTGAAGGTTTAATGAATCATAGGTTGACCCATGTCTCGTGTTACAAAACACCTCGCGGTTGTGGTCTGACATCTTGTGCATAGAGCGGAGAGACAGATTAGTTTTCATATTAGTAGCTAAGTCAAGCCCTAGGTCAGATGATTTATAACGATATTACTGCGGCTTTTATTTGTTTTGACGAAGGGGAAGAAATCGGGGCTTTTTAGATGCTAAAACTGTGTGAAATACGGTAGATTAAGACTGATGAAAAATTAAAAACACCAGTGTCATTGAGATAAAAAGATACAATAACTGAAGCTTCTTAGCCATCAGAGGCACTGCAACTTAAAGGACTGTATTCAAGCATGTCTTACTTTAATCGTAAATGTTTTTGGTCCGACCAGTAAATACTTTGAACCTGACATAGAAATTCGTATTCTTCATCCGGCAACTGCAAGAACTGTAACTGAACTGTATTCAATATTTAAACAACACAACTATACACTTTACTGCATGGATACTGGACTGTCCCTGATTCTAACTTCCTTTTAGGGTTATCAATATTAATAGGATGTTAGAATACTACACATAGTGTATACCTATATACTGTTTATACTGATAAGTCTACGAACTAACATAATTTATGCTTGTTGTCTGAGTCGTGATTCATAACTTTGATAATTTTAATGTAGTTATAAATATAACATTAGATAGATTAGGACCCGGACCGTTAAAACCAAAACCTCTAGCTACGATACTTCGTATATATCTAGTAGGTATAAAATGTATAAAAATCCTAGTGACGTTAAGCTAGTTAAAAATTGTCACTCGTAAACAAGCCTGTTTTTCGACTAGACTTGAGTTAAGGTGAAAACAATCTGGGCTTATGTGATGTTACGTCCGTCAGAAGACATCAGTTTATATATATATGATAAATAATTATTTCGAACTACATTTATGTTATGTGACGTCGCTGACGCGATCAAATCCTCATTGGTGATCCCAACGTGGCGTGGCATCACATAAGTCCTATTTGCACCTTAAGTAGTTCAAGTTATCAACGCTGTCGTTCACTTTTTTCAACAATGACTGTTTTCTTCAATGAGAAGACCGTTGAGAATCGTCTATACTACAACTACAATAACTAATTTCATCAATAAGTGTACTCTGCAACAACAACGGCAGAACGGAAGCCAACCTAATTGTTTATGCCAAGCCTTCGTACCGTGCTGGTTCTTGACACAAATATCACTCCCGTACCTCTACCGATTCAGTCATCAACATTGAGCATTCAAGTCATTCCTCTATTTGCATCGCTCATTATTAACGCCGGGCTCTAAAAGGCCTATTACCTTACCAAGCCTTTTTCACATTGTAATGAACCTATTCACATAGGGTCACTACCTTTACATAGGTAGAAGAATTCCGTATGTATATCAAATAAGCATAAACTCGAAGACTTGCTATTAATGCTATAATTTCAAAGATCATCGGTGTCTTCATTTGCGTTTTAAAACAGATTATAAAACGAATCAAATGCGAAACCGAAAATAATCGAAATTTGACTGAAGCGGACGCTTGGTATCTAAGCCGTCAGAATATTATTATATCGATTGAAGTAGGTATAACCTGACTTATTATGTAGAAGTAAAACAATAGAACTAGGTTATTCCTACAACTTTCCCTTTTAATTTGTTTATGTAATGTCTTCCCTAAATGTCTTCCCTTTTAATTTCCTGTGATTTTATCCTACCAATTTTTTGGTTCCCGGTTTCTGAGCCGTCAAACGGAGGTTCCGTTCCGGCTCAGAAACCGGGCATTACTGCTTACATGTATATTTTTTTATCATAAATCTCATCAATCGTTTTACTTGGAATATCGCTCCCCAATCCGACCGTCCATAGGATCAAGAAAGCTATTTGCATAAATCCACTAAAGTGGGTAAGAGAGGTGCTCTTACCCATTTTAGTGGATTTTTGGCCCAAGTAATGTGAGAAGTAGGTAGATCAATAATACCCAAATATCTTTGGTTATCATCTTTTGGGTAAAAATCAGTGAAAACAACAACGAGGTCGATGAAAACCTGAATAATCAAATAAAAGGCAAATAGTCTACGGGATACAAAAACATTGATGATCTCTGATTTAAATGTGTTTTGGACGTTTCGGTAACCCTGGTCGTATGTCGCATAGGCTTGGCTTCCACACCTATCAGACAGGAGGCGAGGCCTCTGATCATAAACATGACACAGATGGAAGTCACAACGATTATCTCGACACAACGTAATGTTATGAAAATAACGTCCAAATTAACTCTATTGTTTATCTCACGAACATTTGTTATGTCGCGACTCGCGAGTAACTGTATAGGTACTGTGTAGGATAGTCGCAGTGTCGGATGATAAACTAAGACTATTATACACCCGGGCCGATATCAATGTAGAAATGTTTGTAAACAAACAGTCTTTTAAGATTTTATTTAGAAAATCTATTTTCTTATGCGTCATGGTGGTGCGTGGTGTCATTAAGTTGTAAATTTTTAAAATAAACATTTCAACAACTGTGTGAAGTGATAATACTTAAGTTATTTTTTAACCGATTTCCAAAACAAAAGGAGGAGGTTCTCAATTCGATACGTATGTTTCGGTAATTTAATTGGTTCTTCAAAATTAGACATTAAAAGATAGTAGTCAAATGTTATTGTTTATTGTACATTGATTTAATTTTACCGTAGAGACTTCGAAATCGGACCAATAATAGTTCCTCAGGTAAGCGCGTTCAACTAGGTTAAAAAAACAAACTCTTCAGCTTTATAATATTAGTATAGATGTTTCAAATGATCAAAGCTTTTTTGAAATATCTTGTACAAAAGCAGGAAATAACCGAAATCAGGATGCTATCATACTAGTCTACAACTCAATAGCAGTCTATGTTACAAAATAGCTATGTCAACAATAACATAGCGATAATAATGTGTCAATCCCGACTTCATTCAAGTCAATGTTGTACTGAACATTAGTATTATAATATAGCGAGGTGTGGACGAGAACGTGGCTTTGACCCAGCCCAGCCAGACCTTGGGCTTCCACCGTGACGAGTGCATCCTGCCAGCTGTTAGGTATTTAGTCTATTACTCATACATAATCATATTGTGCCTATTGTCTAACTGTGGGAAATTTATCGGCCATTTTGGTTTCTTCCGAAATTACACGCGTCTATGAACGTGTGTTTTTATTCTTACTATCATAATAATATGAAGCGCTAGCGACCTAAATGATATTGCTTTGTGAAGACGACGGTCTCAATATACTTAATAATCATCGAATTTCCGCCACTTTCTTTATTATATAGGGCCGACTGCCGTTGTCTTTCTACCAGCCACTTCTCAGAATCCAAATCATTCAGGTTCAGAAGATTAGCGTGTGAAATGATGATGATGATCATGATTTTTATGATTAGCGTGTACGAAGACATAGAACAAAAACAAAGAAAGACAGGCTTTTATAAAATAACGATTATGTATGTAACTCAGTATAAATTATTTCGAAGAAATTCTCCAATTAATGGTGCAGATCGTATCAAAATCCGTAGCGTCGCGTCATGTAGATAAAATACCTACAGAGCTTACGAGCTTATAAAGATAATGAGAATTCCTTTCGTGTCGAGTTATCTAAACGTAACACGGAAGCTAATCGGCCACTGACGGACGACTGTAATCACCTTAATATGAGTAACCGGTATGACCATTATATATAGGACAACTGCCCGTCTAGACGGGTACCCAAGATGAGTGATAACACGCTTATTTCTATATAATGCTAATCTACAATCGCGGCTTCGCTTGTTTATACGATATACGTACGATATCTATACTAATATAGACTGTCACCGTGGCGCAGTGGTTAAGGTGGTCGCCTCGCCACTACATCGCCGTGCTGGGTGACGTGGGTTCGATTCCCACACGAAACAAATATTTGTGTGATTCATAGATATTTGTTTCTAGTCTGGGTGTACTTTGTGTTCGTTAGTTGCATGTTTGTAAAGCTCCCCGCGACACAGGGCTTGTTCCCTAGTGCGGGCGTTGCTTTTAAAAAAATAATAATTATAAAGGTGAAGAGTTTGTTTGTTTGTATTGATGAGCTAATCTCAAGAACTAGTCATCCTATTTGAAATAATATTTTAGGGTTGGATAGCCTATTTATTGACCAAGGTTTATAAGATCAGGTCAATCACGGCCAATAGGATCTAAGCAGTGGTCAAACAGTAAGTGAATCGAACCCGTAGCTATTTGTTCTATGCTTTGGGTCACGAGGATGAGCCACAGATGCAAACTACTTTATCATAATTCCAGTAGGTAGTAGGATTATCAGTCCAATTTGCATAGCCCCTCGTTAAATTCATAGGGTGTTGTTAATGCGGCCGTACATCAGAGTGGACCGCTACTAATCTGTGAATGGGGGTTCAGTGCCTCTCTAATCTTGATCAGTGTCACGTTTACTATGTAGTTTTGTGATTCTACTGACTAGGTGGTATCAGTGACTCTAGCTACTGGAGGCTTACTCTGAATTTCGACATTCGATTTAGTCGTTTTCGATGTTGCTGTCAAATGTAAGGAAATCGCTGTCACTTTTAAACATTTGACAGCGACATCAAAACCGACTTAGTCGAAAGTCGAAATTCAGAGTAAGCCCCCCTGGCGAAATATCTGTTCATTTTAGGAGATAGATTGTGTTATTGCACCCTATACAATAACAACCTTATTAAAAAATAATAGAGAGAGAGCTATTTAACATTACGCTTGTTTACTGTCTAGTAATACAAACAATCGTAAAGAAATAAATAAAAATATAACCGAATATTATATCCAATCGGCTTTATTATCTCAATAATAGCTAATAACAATAATACTTCATAATAATATTATTAAGTTCCATCATATACTTCGCTCAAGTAGGTACGGTTTGTGTATGCTACGGTATACATACGTTTTGAAATTATGAATATGTTCAGCTACTTTTGATGCTGAGTGTACCTAATGAAAAACTGGCCAAGTGCGTGTCGGGCCACGCACAGTGTAGGGTTCCGTAGTAGCCCGTTATCACAATGTAGTACAATTCTGTTGTTCTTTATTCTGAATATAAGTAATGGTAAAGATATTAGGAGTTAATGCTAAGGATTTTGTATTTGGTACAAAATTATCCAACACCAAGTTCAACGACTATTACTGCTAAACCAATAAAGTTATTTTAACCGCTATAGTTTTCATTTAAAGTTCATGAAATGCACTATCATCATGAATTTTTCCAGATTTTTCAAGACAGCAGTTTAGCTTTTAGAGGGGGGGGGGACGCCCTACTAGAACAAAAATTTGCTCTTTAAAGTTTAATATTTCGTAAATGGACCATTAAATCGAAAAATAATGCTAGTAACCCGCAAGTCATTTTAGAAGACCTATTCAACGATACCCCACACGATGGGGCAGACGACAAAAAATATATTCATCCCCACTTAACATGTACGGGAGCTACCCTAAAAAAAAATATTTTCCAAAATTTTATTTTACCACTTCGTCGACGTAATTGATATACACACTCCAACAAAATTACAGCTTTCTAGTACTAACGGTCTCTTAGCAAAACCTCGGACAGACAGACAGACAGACGGACATAACGAAACTATAAGGGTTCCTAGTCAGAATTACGGAACCCTAAAAACTCTGCCCTCTCTATAAAAGAATCTTCATAAAAAATATCAGTGAATTTTCCACCTAAGGAACACCAATGCTGGGATCTTGGGTACAGGTACCTAAGTTCCAGAATAAAAAAAAATAAACTGAAAATAAATATCTATTGTTTTAGCCTTCAGTATTAAACACATTAGAATAGACGACGTGAACACATAAGTCTCGAAAATTCTATTTACGAACAATAACTCTTTCATCTTCAGACTACCATTGAAGACAAATTTTCTAAAACAAAACCAAGAACATTATTAATTTCCACCATGAGTTCCACAATAGTCTACCAACACAAATGAGACATCATTCAGACCACTTGGACAGTTAAAAAGCTTTTGTTTTTACCAAGATGGATGAACTGTCACCAATCTACTTTAGTCTTTTATAAATATTCGGAAGTTCATTATTGTTTGAGTTAGATTTTGCAGCAAAAATTGTTTTAAAACTAAATATTAAGAAAAATTGTGTGTGGATTATGGCTTAAACCCGCTCAGCTCTGTTAACAGAGGAGAGAATACCCGAGCCCCGCAGTGGAACATAAATGGATTGCTGATGATGATAAAAAAATAGATTTTATCTACACTCAAATCGAAAAATTCGAATTACGAAATCAAAGACGGTTCTATACAGACGCACTTTATAAACACATAATTATACACAAAATTAAAAATAAAACTCATTATAGTACCGCTATCTTTTTTTTTATTAATTCATTAAACTAGGTTTTAGGCTGAATATGAAAAAAAAAAAGGCGCACGCATGCGCAGTTCGAACTGTGAAAAAAATGGCGCACTCCTGCGTAGTTTGAACTTAATTTTCCGCGCTTCCCATAATTTTTTTTGCTGATTATTTCCTTGTAACCTACCTATTTTGTTTAATTTCAATTTTTCCTATGAGTAAAGATAAAGTAGTGTATGAAACTGCATATAACTTAGGTATTAAAACACTCGAGTCAACCTATTATTTTTTGTAGGAGAGTGTGTATATCATATATGATAAACAGACCCTCGTCTCGTGTTTTAATACAGTTGCATAAACTACTATTATAAAATTATGAGTGTATGTTTGTTACGGTGCGGTGCCGAAGGATTATAATGAGGATTTTTAATTTTGGTTGATGATGGTAGAAGAAGCGAAAAGTTATGTATTATGTATATTACTTACTTGTGTTGCAAGCTCGCGGCTCCGCTCTATGGCTCTCATATATATATCGCTCCGCTAGTATGTCTGCAAAATGTAGCCTATGGACCAATCCAGACTAATATATCTGTGTTCAAAATTTCATACAGATCATATTAGCCGTTCTGGCGAGATTGAGTAACAAACATCCATCCATCCTAACTATCGCATTTATAATATTAGTAGGATTTTAATAGAATTGAGTCGGTAGATCTTTAAAAAATCTCTACCCCAAACAGCAAATTAACAAGTAATATGATGTATACCTATAATAACCACAAACTTTCTATTCCAGAACAAAATGAACGGTCACAGTAACGGCGATATGAACGGCGCGGGCGACATCATCACTCAGAACCAGCAGCGGGGCTGGTGGACCATCGGGCTGATAAACTCGCGCTACCGGTACCTCACCGCTGAGACCTTCGGCTTCAAGATCAACGCCAACGGCACCAGCCTCAAGAAGAAGCAGATTTGGACCTTGGAGCCGGCGTCCGGCAATGCTAACGACAGTACGTACATACCTTTATTATTTGTTACGAAAATACACGTTTGTGCTGTAACACAAATGATTTTTTTTTTAAATGAAATAATATTTTTCGTATAAATTGTGTTCTTGGACCAGCATGTTTAGCCACCAGTGGCAGACGAAATGTTATGGTATATATAGCGTGACGCCTTTTTCCACCAAAGGGGTAGGCAGGGGTACATTACCCCCACATTTTGTCAACTATAAATAGGTCCCACGTGGGAGCAAGCCTATTGTCATTAACCTTGCACAATTTCAGACTGCTACTGCTTATTTTAAGACAGAAAATCTGAAAACTGTTATTACCCATTAGTCACGTTTTATGATAATTAATATAATATATTTATACTTAAGCTTCAAGATCTAAGTCTATCTAAATCAAAGCAATATTCTAACAGTCTCTCATCTTAACAAACTTTGTCTTTAATAAATTGAAGTATTGTGTATAAAATCGTAATCGATTTTGGACGAAGTTTAACTAGATACCTACAAAGTCTATAAAAATATATTGTATGTACAAAGTGGATAGGTACCTTGTCGGCTTTGTTTAAGGGAATAAACCAATTTACAATCTTGCGCGTTAAATTGTAATTCGCTACGTGTTTCGCCTTTGAGAACGAATCCTGACCAAAATATATAATGTAGTGGCACTTATGCTGCGAAATTGTCTTGTTAAAAATTGCTGACTAATGTGTTTATATAGAAATACCAAGTGTCAAGTGGGTTGGCATTTAGAATTTTGTGAAGTCAGTCAAATTTAATTAAGATCTGCTTCTAAAACGTCCTATGCGAAACTTATCTTTACAATAGTAGTCCTCATAGACCTCCAACGTGCCTCCAACACAAAATAAAATAATAATAAATATTTTGAGATTCACAAAAATTTGTGTGTAATTTTGACTTTCGAGGCTGGCCACACCAGTCCATCACGTGAGGCATCTTAATGTCTTTATTAGTCATCCTAAAACAATCTATGACGCACGTCAGCCTTTTATTATTTAAAAAAACCTTTCGGTTTCCTGTCCCCTACCGTCTAGGCTTCTTGCAGAATCATTACTGACAGGAAGGAAGTTATAAATGTAGACTTAATTCCTATTCACATAAATAATGTCCAATTAAGGCATTTCTCTTGATAATAAGCTAAAAAGGCTTCTTGAAGAACAAGCAAAGATTTATTTTAATAAGGTCTTTGGTCCATAAAAGCAGTTTATTAAACGTTGAGCTATTTATAAATACATAGTCTTTCTGTCGCCATTTTTTCCACGACGATCCCGTCAATATCAACTAGTTATACATTTACTATCTAATAAAAAAATAAAGGCTATATGATATCTTTACAATCATTATAAATATTAGGCTAGGTGATATCTTTACAATCATTATAAATATCAGATCAATCACTGCTGGACAGGCCTCATCTAATTTTCGTCACACCGAAAGATTTGTGCTGCCTGGAACCAAGGAGCACCCGCAACCTTAACCCTAGGTCGTCGGTCCATCTGGTGCGGCATCCATCCACATTACAATACAAACAGACAATTAACCAAATACGAACTTAACCAAAAAAAGATTTTCCATATTGGATCGAATACAAGATATTCTTATGACACTCCGAGGCATCCATTACCACGATATCACTAAAGCATGGGTGATATTTGTAATTTAAATCAACTTACACTCGTCATGTAATATAACAAGCTACAAAAAAGTCGTTGTACGAATTGCGAACGACATTTTTGACACGTCCCCTTACTAATTGTCGCAAAAACTGGTTGCACGCGACTCCTTAATTTAAGGGGTTGTTGGACCACGCAAACGGAGATGAAGGCCCTTTGTGAAATTAAATATAGGTTACTAACATTAGTGGACATTAGTGATCCTATAGTATTAAAATAATAACATAGCACTCCTATCGTATGAAGAGACAATAACTTTGTATCGGCTGCAGGCAAATTCTTAATATATGCTTCAAGCTGGGAATTGTGAGGGACGCGCGGACGGTGTAATTAGAGAGGCTATGGACAAGATATCTCAAGGTCTCTTTAGTTAGTTTTTTTTTATAAAATCACTAACTCCTACTTGCGGCTACGCTTACATGTCAATAAATAATCAGTTCTATCACTATCCTCCACTATAACTGCTACTGGACTTTAATGTCCATGCATGTCAGCGAAACACGACGCCGAAATAAATTGTGTACACATCTATAATAATATATGTATGTTATTCTTTAAGGTATTTATCTATGGGATCTATGCAATCCCGAAATAAATGGATTATTATTATTATTATTATCTAAAAGTCTCCACGCCTACAGGACTTGAGGCGCTCGTAGCATTGTGGTACTGAGATGTTCGTAACGATCAAGGTTAAGCAAGGTCAGTCCGTAGATGGGTGACTGTTTGTGGCATTGTCAATTTCGAGCGTATCCATGCTTCGAACGTAAAGCCGTTGGTCTACTGTTTAATGTCGGGCGACTTGATAAATTTCAACCAATCATGTTGATTCGTGGCTCCATAGCAACAAGAAAGCAAGACAAGCATTTCTAATATTCTTACGAACCTTTGGACGGAACGATTAGATTGTAAACCATTATATCATAATTTTATACTTCTAGAAAGCAATTTTGAGAGTTTATACTGACGTTACATGTAGCATTCTCGTCTATATTTATATTGAAACCTGGACATATTAACATAATGAAAGAGAAAAGTAATATTAAAGAAAAGTAATATTAATAAATTGTAAGAACGACTAATTACAATAATTTTAATAACATTTAAATAATCTGTCACATTCAGGTTATTTATTAGTCTAGTTTTAGAATACAAATTAGATGAAAACAAATTTTATTCCAACAAGGTATGACTTAAGAAGTGCAATAAAATTTAACAGAATTTAGTTGAATTATAGTAAAAATTGTGCCGTTCATTTTAGGTGGTTTATTTTTTTGCGGGTGGCCGTTGGATGCGGGCGGCACAAAATCGCTCGCTGTGGCGGAAATTAGGTGAGGCCTATGTTCAGCAGTGGACGTCATTGGGCTGATATGATGATGATGATGATGATAGTAAAAGTTTCATTTTGACACTAATATGTATGTATGTAATAAATTCCTAAGAGACGATAACATCGATAAATTTATCATGAATTAATTAGTTAATTACATTTTAATGGTTTGTTATCCGACGTTGTTTGACAAAACAAACATTTTATAGTTCCGCCTTAGAAAGTCTGGTTTTTGTAACAGAACATACCTATATTTTTTAGGGATGCTAATGTTTTACACGGACTATTAGTTTGTTAACGGTTGCAGAAGAGAAACCGTCTCTGGTTTTAATTTCCTTCTTAAATCGTATACTTATTTAGTGTATATCTATATTCGTTACATATTAAGTATTGTACGAGCTTTAAAACATTGCAAGGAAAATACCAATTATTTAGTTTGATATCTTTAAAAGAAAAAAATAACGTGTTCAGTTATTTAATACTGAAATTTGTGATCTGTCTATTAACATTAAATTAATATATACAACTCGAAAACACACAATGGCTGATTGATTTTTGATAAACTAACCCTTATCGAAATACCATTATAGTTCTATAGAATATCAGCATATTTATGGCATGTCGTGTGCCAATCCCGCCCCTTCGATACATGTGTGGTACAGCCGGTGCTTCCCGAGCCGACATGACGCGAGGTGGGGGTCGCACCCTCACCACTGTCAAGGTCCCACAGCTGGCAATCAGTCATCTAATCGATATTTCAATTAAAATTCAGGTGATTGGATTATTTGGGGGTGTGAATCTCAGTTTATATGTACAATATGTATTGTATGCACCCGCGTGTTAAGTTGGTAAAAAGTAAGCCTATATGCTATTCCAAATTATATAACTTGTGTGACAAATTTTGACGTCTTTCAGCCGTTCTGCCGTGTTTGGGTAACAAACATGCATCCATTAATTTACCCATCCATACAAATTTTGAGTTTTAGTTTTAGTAGGACTATATTATCGCCTCATTCATCAAGTTTAAAAGATAAGTAATTTTAAAAGACGCTTAATTAATATATAATTATGTAATCGGAGGAATTAAAACGTATTTTTTGTGATCGTGTCTACCGTTACTGCTTCACTTCTATGGGTGCGTCATGGTGTTTTATATGATTATGACTTTCCCAAAAAACAGGCTTTCGATTGCATACCTAAAGAATTTTAAAAATCTGATGTTCATCCATAACTTGCCATTAAGATCCTAAATGAGACCCACACATACAAAGTTCTATTGAAATAAACTAACAACTGCTACTACTCCTTTATTGATGGAACAATGTATAGAAGTATAGACAGTTAATAAGAGAGCACCGTACCAACGGTACTGCCGGCTCCGACGTCGTCGGTTTGAAGACACAGTGGCCGCGATGTGTTTGCGCTTAATCTTCGTAATAAAGGCCATCTCTCTGCTTTCTACTGCAGAGAACGGGACAATATTAGAAGTGCCGTTCATTTGGTCATTCATTTATTATTTAGCTTATTTAATGACACCTAAAAATTACCTTCAGAGACATGTTTTTGATGATACAAATACTAATTGATTATGAGCACGGACTTATCTTAATCTGATATAAAAATATTTTTACTTGAGGTAATCTTTTTATTGAGCCTAAGAGCAATTACAAGAACAATACACTGTATACGTAGAAGTTTTGAATTTACCATTAAAATAAGCAATTAATAAATTCTGGGTTTTTATCTGATAGAATACGTATAAAAAGCCAGCATTTAAAAACCATATACCGGCCTTTTACATGGGACCTAACATAGCTAGCGAAATGTGGTTGTTTTGGACCTTTGCTGAAAAAGGCGTGATACTTTGAAACTGAAGCGAGGAGAGATCCTCGCGTCAGCTTTAATGGACTCTAGTACACACTTTGATCAAGCTTGATGTAGTATCAGAAACTAATAGTATAACCCAGCTAGTCTATACGGGACAGTCCCCTTACATCCACCACTGCAACTCCAGGTTCAACAACAATAAACCCTCGTATACACCAAATTATGGCATCGACACTATTCGACACAGGCCGTCTGTCAACATAACTTAAATTCATCATCATTTTAACCTATAAACGTCCCACTGCTGGGCACGGGTCTCCTCCAATGAATGTGGAGGGAATTTAGCCTACTATACGTTTGCCCGACGGGTTGCTATAGGGTTTGTATCGAATTTCCCTTTTCTCGCAGTGCTCTTGTCTGCATATGGTACCTAAGGTAAGTACCTTACCCTTAGTCGCCTTTAAGGGCACCCACGGGTTGAGATGTGGTAGTGACAATATGTATTCTGAATCCGCCAACTTATTAAATTAATAATGAAAACTTATTATCAATTGTGCAGGCATGATCTACCTGCGCTCTCACTTGGACAAGTACCTGGCTGTGGACTCGTTCGGAAACGTGACCTGCGAGTCAGAGGAGAAGGAGCCTGGCAGCAAGTTCCATATCAGGTAAGCACACAGCAGAACATCATTACTTTAGTACCAATCGTAGATCACCATACTATTTAGATGCTGATGTTTATTTCGCGACTTTTCTTTACAATTACTCCATTTTGTTGCTGTATACTTTTGTAGGACCATAATAATATGTATATAGTAGCATAGACCTTAGGTAAATGTATGTCTATTTCTTTGCCACGTGCTGTAGCTCAAAAGGTTAGACGGATTATATTTTAACAGAATTTTCCATACTCTGTAAATAACAACAGGTCTTCGACGCAAACTATAATTAGAGGTTTATAAATACCTTTTTTTGCCACCACGCCACTTTTTTTTGACAAGTTCGCGGTTAAAAACTTAAAAGCTAACGTAAATGTACATTAGTTGGAAAATACTTGGCGTCTTAAAAACCCTGTTTGTTTGTTCACACTGAGACACCACACAACGTTGTCACATCGCATACTAATACTGGACTCGCTGACTCACCGGAACAGAGACTCCTCAACTGTCGCAGGACACTTGTCCTTTTTCTTTAAAGCACCGGCCACACCGTGAGCTGATTAGCAACTTTACGTTTACTAGCTTATTTGGAAGCGGCAGTTGGAGGTAATTATGCATAGGTACTCTTCTTCAGGTCTCAGATTTCTATACGTATTACTTATAGTAATATAATATTATACAGATGAAGACTTTGTATGTTTGAACGCTAGGATCTCAGGAACTAAAAGTCTGATTTGAAAAATTCTTTCAGTTTTGGATAGCCCATTTATCGAGGAAGGTTATAGGCTATTTAACATACGCTACGGTCAATAAGAGCTGAGCAGTGGCCAAATAAAGAACGACGGAATCGAAGCTAACTAACATTTACTCTTTAGATTAGATTTAGGACTCCGCGTTCTGACCGCCGCCGCCGTTTTGCTGCTAGCGGTGTACAGGTTTCTAAGATATCGCATAGTGAACACGAAACGCAGAACTCGGAACTCTGACCGCTAGACCGCGCGCAGTGGGCGTCTTATAATATTAGGAATTTGGGATAGAAAACACCGCAGCACCAAGAGCCAATACATAAGCTAAACGAAGTTGCCATGTGTAGGTTGCGGTGTGGCTTGCGCTTTACCGTCGCGTCGCCATCGGGTCGCGTGTGCGACAGACGACTCGTACAAACTCGTATTGCGTTGACAACAATTGCTTTATGACGATTTACGAGCGAACAGTTTGCGTCGCTCTTCAATATTCGTCAGGCGTAAATTCGCAATTCGCATGACTGAAATAAGTTAGTTGTTTCCTTTACTTGTCACTTGTAGCAGTTGTAGCTGCTTTTATATTGCTTCTACAAGCCTTTCGTGCTCAGCTCCACGACCAAGATGTTTTAGTTGAGTTTAATCTAAGAGTAATAGATACCGTGGTGGTTTTAATTACTTAGTAAACACTTAGTTGCAAGGATTTACCCGATAGTCTCGGAAATCCTGACAATCCAACACAAATCTTGCTCTTAAATTTGGCAGCTGCATTACGGGACCGCTTGCTAAAAAAACCTATCTCTGTTATGTGGCTTGAACCATAAGGCAGCCAACATGATATAATGTTAAAAGCAATCAAAATATATTTACTTATTCTAAATCAAACTGCACACTTAGGTTCTTTCAAACTACACCTTATACATCAACAATCTATTGAAAAGCTTATAAATTACTTAAACTAAACAACTTTCCCAACTTGTTGAGCTATTGACATAACCGCTATCGAATATCGATTCTCACAAACATTTAGTCTCTGGAGAAATAACCCTGAGTCACGTTCCTCAGCTTTCCAAATAAAGGGATGAAACTGTGAGTCAAGCTGTGACTCAGATTCGTGACTAACTCCTGAATTGTTTACGTACTGGATAACTTATTGGTTTCAGGACATTTCAGATATAGTCTCTCAATCAGTATATGTATAAGGCAAAAACATAGGTACTGTATAAGGCAAGTACTTACCTAATGGATTCTTCGTTTCGTTTTATATGCGGTGATTGATTTCTGTTTTTAGTTAGGTTGCACAGATGCGATTTCCTGTGCTGAATTCAGATTCGGAAACCTGCATTACGCAAACGCTCGTATATTTTGCGAATGGAAAAAATATCTGATGGATGGATTTCAGAGGCTAGTAGGAAACCTAAGTAAAAAATCAACAAGACAAATAAAAAATAACAAGACGCCATTTAATTTTGTGTCTCTGCATTGCGCATTGTGAATAACTAGATAAACCCTTCAATTATGTGGATTCTTAACTTGCTGTTTTGATACAAGATTAATCAACAATTTCTACAAAAAACATCTTCCAAAACTCACTAAAACACACCAGAACATTTCTAAATATTTTACTAACCTACACGTTAACCTCTCGAAACGTGGGTACTCCCAAAATTATTGATCCTGTACAAAACATCTGAGGGGATTGAACGCAGGGGTTGTTCACACCCTAAACGATAATAAACCTAAAATTTATATCTTTATAGTTCAATTTAGCTTAACAATTTCGAGGTAAAGTGCGTAGTCCCCCTTTTATAGATAATAAACTTTAAAGTTATGTAGATAAAGTTTGTTTTGACTATTTTTTTAAAGGGTAGCTGAAGGTTAAATTGGTAACGAGCTCGTGCCGAAATGATGTCTTAAATTGTTTTGAAGGGTTCTCATGATTGTTATGGAAATCAGAATTATGTTTTCTGTTTACTTTTTTTTCTAAAATAATATGAAACACGATTTATTGTTTACAAAATTTAATACGTATCACCTGTGCTCCCTCGGCGAAGTGTTGATAAAGAGAAGTGATTTTTTGTTACATTTGATAAAGTTTATCTGAGTTGGTGAGTTGTGTTCCGTCACTGTTCACTCATGCACCCCGATTAGCATCAACGATCGACGATTTTAGATTTTAACAACTCTCTCCGTTCCATCGCAGTTAGAATCGTGCGTCTTAAGAGATTCTTTCGCTGATTTAGCTTCTTAAAAGCGATTATGAATATTAAAAGTAACTAGTCTGCGGGGGTCCCTAAATGGTACGCATACTAGTAACTACAATTGACTACAAAAGATCTGCAACGCTACCAACCTCTTCAAATAAAATAAATAATGCTATTCTAACTAAGTGTTTTGTTGTAACTTAACAATATTTTTCAACCACAATCTTAAACGTTTCTATGGCTTTAAGCTTTGTCCCAAGAAAGCCATACAATGGAGAACGTAGGGAAACTTTTGAAAACCATAAATGTGAAATATAACTCCCCCAATAACTGCAGGTTATTTGTACTCAAGTTTCTGCCGAACAGAGCTTCGAGAAACTTCCACAAGCACGTTGGACATTTAAATTCTGTACAGCTTTGTAATAGATTGTATTCTCATGTAAATATCACTTCTGTTAGCTTGTTCGCTTCTTTAGAAAATAATATTACGTTATTGTGTAGTATCGTCTGTAAATTTCAATGTTTTCAATGATTACTTCAATGTTTTCAGTACGGTTCGGTGAAATTATTGAAAGACTTGTTATAAACGTGGATTTTATTGTTTGGAGATTTGTAAAGGACGCAACGTTCACTCGTTGGTTGGTCTAGCGAACGTTGTATGATTTATTAAACACGATCCGATCGGGTTCCAATACTAACATAGAAAACGGCGCGCTAAAACTTAGTTGTTCAGAATCTAGGTATATTTTGTGTCGGATATTTATATTATACCTAAAAGACCGAGAATTCTTTATTTTGAGTAATATCGCTACGTTTACGTTTGTATAAATACCTACTGGGATTAGACTAAACATACAAGAGTTGCGCATTTAAAAGTATTAGATAAATTTCTTAGGTCCGCCGAAACAGAGAGCTTGTTCCCATTTATAACAATTTACTATATTTTGTTACCCGGTACTGTATAAACGTATAGATAGCAGTTTTCTCTTACTATTAAAACAGAAGCTTGTACTCGTAGGGGACGTTACAAGGCACCCCTTATTACTGGTGCTGCATTTTAATTAACCACCACCGTAACGAGAGGGTAAACGACACGGGCTTTTGTCTTATAAGTCAACACGTCTGGTACATTTATTTAGCAAGAGTGTTGGGTTTCATTCTTCGCTCGGGTAAAATACAAAATATTTTGACGAATATTTTATCGGATTGTAGCTGAGTTGCTGGGCACGGGTGCAGCAGTGTGACGTAACGATAGCGTGGTTGCTACAGTGCAGTGATTTACTTCAAGGGGTCGGCAGAGGTGCATCATACCCACATTATTTTCCTTTTCTCCATCTATACTATAATAATATAATGCTGAAGGTTTGTTTATTTGTTTGGTTGAACGCTAGGATCTCAGGAACTACTGGTCCGATTTGAAAAATTCTTTTAGTGTTGGATAGCCCATTTATCGAGGAAGGTAGGCTATATATAACATCACGCTACGGCCAATAGGAGTTGAGCCTTGGCCAATAAATTAAGGACGGTAGCGAAGCCCCGCACGACTTTTAGTAATGTTATGTCTATACTTATCTAGTTTGACATTTTCACTAAAAACATTGTTGGCATTTAAAAAGACACCCTTAAAGTCACATACTGGCATTTAAGCGTAATATTCAACAACAAAATTGCAACAACAACAACTTGGCAACCAACTGGAACATAAGGACAAGCATTATTTTACGGCTTCACTGATCAGTGATCTAACATGTCTGGTCTAGACTCTAGACACAGACATCCGTTAGGACGACAATGACACTGTAATTATAATATCGTGTGTATATTTCAGAGAACTGTAGCGTGGAACAAGGTCACGATTACAAACGATTTGTCATCTTTGAATATTGTCTCCTTTTTTTCAAAGGAAGGATGTTTTACTCCTGACACAGACTAATCTTGGAAAGAAAGCCTTTTTATTCAGTCCTAGTTGGCAATGTTATGAACACTATGTTCTATGTAGAGCTTTGTACCCACAATAGAAGTCGAGTCGGCTTTGCTCGCTCCCGTCGTTCTTTATTTGGACACTGCTCAGCTCCTATTGTCTGTAGCGTGATGTTATATATCCTATGTTACTCAGTGATAATGTAGCTTTCTAACGGCGATAGAATTTTTGAAATCGGTCCAGTAGTTTTAAATTTATTCGTTACAAACAAAAATACAAAAATCTTTCCTTTTATAATTTTTGTATAGATGATTCATGACTTCTGGGCTTGCTTCTTAAGGACTTATTACGTAGATATTTCCGAGCCGTAATAACAATAATCTGACAGTATCTAGTGATAATTACTTGGAAAAATCAGAAAAATCTGTTACCACCGATAGTTATGACAACCACAACATACTTTGATTCTATTTAATCTCTTCAAAAATATGAGCTTCAATTAAACCAAACACTTACTGCAGTACTTGATTGACTTACTGATGACTTCTAAATGATTTTGAACCTTATTCTAAAAGCGTTTAACTTAATTTTTTAATCAATGTTGCTTCGAGGAAAAAGCTCGAAGCGACTGAGCCGATTCCAATTAGAAATGCCGGCGAGCAATTATTTAATTAGCTGTATAAACAACGACTTATTGGACGATGAGCACTGAATGCTTAGGATTGTTAATATGGAGGTTTGACAGTGGCGGTACGTTCATACAAGCCCAAAAGCCCGGCTTGCCCTAGTAAAATGCTTGATCAAAAATATCTAATTCAAACCATTATCTATTTTAAAATTCGCGCGCTTATTTCCTCTTATGCACGAGCGAGAGCGGTGACTCGGTGCACAGAGTACATTTGACTCGGTGAGTGGTGAAGCATCAAGCGAGAACGAGAGAGAAAACTTTTTTTTCTATCTCGCTCACCCGCACTGGCTTGTTATGAGGCTTTTGACCAACGTCGGATCTCTCTTTGTAACCTATAGAGAAACTGTCGATTATTGAAATATAACTAGGTTAATTTATATATCAATCAGTATGAAATTATAAGCCGGGCTTTATGTATGAAGTTGTCGACTATGGAAGTATAATGCCGCGGCCGCGCATGCGTACTCGCGTCTACTAACTTCACTCAGTTCATTTGTTTGACAGGACGAAAAGTTTTGGTTTGTTTACTTACTTTAAAAATTGTTAATTGTAAGATTTTAAAGTGATTCTATTGTATTTAGTGACATACAACAATGCAAGTAATAATTGTCCATTGTGAGGATTTAAAATGTGTTCATGTTTTGGTGGGCGAAGAAAAGGTAAAATTTTTGAACTGTGTTCTTTGTTTATATTTGATTTTATTAATCAGAATAGCCTCGAAGTTGCCTTGCCCGAGTTTGTAAAGTTAGCATATCTTGTTGTAACTATTACGGCTATAAAGTTCTTCCGCGGAACGCACATTTTCATCTCTTTAAACGTACCTATTCATACTTATCTAAGAAATAGGTACACAAGCCACAAGGTCAAGAACATCTTTCCGAATTATCAATTATAGCTATTGAAAATCAGTTGTTGGCAGAATTAAAACGTTCACCAACATTTTATTCTTACGTTATTAAGTCATTTCTCAAGAAAGACAGACGATTCAATTTAGAATATAAATAATAGGTAGTCTTATAGGTACCTTTCCTATAGTCAAGCAAGGGTCAACTACCTACTTACTTAGCTATCTTCGTTTAGCCTTGAGTGTCCTTGAGTGAGTCAAGGACACTTAAGGCTTTTTTCAAAGCCACCGAAGGTATGCAATGCTGATTGTTTATTAGGTATATTCAATCAAGCACTAGCATAGGTACCTTCAATGTGCTTTGGCGGGGCGGCGCGGCGCGCGGCGCGACCCTCTATCAACATGTAAGAGAAATTGAACAGAATCCATAAAAAAAACATTACACCCATCACCTTTCCAGTGCAGTCAGGTTTGTTTACTTTTCATTCTCTGCCTATTCTGGAGTAGTCGGGTAAAAATCATAGGTAGGTAGGTATATCGGGCTTGCCTTATCCTTAAACCCTAGGCACGCCACTGGGTTTGAACCGATATGTTTGTAAGGTAATGTGACTGCTGTGTGGTGGTCTTAATTGAACTAAAATATCTCAGATTTGAGTTGAGTTTGAGAGTTTGAAAGGGTTTAGGCTATGACAACGCTGCGGTCTAGTATAGTTTTATGGATCATAAATTCATTACTTATATTAAAATTGGTACAATTATTCGGAATCGAACTTGGATCTTCTGTACCTATTACATGTTGGTTACTTTCCTATTTCTTTTTGTTTCGTAAGTTGTTAGCTTTGGCTTTAGCTTGTATAACTTTAGCAGAAGGCTCACAACCGCGTATTTCCTTTTTGGCTACCATCGCAAATTAAGAGGCACTTTATTTTTTTATATTCTCTATAATTAAAAAACAATTAACGGATACAAATTTATATTTTTGTATCCCATTTGTAACGTAACCTCTTTGTTCCAGCGTATCAGACGACAACAGTGGTCGCTGGGCTCTCCGCAACGTGGAGCGCGGCTACTTCCTCGGCTCCAGCTCCGACAAGCTCACCTGCACCGCCAAGGTACCCGGCGACGCTGAACTGTGGCACGTCCACCTTGCCGCCAGGCCTCAGGTAACATATAACACATTGATTTTATAAAACGAACTAAAAAAGAAAACTTGACTATATACGTAAATATTTTTTCTTTACCGCTTAAACTACTTCCTTAGCTAAGTTCCGACTAGTAATAGTTATGCAAATGTTTGTGAGGGTGTAGATATTTGTACGCTTGCATGGATAAATTACGTAATAGATTTAATAAAACTTGGCACAAAAATATACTATATTTTGGAATAAAAGATATGATACTTTATCTCATGTCTTAGAAATTGTCGGCAAAAGCTACACAATATGTACTAAACGTACATTCAGTTATTCAAGTCACAAATTTCTCCGAAGTCTGTTATGTTATGTTGGCTCATCTAAGCTAAGTGATTCAGACGCCTAGACCCCGTGTCGTACGAAGTGATCAACGACGTCTACGAAGATAATAGTGGCTTCGCAGACAATTTATTTTTATATTTACTTTGTTAATTGTATATTCTATGTTTCCGTTTTAGTGTCTTTTCTGAACGTTCGTGTCTTTTAGCATAGTACCAACAAATTATATTTGTACTATGCTTTTAGAGTCCTTTCTGTACACTTTTTCATAAACAAATTCTTTAGAAGGAATATCATCAAAATAAATATCTATGTCTATATTAGGTGAACCTCCGCTCCATTGGTCGCAAGCGCTTCGCACATCTGTCCGAATCCCTGGACGAGATCCACGTGGACGCCAACGTGCCCTGGGGCGAAGACACCTTGTTCACCCTCGAGTTCAGAGCTGACGAGGGCGGCAAGTACGCGCTGCATACTTGCAATAACAAGTATCTTAGTGCTGGTGGCAAGGTAAGTCGAAATACTTCTTCGTTTTTATAACAGGCGAGTAAATTGGCAACACTACAGGCAGAATAGTTTTTACGTCTCTCTACCAGTACTTGTTCAACAAAACAGAGACATCCCTGATTCGAGTAATACGCTATAGGTTTTTGTTAAGAAATTGGAGAGTTACCTAAATGGACAAATGTGTTCAGTCCTACATACTACATAGTACTAAAGTTACTATACAGTAATGAGTATTTGAAAATAAATAAGTAGTACATAGTTTATTATCCCGTGTGGTGACGGGGTTAAGTAGATATGTGACCACTCCGTTTTGTCCCCGGGATATCGTAAAAAGCGACTAAGGGATAAATCGCACCAAAACAACTGCGCTAGAAAAGAAAATCTCAAAACTCAAACAAAACCCTGTACCAACCCGTTTGGCCAGCGTGGTAACAGTAGGCCAAATAACCACTTACCTATTTAGGTGAAACCTATGTCCAGCAGTGGACGCCATTGTATACACATAAATTTTAATGCTAAACGGCAATCGACTCTTCCCTCTATTATCTCTACATAAACATACATTGCGAATGTAAAAAAAAAACAAATGTGAATACAATATGACACCGTGTCTTATTATTGTAGTGTGTTGCGTACGCGTCGGTAAATAGGGTTGTCACTAACCTCGTATGTCACTTCATTTATTATACCTAATTGTCATAGTAGGTAGTACCTACATAAAACAGTACTCGAAGTTCGTATGCTTGCTATTTGTAGCAGTATAATAGAGCAAGACGTAGGAATTTTGCTGACACCTTTTTGCTTTGTATAATTTACATAAGTAGGTATCATAAATGTGATCCAATTGAAATATAAGATTTGACTTTGACTTGCGGAACCATCTCCAGTTTTCTCTTAGTTATTTTTCACTAAATGTAGGTATTTAGTTATACATTATATTGAATGTCTATTAGAAACTCCGTGGGGAGTTTATATTGATCATCTGGATTCGGTCTAGTTGTAATTTGACTTTGATGATCGCTTGTTAATGTATGCCAATGTGTGTTTTCTACATATTACTCTAAGTTTGAAAATTGCCCAGTAGTGTTTTCGGCTAATATTACAAATTATTGGAACTCTTATTTTCCGAGTATTCAACCCTGCACTGGGCCCAGTTCGTTATTTTGCAAACAATAGTGACACACGGGGCACTTCCCATCGATACACCATGTCGATACATGGGTACTTCGCCGCCCACCCGTGGGAACTTGCTGTCAATATTGAAATTACTGCGCGTGAGACCAACGTACTCCCTGCAACAGCTACGCGGCATACTAACTGTGGTCCCTTGTCGATATTGTCGCGATATAGTTCTTATGATGTAGTAATGAAGGTCTGTTTCAGCAAACACTACTGTAACAGAAGTGTGAAAGTAACTTTCGGGGTTTTGTGTGAAGGTAAGCTACTCCAGGGATATTCAGACGTCAATATTACTAGGGTATTCCTCATACAACTTGTCTAGCTAAGATCTCTTTAGGCCTCTGCACAGTGTCATCACCACAACACAGTCCATTCCACAACGTCGCGTCGTCACGTCCTGCCAACATCTGTTTGCTAACAAATGTTGGCTGGCGAGTGACGATGTGTGAATAAAAGGGATTTTCATTTATTTACACGTATATAGAAATTCAAGAATGTGTTCTGCTAACATTTCTCTTAGTGCTACTTGTAATGAAGTCTTCATATATCCACTCAGTATTTTCCTAGGCGAGCTACCTAAATGCAGTAGTCTCAATCATGACCTCTACCACATACTTACAACCTATTTCTTTCCAGCTTCAAGATCAGTGCACAGCAACGTGCCTGTTCAGCGCGGAGTACCACGCTGGAGCCCTGGCGCTCCGCGATGGGGCGGGAGCGTACCTGGCACCCATCGGCAGCAAGGCCGTGCTCAAGACGCGCTCAACCGCTGTCACTAGGGACGAACTGTTCTCGCTGGAGGACAGTCTGCCACAAGCTGCCTTCGTCGCTGCTTTGAATGAGAAATACGTCTCTGTTAAACAAGGTGAGTCCATCTCTATCAACAGCAATTAGCGTGTTTTTATAATGATCTAATGTCTGAATTTTACTTGTAATTAATTGACACAATGTATATCCAGAGTTCTAGACTCAGAAAAACTAGCATTATCTTTTGTATCACTAGCAGTATAGGTTTTTTAAAAATCGTAAATTACCCAATTACCTTATTATAAAGGCCTGATCACTTTGGTTGGCAAAAATAATATTTAGACAACAATTTTCATTGACATATCTCTTTATATACTACAGCACAGCTTTCTATGTAGCGTTTCAGCCGATAAACACTTATACTTAGATAACTTAGACAGAAATAACCACCATAAAACCTAAAATAGCAAACCATTTGACGAGTTCTCGCAATCTGAGATCGTAATGCGCACTTCCTACCTACGTTATAGAGTATGCTTCCTCTGGCACAGACCATAGACTTACACATAGACCATAGACACATGAGTGAAAGTTAATAGCAGGATGGAACAATTACACACAATGTTTCCTATTGTCGTTAATGCACCTCGCAATGCGGAATTGTACACCGGCACCGGTGTGTTGGCTTCAAAGATTTCTGATTTATTTTTAATTACTGAGATTGATGAGTTAGCACTACTTATCGCCAGCATGGCTTATGAAGTGAATAGGAGAAAAATTTATTACAATAGGTATCCCGTCTTAAACAAACAGAAAATAAAAGCCGTTGCACCAACCCGTTTGGCAATTTTGGTACTTAACTATTAGTAGGATAATATCCTTGTCACCCTAGCTAATAGTGGCTAGCGTAGCTAATGATAACGATCTCGATGGCGCAGCGGTTAAGTCCCGGGTGCGATTTCCGTGTTGGTCAAAACAACATATGATCTTGCGGTTCTGCTAGTGAGTCAGTTGTCATCTCCTGAAATTTCTTAGTGACAGCACTTATTGTTGATCGATTCCATATTATTACCGGGTATTCAACTGAGTACACATTAGTCACTGGCGACTGAAGCTAAAAAGACCATTTGTATTATAAACAAAAATTATCTAAAGTAAGTCATCTTCACATAATATTTCTAAGAATATTCGCCATTGTTGTCTTCTTGACAGATTGTTGACCTGTATTGTTGATGTATTTCTACACAACGCGTGTAATTGCGATATGGTTTCGTAATATTATATTTACTGATATATCTGTTGTGAAATATTATTATTTTTATATATTATTATTCATTCATTATTTCGTCTTTCCATACCACGTGCTGTTCACCCCTCGGTATGAATCGGGCATGATTCCTTTGTTTTATACCAGTGAACAATAGAAAATAATTCAAAACGATGACTTAAAAAAGATTCATACCGTGGGGCAAACAGCTCGTTGTTGAAATCAACCAAAGACCCACATTGATATACAATTTCAGCCATGATAAACACATAAACTAATTCAGATCATAAAATCTGAAATAAAAAGATTGTCAAATAGTCGAAGACACATTTTTCAAATCATTTTCGTCGTAAATTTACAATGTTCGTACTAAAGAGCACTTTAGTTACTGAAGAGCTTAAAAGTATGCAGAGTCACGCACTCCCGCCTGCTGGTTGTACAACCGACAACGTTGCTATATCTACGCGGAACACTTGCTTTAGTATAGCGAGAGAATTTTGAGGAAAATATAAACAGGATGATTGATTGATTGATTAACTACGTTTATTGTGGTATTTGAACGGCCACAAAAACATATGATGGCAATGAAATGATGTCCTGGCACTGTCATAATATTTATTATGTAAAAATATAATGTCGTCAGAGAAACAAAATTTGTCAGAACACTTTGTTTTGACTGTTATTTTCTAATTTAGATATTTCAGTCAACTCTTTAAACTTTTAACTACGTATAATAAATAAATCAATATAAATGGATTTTAGATTTTTAGCACTTAACTTTTTGTAAAAAATAAATGGAAATCTAGTTTAGTTCCCAAAATAATATCCCGCTATTTAGCTAGTGAAAGAACTAGAAAATTACTGTTATTCGATAACGGCTTGTTATTTTAAGCAAAACTTTTCACGTAGTTGCTATTCTAGCACAGCGCTGCAGCGGTGACAATTACGTTTGTGACACAAAAATTGCCGCTTATGTTAGAAACAAAAGAATAAGTGAAAAAAAAACGCATTTAGTATGAACCCAAAGGTTAAAATAATATAAACAAGTAATAGGAAATAGGTTCGCATCTAGAACCTAGACACGTTGGATGTGAGTGAATTACGTGATGCTATCTCATTTATGGTTGTAAAGAGAAGGGCCTTATTCATAATATAACGATGATAATAACGTGTACCGTTGGTATTATTGTTGGTATCTCTCATCTCCCACTTACAAAGCGTGCAACTATTTCCTATTTCGTTCGGTGCCGAAGTGGCTGGCATTCCGCGGCGTGATCTAGTCCGCATTCAGGTCTTACTTCTGCGCGTTTGTCACTAACAGGCTAGTAACTATTACGGTTATGTACCGAAATCTATGGACGTCTGCGGATTTTATTATAGCTTGAGAGCTTATAGCTAAATTCATAAAGCTTACGTCTAGATAAATATGTATGCCAATTCCAAGCTAACATATCTATTAATCCAAATACCACTCACCATCTTAGCCACCTGTTTGTCTGCCACTTCAAAAAAATCCAGGAAAATCCAAAAAATAAATAAAAAATAAACATTATCCTGCGCTAGGTACTATAAAGACAGCCTTTTCCCTGGAGAGGTCGCCTTATTAGTACGTGTATAGGAAATAGTTTTAATATAATTGTCCACATTTATTCAGAAACATCCAAAATGCAATACTGTACGGTTAATTAAAATTTTGCGCTATCAATAAACATTATTTACATGTTTTATTTTTCCTCAATTAAACACAGTTATTATTGCTATTCTAGCTACACATTTATAATATGTTGCAAACATAATAGTCGTAATCTGCCTTTATTATTTTCAATTAAGAATTTTCGAGAACATAGTAGGGTACACATACAAAATATGTATAGGATTGGCCAACTTCAAACTTATGCCTAAGATATTTCTAGTACAAAAATATAATAAAACAAAAGCTTTACACATAGAATAAAAACCTTGTTTGAAAAAATACAATTCACAACCGAGTTCCTTCAGAATCTGAGAATACGACTTAGCGCCTGTTTCACCAATGGCAAATACGAAACTTACTTGACATATTTTTGACGTATTTTTCATATAAAATCTATCAAAAACCAGTCTCAGGTAGTTTATTAGACACTTATTTGAAGGTAGTGACAAACATGCCCTTAAAATAATATAACTCATTATTATAATAAGGAATATCTTAAACATTTCTTTACTAAAATGCGAGTTTAACAACATTTAGCAACTGCACGCATAGTGATGCGACAGATGGTGTTTAGTCAGACTGCGTTACTAATTGTACCATATTTAAATACAAATCACCAAAACTTAGGTGCAAAGACCGCGTATAATTGTTATTAATATGCTAAATTTTAATATAATTTATCTCGTTAATAGCTACGCCATGTTGAAGTAATCAGTGCAAATCGCTTAATTGTTTCAAACATTTAAACTATTTGGTCTGCTGCACAACATATATTAACTTTTGAAAGCCTCGTACATATAGTAGGTTCCTATAGATAAATTAATATTAACTTTTTAACTTTATCGCTGATGTACCACGATTGTGCATTTAATCACTTTTCGATCAAGTCGCACGTCGTGATCACAATTGAACATCGAAACGTCAATCAATTTAAAGCTAAGTAATGCATGGATCGCTATATCGGTCAAATAATTTAAACGTTTCTTCATTAATATGTCGACATAGCGATATAAACACGCAGGAGGATATGCCAATTAAATAACATGATAACCGCCTGCCTAAAAAAAAACAATAAGGCGTATCGGTTACAGATTCAGCTAAAAACATACATATGCCATATATGCACGAGCAACCCAATTACGAGGTATATAGCAACGTCAAATTGTCAACGGAATTAGACGGTGCGCGCGCAGATATTCTGCACAAAAAATGTTAGCGATGCTTTCTAACGTTTCTACTGCACGGATGCTTGCACGCTTCGCTGTCTCGCCAGCTACGCCGACACCATCACACCACATCACTAAACTTTATACTTTTAATTAAATTTAACATTTAAGTAGCATAACGGTTATGTTAAAATAGCATCGTTGGTAACGTGTTATAATTGCTGACGTTTTCGTGTTACGAAAGCGGCAGTTCGGAGATCAAATTGTGTATAATGGCTATAATTTGTCTGTCAGAATCAATTATTTGAAATTGATACGTTTCTTACATAAGTTTTGTACGAGTTAATTATGTGTCGGAAGTCTGGTATTACAGCTTCTAGTGTTATTGTAGCTTCCTCGGTTTGTTTGAACTCTGCACTTTAATAATACCTAGCTAGTGTGAATATTATTAGTTGGTAGAGCTACCTAATAATTACCCGGTTGTAAAGATAAAGGGAAAAAAATTGAAATGTAATAGGTATAATAAACGAGCAATCTTCATCAAGTCTAGATAGCTTCCCAAGAAAAATATTTATAGTGGCACTTGCTAGATATAAGATCTATGTTAAATAAAATCAAGGTACATAAAGTTCATTAGCAAATAATGTACAAAGCCCTCTCTAGAGGGTACGAGTATACCTCACAAGTGTGTGTTCCTGAAGTAGTCTCCTAAGTTTTTATTTAACCGCCGCCGTCCCGCCAGTCACTGACCGCGAACTGCGTGCAGGACACTTCTTTCGTTCAAGAGGTCAGGACCTTTATCTAAAATGTCATCGTACTTACCTTCTATTATGAGCTAGTACTAGCTACTTAACAATTAAACTGAGTAGAGAAATAGCAGACACCGTAGAAAATTTGTTACGTTTCGGACAAACATAATAATAGGTATGCTTCCACCGACCTGCATCTCGTCAGTGGAACCTTCTCAGCTCTCTCGATAGAAGAAACCCGTGCCTGTGTGTTAATAGTGATGCCTAATTTTTTTTTAAAACATAACATAATTTAGCACCCACCCTTTTCCCCGAAGAGGTAGGCAGAGATGGACCCATAGCTCCATTAACCGTGTAGGTTTCCAGATTTCGGACTGATAATGAGAATTTCATGGTAGAAAGATCCAATAACATTAATTCCCAATGCGGGGATCGAAGCTGGTATTTTTTGAGCAACATTTGCACTCACTCCTGCCGTGTTCCAAAGCAGGGTATCCGGAATAAAATTGTCACAACATTTGACTTAAGTACTAACTAAAGTTCCACGCGAGCCGAGGTGATGGCGCGTGTAACGCAGTCTCACCTGAATCACACAGACAGACAGACTTACTATTAATTACAGATTTTATCCCTCGTTTCCGCGCCGATGGCGTTGACGTTCGATGATAAACCGTGACAGCTCAGACTACATACTACTATTAACCATGTGAGAGCCAAGAGCGAATTGTCGCATGCCACATGCCGCATGTGTTTATAAATTTACTGACTACCTACTGAATTATAAGTTATGATTTCAGGGTATTATTGGGACGAGCTTTAGTAAAATTAGGTGTTGTTAAAAATAAATTAAGTAATTACATGCAAAAAGCTATATAAGCCGTTCAGTAGTAAACTTTGATGATGATGATATATTTGTAGGAATAGTCGGAATTTGGGCTTTTTCATTTTCGTAAAAAGTAAAAAACTACTCTGTTCATACAACTATTTCATGTAAGAACAAAATTATTTTGTGACTATGGTATGCTGTAGGGTTGAGAATGAGATACTTCTCCGCTCGGTTTGCTTAATTCGAGCGATCAATCTTGACTGTGCCCTTCCTCTTTTTATTATATTCAGAAGTTTCAATGTCGCTATTCAACTTATACATATTACATCCGTTACTCAAACATCGAGTAGGCAGTGGTACTGCATCTACTGTGGTCTAGCTGAGAGTGCTAGCGGTACTGCGCACGCGTCGGTCGACGCCCGATCAACCACGATGCTGAGTAGGGTTGTCACTCACTTCGATTGTTAATTTATTTCCTCCTCTACCCGGCCAGGGAAATATCGCAATAAATTACAATTTCAATTATCTCTCGAAATTTCTGGGGATTGGATGATTTTTGCATAAACCGATCCAATAAGTAATACTTGATATATCATTGACGTATTCCACATTGGCCACCCGATAAAATGGCAACTGAATTAATGGAACCTGATGGATTCCACAAACGGCACCTAGGTACCTATAAACATTTTTTACAGGCCATTACTGGAATATCTTGCAAAAAATCTTGATAGGTCCCTATGTGGTCTAATTCCATCTCATCTGTAACAATTTCCGTTGTAGGTGTATATTTTAACTTCACATCACCCACCGTCGTATCTCGCTTCCTGTTAGGAATTTCATCATAATTATAAGCAATCGGCTTCACCGATACCTCAAGGTTGCTATGATATTTACAATATCGGTTAGTTCCCACACTCACAACTTCCTAAGAATGCATTCTCACGGTAATCATTTGACGACATGCGACGCCAAACTATCGGCAAATAAAATGGTTTCTCTATACCACACATTTTCCCATAATGAAATGAGCATAGTGAATGGCCATACTAATGGTTCAAATATCTTCTTCTCTCCTGCTGTGATGGCGTTCCACTGCCTTTAGTGGTTGTAATTAGCGACTTCTGTAAGTTCCCAACCAGTGACAAATATTTCTGTAGTCCACAATTAGCTATGGCTCCAGGTGTACTAGTCCCGTTTCATGGATTGTCTTGTATTGGAGAGGTTATATGAAAATGCGGATCCATTGGTCTGGTTGTCGTAGTTAGCTAGATGACTGCTGAAAATTAGGGTATGTGTTGAAGCCCAAATAGGCATGAATTCGTCCTATGAGATCAAACTATTAATGTATTAATAAAATAATAAAAGTTACCAATTTAATTTATATTCCACTACGGGGCAAGGGTTTCCTCTCTAAGTAACACACGCTGGCATCGATGTGCCGATGTGAAATGTGAGACAGATATAAGTCGTAGTTTGCTTGTCCGGCATTTTCCATCTCAGATTTATAATAATAAGTTTCAAAATTGCCAAGCAGCGTTTAACTCTTTTCCACTGTGAGTGCGAATATACGTGTATTGAGTCTGGATGTAGTTTGCGTCCGTACATTGTATTTTTTACGAAAATTTATGTATTAATACAAAGTTATACTCGGTAGCCCTGTACCTATTTAGTTGCGCACGATTGCACGCCGACCGTGCGGCAAATGTTTAGCTGAGACTGCGCCCGCGCCGCGCCGTGCGCCGATGCGCTTCCTAACTCGCGACGTATCTACCAATTATCTCGATATTTTATGTCTCACTGCCTTCCGCCTCAAGACGTATAACTGCTCTATACATACATACTCATAAATAATTTTAAGTACTTACCAAACATTGTTATTGAATAGTGTTTAAAACTGAGATGTTTTGATGACTCCTTTAGGCTGTGCAACTTTGCATCTGTTTTGTAATTTAAAATTGATAATCGGCGAGTTGATTTATAAAACAGTGCAGTATTATGAAAAACATCTGAAGTCTGAACTATGTTGTACAGTTTTAAAACTGAACTTTAACACGAAATATTGTAGGAATATCATCTGAATTTGTTATTAGTAACAAAAAATATCTAAATATTTTCGAGAATTAAACCTGCGAGTGTCCCGTGCAACTTGTCTGGAGACCTAAGTGTACCTAGTGTTTACCCGCGGACATAAGCTATTTGTGTGAGTGTTTGCTGTGTGCCCGACCGGTCTGTCCTCGAGTGGTCCGTCAACATGTCCACTTGAGTCCAGTGTCCACCTCACTTAGTTAACTGTGAACACTTTTGTTGTTTGTTTTGTTTCTTTGTTAGTTAGGCTAAACAAAAAGAAAGATCTCTTCTCTATCTACTTATGTTCTTTTGTCATTATTCACTTATTTCTTCAAAATCTAACATAAGTGCATACAATTTTGGTTTGGGAAGAGTTTGACCTTGATAATTGGACAGGAGTCTTTGGGTCCAAATCCCCAAAATTCGCTACTGTAGGTACAGATATTATTTGTTCAGGTAATTTAATAAGTCTGGAATTCTGGATTGTTAATTTTATTATATAACTATGTGTACACATGTACAGATGTACTGACTTTCATTAGTCGACAGGATGAGATTAAACAATTAGAAAGAAATAGTATCGATTTTCGACAACCGACTTCAAAAAAAGGAGGAGGTTCTCAATTCGATTGTATTTTTTTTACAAAAATATTGTCTAATCTGAAAAAACATTAATAGTAAATGCTCACTGATCAGTCAATCTATCTATCTATCTATAGGATTTGAAATAATAACTCAGACAATGTTTTATTTCCAGGAGTGGATGTGACAGCCAACCAGGACGAGATCTCTTCCCATGAGACGTTCCAGCTGGAGTTCGACTGGGCCACCAAGCGCTGGTACATCCGCACCATGCAGGACCGCTACTGGACCCTCGAGACTGGACAGGGCATACAGGCCAGCGGAGATAACAAGTACGTAACTACATACATCGTAATAAACTGAAAACTAAGTTAATTAAGTACAAGTTTAGTGTACCTATATCACACGTTAGGTTGGTATATGTTATATACAATAAATAGGCAGCAAACAAACTAAAAATCTTAGGTATGTAAGAACAAAAGCGAAGTCAAGATTTCGACGTATTATTTTAATGTTTGACAAAAAAATAATAAAGCAAGATGTTACTTACCTGTTTGTGCCAAAAAAGTACTTTCACTAAGCACACGTTATACTTTTTTTAAAGTTATGATATAATATTATGTGTAGGATAATAAAGTAGGGACCAATAAAATTTTATCACTAAATACAAGGCGCATCAATAGATGGCGTGGTGTCGAATTAAAAATCGTCATTGAACGTTAACTTGTCGTTTATTAATATATTATTATTATTCTTTCACCAGATCGTCAAATGCTCTGTTCGAGCTGGAATGGCAGGGTGACGGCGCGGTGGCGTTCCGTGCTAACAACGGCAAGTACTTGATGACGAAGCGCTCCGGACACCTGTACGCCAACGCCGACGCCATCGACGATAACTGCAAATATTACTTCTATCTTATCAACAGGTACATAATATTTACTATCAATATTTCAAGTCTAGATTATTTCCATTGACTTATGCGAGCTAAGGGAATGGCGCGATGCTGCTTGCTTGGAGTGCGCGCGAGTTATTATTTAAAAAGTCAGATTTTCGTTTGCCAATCACGATGGCTTTTTATAAATACAGACGTGCATTTCACATAAATATTAATAAATGCCAATTTACAAGCGTAGCTTTAAAATAATATTCCGTTATACAGGCCTATCCTGGTGCTGAAGTGCGAGCAAGGGTTCGTAGGACCTAAGGGCGTGAAACTGGAGTGCAACAAGGCCAATTACGAGACTATACAGGTCATCCGGGGGCCTAAGGGCGCTGTCTACTTCAAAGGTTCGTACTTATTGTAAAAATAACCACATAGTTTTTAGATTGTAGCTGACAATAGTATGTCCCCACCTGGATAAAGCGTGAAAAGATTATAGCCTTAAACCTGTTTCAAGAGGGTCGCAAGCAAATGTTAGGCACAACATACGACGATATCGTTTTGAAATTACGCCTCTTTTTATTAATTTAACAATCAATATATAAATATCTCAAGAAGAGTCCCTGAATTTGTAAGTCTGTGTTAGATGAACCGCGGTCCATTCAACTTAGGGAACCATTGGCCTAATCTTTTTTAATCCAACCACCAACCACCAACAGTGTGGAAGTAATTCCCATTTACATCGTTTGTAGCTTTCATTGATGACGTGACCAAACCTTGATTTAAAACACTGCTTACCAAATCACTATTTACTGTCCCCAGGACAAAACGGCAAATACTGGCACGCGGACAGTGAGACAGTGTCATGCGACAGTGACACAGCACAAGGCTTCCACCTGGAGCTGCGCGAGCCCACGCGCCTCGCCATCCGCGCCGCCGCAGAGAAGCAGTACCTCGCCGCCGCCAAGAACGGGAACTTCCGTCTAGCCGGCCCCGAACTAGCGCACGCCACACACTGGGAGTACTAAATCACCCACTGCCAACACATACAGACCCTTTGGACAACCACAACTTTGTAATAACTATGTAAAATTAATTTGATGTTCCCATATCACTAAATTTATAGCGGTGTTGCTAGTAAAATTGGCGATGTCATATCATAAGATATGGTCGACACGATTGGTTGTAAAACTAAATTGTTGAGTGATTCGTTTAGCCACCACGAGTGGGGAAGCACTATTATATTGAACATGGTTTATTGATTGATAAGATAAAGTTGTATGGTAAACACAAGCAAGCCTGCTTGCTTTGTATCCAAACGGTTCGTCATCATACAAATCCAATTCGCAATACTCTTCCATTATTATCAATAATTATGCACGTCTGTTTGTTTAACGGCAGCGTCGCTGCTCGGCGTGGGACTTAATTTCATATCGACGATGTGTGAGCGGCGCCATCACGCGACGCCATTTTATTTCTCACTAGCCGCCATCTTGTGTAGTGGCGGCGACGAACGACCCAATCGCCTGATTCTGGTACAGAAACAGCTGCCAATGGTTTATAATTAATTGTAAAATAGAAATGTTAGTCAATGCCACTGCATTGATGCCACACATTTCGTACTAAAAAAAAGATAATCACAAAATGGGCCTCGTGTTAGCACCGCTCCGAGTTGCATTTAGTACAGTTAAGATATCGCGCGGTGTGCGCGACTGTGATCATAATTAAACATCGCTTCTCTTATAATCATACATTAATTTCGTGTACTCCAGGTAGATCTGCCACGTCGCGTCGCTTGTCCATATTTTGTAACGTTTTAATACTTTGTGTCCATCATTACCGCTTCGATTATTTATTCTAGATTGTATGGTATTTAAATTTAGTACGAAAGACATTTTTCTAAAAATATTTATTGGTATAATGTAGTCTAGTCGATGGTTTTTATACGATTTTTTATCAGCCCCCAGTACTTTTTCTACCGTCGTTACGAGTAGGTTAGTGTAACAACATCGTGAGACTGATGCCTACAAACAACATAAATTACAGTAACATTGTACCGTAATTAATTTAAGTTAAACAGGGATTGACGCAATACCAGACTTGTGGATCTTTTACTTAGGTCGCACCGACTTGTCGCGGGGTACCACTGTACCAGCTCAACTGACACTATTAACTTTGCACGATCGTATCAGTCGTGCGACATTAATGTGGCAGGCTCGAGTATTCTCTGTTAACATCCTACGACTAATCGCAAGTCGCCGATGTGTATGCGACATCTTCACACTAAGTCTGGCTTCTAATTATGAACATGTTAAGGTAGGTAAGTTATTGTAAGTAATCACTTAGGGTAAGCTTATCCGCTTCCGACTATTTAATCGTCCATTCCATGCTTTTAGAATTACGTCATGGGATAAGAAAAAAACATTTTTTTATTATTTTTTACATGAAAACAGAGATTTTTTGTAACTGGTGCGTAGTACTTGTATATAAATGGTTTCCTGCATATAAAGTTTGTACTTATAATATCGTATAGGAAACGTTAGCCTTTTTTATGAAGAACAAATCGATAAGTTTTTTAATTGAGGGTATTTTATATGCAATGCAATGCTGATTCTGAAATATTTGTACGATAACGTCTTTGTAAACTATTAATTAATAAATTATAATCATATTGTAAATGTGCTGTTTTATTTTACAACTGTCATATTTTCAATGATCTGCGATTCTTGTTAGATCATTGGCCTAAGGAACTTTGCCGACACCTTTTTTGGCTTCGAATGACGTTCTTATGTGTTATAATCATAATATAGATCGTTTACACGAGTAAATTATCTAAACAATTCATGTCTTGGAGAAGTGTGTCTGGCCCTGGCTTGCCCACTATCAGGGGTTTTCATCGCAAAAAAATAATCGCTAACTAGTCGAATGCAAATTTGGCGCCAAATATCAGAATTTATCGGACATTGGTTTCAAATTGATAAGTTTATTAAGTATATATCAGGTCTGCAGAGCATCACCCCAGCTTGTGCACCCACATTTATACCTTAAAAGGGCTACCCAAATTTTTCAATACAAAAGTAAAAATTTGTATCATTGGTTCAGAAAATATTATAATATCATATCTGTGCTATGATAATGTTGGACGATGAATGTAATAGTAATTTAAGTTTTTGCAGTAAGTTTTTTTAAAAATAATAAATCATTTATTCCAGAATATAAGTTTCATTTTCAGAACCAATAATACAAATTTTTCATTTTGTACTACTGAAGGTTTACCCTACATCATTTACAGACGTATATATTTATCTTCCATATAATGTACATAAAATATAAGGGTATATAAAATACAATCAGATATATTGAAAAACTTATATATTTTAATTAAATAGTTACATTAATCTTTACAGTTTCTCCCTAGCTAGTGACGCGTTGAATTAGCATCGATGCATTTTATTATTGGTCAGGAAATAATATTAAAAATAATAATTTATCTAAATAACTGATAAACAATAACCACATCAACCTGCTAGATAATAAGCGAAAAAACAATAGTTGAGTGTGTTGCCAACGCGAATATTGTGAACTGCAGTTTATAAAAACGGATACTTCATATAAATGCGATCTATTAACTGGCAAGGTGTGTATTAAAAATAATGTTTCACGTATGGCAACACAGTCGACTTTAATTAATGGTACATAATTTATCTTAACGTTGAACGCTACAAATTAATGAGGATAGTAAACAATAAACAAATATTGATATAGTACAACTCATTATGATATAAATTGGAATCTTTTGTACGTAAAACACATGAGTGGACGTAGGGACGTCCTAACTAGACATGAACAAGCTATATACGTAAACTGAGCCACACCCGAGTGTTGCAAACATACGAATGTGTTGTCAACTTAAAAAAATATGATAATTGAATTTCGTAGATTTAAAAAAGTTAATAAATTCTCTAGCCAATTGAGACACACTTCTAAAAAATAATGTTTTTTTTACATAGTCAAATACTTTTCATTACCTACTTTTCGTGTTCGACTATACTATTTTGATATTACTCAACTTATATAACACCATTGATTCTTCAATTTAAAAATGCTTTGGCATTTGTGTAGTTTGAGACTTGAAGCTTAAGAGCGTTTATACGTACAATGTCGCAATTTAGCGTCATATTATACTCTCTTTTAAAAGTATGTTCAATACTCTTTTTAGAATTACGTGTAGTATTAAAAAATAAGTACCCGTAATGCTTAGTGTTATTTCACTATACAAATAACGCCCTGTTCAGTGTGTTATTTGCATATAAATAAAACTGTAAAGACAATGATTAATAAACTTTTACTCACTTTTCACCTAATTCAAAAAGAGTATTGAATATATTTTTGAAATATAGTTCTGATTAAATAATGAATCATACGTATAAACGCCGTTCATATGTATAAACGCTGTTAATTACGCGGGATTTTGTTCAGTAAATGGCTATTGAGACTTGGTCATGGTCAGTCAAATGGACGAATGGCTTAGAACTATGTAATTATCATTTTATTATAATACTAGAATATATGAACGCAGAAGGTAAGGATAATGATTAGCAAGAAGGACGGTTTGGATTTATACTGTCGACGTTTGTAAGACTGCACCAGGTTATAAACAGTAGACTGTTGAAAAAATTAAGAATATTTTTTTAGCAAATTTGATTACCCGCCATAGTATGGAACGTCAAATGAAAATACTACAGCAATATTATTTGTTAGTGGCATGTAAATTTTAAGAAATTTAATTTTTTTTTTAACCATGACCATAGTACAGATAGGATAGGGATGGGATGAGGGAGGGGAGGCGACGTACAATACATTTAGTGTAATACAAAAATCTTACTAAGGCACGAATAACAACTTGTCACCTTAGCCGTCGCGACAACTGCCCGAGAGTTTCACAGCCGATTGTTTTATTCAATTAATCTTTTAACAACTACAGTAGCAAATATGTTCTAATTGCATCAGTATAAAGTCCATTTTCATTTGCCGGTAGTGATAGTTATGGTGGTCAAAAGGTACTGGAAAAGTATAAGGCGTTTATAAATTAAATTAATATCTTGCTACTAAACGTCAATTTTATATACAATATTGTAAATTCGTTAAATAGTTGCATATTAATACTCAAAGTTATTTTTATTATAATTCTTCATCATCTCATGAAAAAAAATCCCAAAAAGTAAATATCTGTGCTCGCTTTCCTAAGAGATTGAATTCGATTCTCCAAGGCACCCATCTGGACTTTTATCATTCACACTGTGAAACTCTTCGAGTAACATTCCAAGACCCTTTACACCCGTTTAGTTTGGGGCCTAATCACAATATACATAACTATCACATTCGTTTCAATTTAAACTAACATAGCGTTTTTTCTCAATTTCATCTAAAATGTATAGGTAGGTATGTATATTGTCACTATTAACACCTTCACAAAGAACGTTTATTTAATTACCTACAGGCAGAAGGGGGCGCCTGCCTTGTTCTGATATACAAAACTTATTTTGATACTGTTTTATGCATTATTCTATAGTTGCAACGTAGACTGGGCGAAAACTGCATAAAGGTTTTAATGAAGACAGTGAAATATCGTCCTTATCCCATTCAAATGGAGTTGTTATTAGTTTACACAGACTGTGTAGCATCGACCTTGCAGTAACGCTAGCAGTCGGACGTAGGAAACTTATTTGAGTATGCTCAAGCAGTAGTTCACCAAGTCTACGCTGCCCTCCATTACTACAGTAAGATGTAAATTCCCGCCTACATTTTCCTTTATTTTGTCTGTACACGCTCTTAGTTATTATTTAACGAATTTTGTTGGCTGGCCCCAAACCCGTAAAACTATTGACGCTATATAACTATGCTACGTTCTACTTATTTAGTGTGTTTGTGTGTGTGATACAATTGATATATTTATTGTATTAAATGATTTGACTTTACGAACAAATCAATAGGTATACTTTACATGTGTCAAAATCCCACCTTCCTTCCCTTCTAGAAATTATTGAAAATGTGATCCATAAATTCAAAAATAGATCGGATTTTCATTTTGCTTTCGTGGTCGATATTTTAAAAGCCAGAATATATTTACTTATTATTAGAACACGTAATCATAATAATGAAAAGACAATCTCTCGCGCACACCCATCTCTAGGACACATCCCTTGCCATAATAAAAGAACAAAATATTGTTTATATTGCGTAATTATTGATTTAATTATGTAAGTTAATATCTACTGAAAATAAATACTTCTCAATAGGCTCAATAATTTATTATACATTGTGATGAATAAAATCGATGTATTTAACATATTGGTCATCGAAAAAAAACACTGAGACCGCCAACGTATTTAAAAAACAATGTCTACCAGAAATAAAACATTAAACACTTTATTAATACATGTATTACGAGTGTTTTTAATATTAAATTTAACATTATACTTATATAAAAGTATCAAAACACGAACAGTCACACAGACAAACACACTAAAAACGTTTAACACGATGGCTCACAGCAAGTCCAGTCTATTTATAAAAACATTTCATTTTACATTATGTATACATCTCTATTGGGTATCGACAAATACACGACTAACTATTTACTGAAACAGTAAGTTATAATTGATGGCTATGACAGACAAACCGACAAAATAGTTATACATACGCTTTTTGCCTCGAAGGGGTAGACAGAGGTGCATCATGCCCACGTTTTGCCTATTGCCATCAACCGAGCTAATACTGAAAATTTCATGATATAGAAATCCGATACAGATTTTACACAATAGACAACTGCGCACCAAGACAGTATTTTTATAGCAATAAAACATATTTTTGAGGTCAATGAATAGGTAACATCATGACTTGATGCGTATTGACTTGATTCAAGCCGTAATGTACCACATTAAAGCCGTTAAATAAATACATAAAAGTAAATAATATAACACGTACAATATTGTAAGTGATTCGTCGATACCCTGCTTACCTACCACCATATATTTGAGTCCGTATAAACATAATTTCACTTGATTTCACCGCACACCGTCCGTAAAGTATATAAACAATATCTATACATATAATATTATTGGTAATCAAAACTTGGTGATTTAACGACGTACAAAATTAAATGAAACGTGCCCATTCTGTTTTACATCTTACTAAACTAGCATTTATATCGTCGCATCTCTTTTCAACACACAACGTAAGAAAAGGTACGAACATTTTTCACTATGCCATTATTTTTGTAACTGACGTGACATTAAAAATCTGAATGTCGCGTCTAGGAATTAAATAAATGACGTCATTGTATAACTTATCAGTCCTAGGAAAAAATGTTTCACCTGTCAAAGTACTTTGAACCAAATATACAGCTGTCAAAATAGCTATAAATGTAATTCATCTGTCAAATTATTGCACACCGTTGGAGGCGTGGCGACGGGCCTTTCCTTGAGTAGCGCGCTCAGTTCAGTGCGGCAATCGAGCGGCTTCGGTACTCGCGCATTTGTTGCGTGTTGTTTCTTGGTACACTATTCATAATAGCCCGTATATCAAGGGACTTAGGTTTATAATAAATTGTTGACTTAAATTGGGCTTTCCCGCGCCTCCAGCGGAATACGCTGGAACCTATCCAAGATTGTTTCTTACAGTGCTTGTTGTGAAGAGATGTGAAGAGATCAAGGCTAGTCGTATGTGGTGTGAGTCAGTCGTGGCTCGGCGGCGCGAGGTGCACGTAGTGCCGGTAGTAGAACAACTGCTGGCGCAGCCGCGTCTGGCGGGAGCGCGACACGCGTCGAGCGCTCAGTTACCTGGAGCTCTGTAATAGATACGTCCACTTATACTTAATGTATTAATATACAAAATATATAGTAAATTATACTTCAAAAACAAGGAAGAAGGTACTACATGTGAAGCTGTTTTGTAATTAACCGTGACATTGCATAGATACGGATAGAAAGCGGCCGCCATTGCGATGCTCCGAGTGTGTAGGTCTTCGAGAAGCTTTAGTCTTTATGGAATTAATTTTATTGATGATCCTTTACTAGTCGTTGAGAGTGAATGACAACTATTAGCGGAATAATAACCATGTGAAAAAGAGCGCGAGTAACGAATGGTTAGAAGTTGTAGAAAGTCAAATTGTTGTTGTCCAATTGTAAAGGTACAAATATTAATATATTGAACTTATGTATCTACTGTAACTATATGACTTTAACAATATCCAGATGAGTAGAATAAATAAAAAGTATAATACCTGAGGGATGTGCGGCTAGGAGAGGAAGGGGTTGGGCGTGTGACGCGTGTGCGGCGGCGACCACGGGGACGCGGCGCGCGCGTCGGGCGCGGCCGGCGCCCACGGATCGGCGCCACCCGCGCTCGGCGCCAGCGCCGGCGCCAGCAGTCCGGCGCCCAGCGCCGGCGCCGCGGCAGGCGCGGGGGCGCCGAAGGCCGGCGACGAGCTCGGGAACGTCAGTCCCATCTGTTGCTGCTTCAACTCGTTCATCGTCAACCGCACCTGCAATGTTAACATTTATTATTTTCATATTTTGACATACAAATCTAGAATGAACTGTGGTTTCTTTCGCTCCTACATTCGAGGTCTTTTACAAGTAAATATGTTAGATTCGGGAAGTACTATTATTCTTTTATATTGTAAATGATATAATTACAAGGATCGCAAGTATAGTGTACTGACGGGCGGCGGCGGCACGAACATGTGCGCGGGGCGGGGGGGGTCGGGCGGCGCGAAGGGGTTGGGCGCGGGGGGCGCGGCGGCGGCGGGCTGCAGCAGCCGCTCCAGGTTCACGAGCGACGAGTTCTCGCCCAGGAACGCCGACGGAGACTTCTTGATGGCGCCCGTGCTGCCCGTGCTGCCCGCCGTCAGGGGAGACGACGGCTTGGGGGTTAGGTTGTCACCTGCGAATTTAAAATGTGAAGAGTCAACTGTAGAAACATTCAACATTTCCCAATGTCATTCCGCAATATGACATAATACTAACCGAGGGCGGTGAGGTCGAAGGGGTCGTTGTCGGAGTTGTTGTTGTGGTGGTTGCGCGGCCGCTGCGAGAGAGCGTCGAACTGTTCCAGCTCGGACGACGACGGGGACGACAGCACCGACACCGGGGACTTGCTCTGCAACTGTTATACATACTCATATTCATTATATTTTCATGTAGGATAGTGATTCTTTTTGACCGACTTTATCGTAAATCGTACCATTCTAACTTCATAAATATAGCGAAAATTTGTACCAATGTAGTCTTAAAAATGACATTGTGTGTGTGTATATGAAAGGAACACGAATGAATAACATTAGAAACTAAAAGCATTCAGAAAACAAGTGTACGTATAATATTAAGAAATGTAGTAGGTAGGTACGTACATGTGCGATGGGTGCCCAGGGGTCTGGCGGCGCGGCGGCGGGCGCCCAGGGGTCCCGCGCGGGGCTGCCCACGCCCGACCACGCGTCCGATGTTGTCTCCTGTAACACGAGCTCACGTTCAGACCTCACGTCGAAACAAAGGCTGCTATTCGACGTCTTCTACTAACACACTTTATAGCTGTCAAGAGGAACCAAATATTCTCTAAACATAGACACTTTTTTACATAGAACAATGCATTTTATCGTGGTTTTGACTTTTTGGTTATAACTTTAATCATATATAATTATATAATTTAATTAGAAAAATTTGACACCTTTCTACAACAAACATGTGCATATTTATTGTAGAAAAGTGATAAAATGAATTATTATAATATGTATTATATATATGTAAAAAAATCTATGTTCAGATAAAATATGCTCAGTAAATGTACGGAGGAGACGTGTCGGTACTTACATCCATCTTAAAGTAATTACATTGAAAATGTACATATTCCTAAAAAAATCTAGACAAAAAAGATCAACCGGCGGCAACCGGCGGGACAACTCTAACAAGAACACAAGTTAGTTAGAATGGATGCCTGAAGGTCTGAAAGAATATGTATGAAATTTAGCAAACAGATAGATAACGCCGCGGATTGACTACCTTGTGTATAGAGCTCTTAATCACGGTACACGAGCTTGCAGCTCACACGATGCTAGGTGCTAATAGCTAATACTCAAATACATAGACAATCATATAGTACACCCACAATCACTCAAAGATAATATAAGATAGCATTACATAATTTCCTTAGCAACTACTATCACCGTACGTTTCTTACCATGGGCTCGCCAAAAATATTGAAATCCAAAGACATGGGCTGCAGAACAATATCTATTCTTAATGTTTATATTATAATATTAAATATCAATAGGACAACAATTACTCTAATATCAACATTTTGACGTGTTGTGAAACATTTGTATAACACCAATTGTATACGTGTATGGAAGAGGTCAGTGGTATGTCATGAGTCTATTTATTTATTAATAGGGCTCGAAAAGGGAGTCTTAAGTCCCTTTTATTCTAAGAAATATGACGTCATCGAACAAAATGGAAAGAAATAAAGAAATTTGCATAAAGTGTCTTTTTCTTCAAATTAGTTTATATTATTGTTAGTGAAATGTAAATACAGTGTATGGAATGATTATTTTATGGCAAATTTTGTTAAAAAATAACATATCTATTATACTTTAAATTCTGTAATTAATAATGTGTTGGGGGACAGGGGAAGTACTAGGTCTAAACCCGTACCTGTTTAGGTTCTCTGCCCCACGGGTCGGCGATGGGCGCGGCGTGTGCCTGCGGACTGCTCAGGTTCACGTCCAACAAGTCCAGCAGGTGCGATTGTTGCGACGACTCCGCGGACATCGTCCGTTTAGATGGTATCGGTTCAACTCCCGTTCTGGAAAGTTACGTTGTTTAACGTTAGGTGTGTGTATGTGTGTGTGTGTTGTGTTGAGGAATAGAACAGTTCTGATTAAGTCAATTAAGATGCATTTTCCGATCCGCCTCGTCCATACATTCATCCCGCGTATTGACTTTTTGGTCTAAACATACATAATCTTTTGAGAAAAAAAAAACAAAAAACGCTTGAGTCTGTCTATTTGTGTCGATTTATTGTAGAAAATTGATAAAATGACGACTGTTCTATGTAAAAAAGTGTCTATATTCAGGGACAATAGCGCCAGTAACATGTAGGTTGGACGCGTATCGGAACATGCACCTTAATAAATTGAAGGTATTTTGAAATTGGCTATACATTAAACACTATTATGTAAACTCATTTCAAGTGAACTATGTATATGTTCTTTATGAGTAATAAGGTCGTTAAACCTATTATTGTACCTACTAAAGTATAAAGTACCAAAAATTCTGGAAATGGAAATACTGTTTAATTCAGACAAAAGTTCTTAAATAGCACCCACACATATATCTTACAATAATTTATATTAATAATAATTTAAAAACTTGTTAAGTGCACTTAGCGTGCTTATACTCTAGTTATATAAGCCATTATCTAACTTATACCTAATTATTGCCTATTAATCTACGAATTAAAAAGAAAATGTACTACTGTGTGGTTCATATCACGTCAAACCTGATACAAAATACCAACAAAATAAGTAAAGAGTAAGTAGGTATATGAATTTGGAAGGCGTAATTTAAAGCCAAAACATAATATTAGACATAAGTAATAAGGTAAGCATAGGATTGGGAGGCAACAAGCGTTAAATAAAGCGCTACCATCTAAAGGATTTTCTGTTAATTTAATGATTAGTCGAACAAAAAGGCCGAACCGTTTATACTGTAAAGAGTCCCACAGTCTATCAGTTCGTTGCGTTGCGTTTACAAAAGCAAATAGGCAACCGTCCGCGCTCTACCTACAGGCCGTCATCATCAGACAGTCTGTGGGGCCCTTAACATTTTCAAAACAGACTATGTTCCAAATAGTGTATGAATTCAACGTGAAAGGAACATCGCAGTGGATAACTAAGCGGCACTGACGTATTACATTCTGTCGGCGAGACAGCCGAGCCCCATGCACCTGTAGAACCAACACCGCGGAGACTGTTCCACCTCCGCGCCGCACCAGCTCGTGTACTCACGGACTCGCGACGACTCTTCGCGGAGGTACGCTTCCATTCTAAGGGGAGGGAAGGATGGGGTTGGGACGGGTTCAGTGTTATAGATGAAAGGTGCAAACGTTTGGTTAAATGGTAGGTGAGCTAATGATGTCTTAAGAACGTAAAAATGTACACAGTTTTATGCTATAGGCGACTAAGAAATGATTTATGAATATTTAAAATTTAAGAAGGGATTTCAGTGGTCATGGGTGTGGAATTACGCACGGGCGACAGTAAGTTTCTTTTTATTCCCATAATTGTTTTAGAGCTTGCAACCCTAATTTATTGAGCAACACAACGATAAAATATCGTTGAACGACAGAAATACACTACAATCCGCGAACTGCGAAAATTAATCGTTTCTGATTTAAAATAGCAGAAGCGGCATCTTACGTTAATTTTGTACTCTTTGAAGCGATTATCCATAGAGTCTTTTGCGATTTTATTTCGCACGTAAGTAATAACGCTTAGAAGCGATGTTCTTATTTCGTGTTCTCACAATCTTCAAAAATTAGCTAACGTTTTTAAAATAAACAAAACTGTATTTAACCCCATAACCGTTCCTCAAACTGTGTGACACTGACAACAATGACATTTCTATCGAAGGATCCATAGGTGTCTAAAGGAGTATGGTAACTAAAGCTGTGTCCAGATATGTTTTTTCTCCGTACCGTACCTCCGTGTAGTACCAGCGTCGCGATCCAAGAACGCTATTTTGGACGCGGGGTCGGTACGGTGCGATGATACGGCGTCTTGATACAGTAACAGGTCTGTTCACCCCGTTCAAAGGGAAATAGGCTATTTTGAGTGCAGGTGGCTTTGCGTTCAGAGTTATTGAATCGCGACGCTGATACGAGACGGAGGCACGGTACTGACTAAAGAACCTGTTATTATCTGGACACAGCTTAAGGGATCTAGTATGACTAGTGTATGACGTGAGTGACAATGATACTAACTGGAAGTCATGCTGCGACTGGCTGATGGCGAGCTGTAACCTGACATCGTCGGAGCGGCGGCGCCGCTCGTCCCTCTCCGCCTCCTCGCGCGACATGGCCAGCGCCAGCTGCAGCTGCAGCTCCTCCTCACCCGCCGTCAGCGGACGAGCTAGCTCCGCGTCCCTGCCTACCCACTCCGCTGATTCACTGTTTAGCTGCAATTTGTAATACCATGCGTTACAAACTCTGATGATAATCCAATACGTGTTACTATGGCATTAAAAAGTGTGCGTTGGAAAATGTACGTATTTATAATTATTTTTTACAAAGTGCTGTCAAATCATGCGTAAACATATGGCTCTAAAAATTTGTACATTGAAAAATTTCTTTTCCATTTGATGGGAGGGGCATTTTCAGAAAAAAGAACCAACTGTAGTATTCTGTGTTAATATTATGGCATACAGATACCAAAGATCCACTAAAAGACAATTAATTTAAGTCAATTTTGAAAATCAGACAGTTTAAAATGGCCAGTTTTTTTCAGATTTAATTAATGCAAATAATAAGTTTAGTGTACTAGAGCGCCTACTTCTACGGCAATAACGGTGCAGATTGTTACAAATTTTTCATGTTTTTCTAACAAGATTTCAAGAAAGACATCATTTAACCAAGCACTACAGTGTTGTAATACGTGGCCAAAAGAAAAACGCAAAAAAACTCCTAAATGGGCCGACTACTACGAGTATCGACAAACACTAACCTCGTCGTGACAAGATCCCACATTTTGTAAGACCTATGAAAATACAATATTTTAATCGAAATTTAAAATTTTTCTTTTATTAGCCCGCGACTAGACGTCCTATCCAAATCGTAAAGAATATTTTTTAGGTAATTTTATTTAAGTTCGACTCCGTCCGCCATGGTTTCGATTTCGTGATAACTAAATTAAGCATTTCATTTGTCCAATTTTTCTACCTATAAACCCTTTTTCCTTAAAAAAAAAGAATTTGCGGAATTGGTCTTCCGTTTTAAGTTTAACAACATAATATTTAGACCTTAATTTTAGTATATTATGTATTAATGATACATTTATTTGCCTTAAAAATAAAGCCTAATTAGATTATTTTATTTAGCATACATAGAATCATTTAAATAACAAATAGTTTTACATACCAACAGTAAAATTCAAAACGATCAAACATTATGGAAACTCCTGCAAAATTGAACAACCTGTAGGTACATTCAAGCGACCATTATTCGATTCAGCTGTTTGCAAGATATACGCTTATCACCTAACAACACTTCGTTTATTCACACCACAAGGAACACAACAGATATTAACTATTGCAATGTCCGAAAGAAAACATCTTCAACATATTTAATTGAACCACTAATAAGATAATTCTTACCGTTTTCTTAACAACTGTGAATTTAATTTACTGAGAAGAACGTATTTACACGTCAACAGTAACTACCGAATAACAATTATTATTGATTACCTTTTCAGATGTTTTCATATAACCAATCATAATCGTTTGCACGAACCAATAGGAAGCTGGCGGTAAATTTAAGTAGCAATGCTTCTAGACTGAATATGTGGGCGGTGAGTTCGATTTGCTTATAAATTGCGAGGGCGTAGGATCGTATTTGGATACACGTTCCTTTAGGAGAATGTACAAATAAAGTTTTCGTAGTCTAATTATTGATTTTGTCTCACATGATTATTGGTCGTCCATTAACCACGTGAAGCTCAAAAGTTCGGAAAAAACCTTTTGTCTATAACCTCATTATTTATCAACGCAAAGTTTTTGGAATCATAGAATGACCTGTATTTACAGCTTAAGTTATATAGTATAGTAGATAATAGTAGTTATAGTGTGGAAAAAAAAAATTGATTAGTATTAGATTTTTTCTGAAACCATCTATTTTTAATGACTTTTTTAACTTTAAATAAACTGACGTTTTAGGAGAGATTTTTTTCGACAGTACAAAATTAGGGCCCAGGGGCCCGAGTCTGCTAACACAATCGTAACACAATGGTAAGCCGATGATTTCATTCAACAGCTGTGATTAGCTTACTAAGTCTATTGCGCCATATTGCCGGCCTGTGATTGGTCGATAATGGTCCATTGGTCGACGTGTGTAATTTAGCAGAATCGGCCCCCTGGTGCATCGTTAAAGTTATATTATATTAGTACATGTACCGGCGGGTAGGTGGGGCTGGAGGGCGTGTCGAGCGCGGCGTCGCTGCCGAAGGCGCTGGCACTCTGCGCGAAGCGTTGCTTGGCCTTGAGCGCGCGCGCCCGCTCGTTCTTGAGCCGCTCGTCGTCCTTCAACAGGTTCACAAGCTGCTTCGCCTTCTCGCGGACGTTCAGACCTGACACACACACACACCATCTAATATTCTAATTATATTAACCCATGTCCCACTGCTGGGTAAGGGTCTCCTCTCCTCTATCCAGAGAGGGTTTAGGCCTTAATACACACGCGCTGGCCTAATGTTGGTGGATCAGACATACCCTGAAAACTTCTTCTAAGGGTTTCCTCATGCTGTGTTCCTTCAGGGTTAACAGATGGTAAGTCACATGACTAGGATATAAGAATAAATATCTTTGAGCTGTATTACTTTGTGTCAATTATATAGCAACTCTATTGTACTTAATTCACGTCATGCAACAACATAATTACAACTTACAATATTGCTACACAACTCATCGGTGATTAGTTTTCGTAACGGATTGGAATGGCGACAGATGCCCTTGGTAAATACGACCTTTATGAATAGTTATAAACATATATAAATCATCTGGTCGTAATGGTTAAGAAAATCAGTGTTGCCCGTCTAGAGAAATTAACTGTATTTAGGTGTATAATATCGGTGGAGGAATACAGTGGCGATGCTTGAAGTTTTAAGGTGAGGTTTTTCTAGCTCAAAATATAATAGAGGACTGAGATAGGCGTCAACAGGTAAAAATATTGGAATATTGTGCTGGATTTTTCCTTTACCTTTTCAATGCTTGTGCTTCCTAATGCATTAGTAATGATAATTCAGACAGGCGTAGTTTCTTATGGTCAAGTAATACATGTTGCTAATAGGTACATACCCTGGTCTTTACCCTCCTCCATATATTGGAAATCTTTAAGCGTGTGAATAGCGAATATGTTTTCTTTACATTGCATAGCCACCTTCTCACTACCGGTCTTGATCAGGTATTCCATTAGCACCAGAGCCTGGAAAATTGTAATATGACTATTAGATTGATTATTTCAAAGGTATAAGGATAGAATTGCGATGTTGGTGATCAGAGGGACTAAGTGATACTGTGTAGTGAGGTATACGACACCCAAATTTCATGTAACAACAGAGCTGTCGTTGAACAGCGGTGTGGTCAAACCAGGGACACAGTCGTTAAAACTATCGTAAAAATACAAGGAACTTATTATAGAGGGTAGTAGGATAGTAAAGATGTTGATATACATTTTTACTACTTACTGTGAGTGTTGATGGCTTAAGAATAGGAAAGTAAAATAAAATAAAATAAATAAGCCTTTTATTCAGAGATTTTTTGACATTTATGACTAATTTTTAAAACAATTTTAGACACTGGTTTCCTGTATATTATTTTTGTATATTGCTAGCGCTATAGTACCTATGTATTAGATGTCTGTGTGCCCCCTGGCATAGGCCTTCTAATATTATAATGTCACTACTCCATACCCCACTGCTAGGCACGGGTCTCCTCCAAAGAATGTTGAGGGAATTTAGCCTACTATACCATATGCTGGTCAGACGGGTTGGTATAGGGTTAATTTCAAATTTTCCTTTCTCGCAGTGCTTTTGTCTGCTTAAGGTTACTACTACCTTAGTTGCCTTTTACGACACCCACGGGTTGAGATAGGGTCGTGACATTATATATTATTATTAGTCCGCCACTACACGGCACATCTCATCATCATCTCCGCCTTCCGCATCTGACTGGATGCGGAAGGCGGAGGATCGAGTGTTATGGCGCGTGTTGGGAGAGGCCTATGTCCAGCAGTGGACTGCAATAGGCTGAGATGATGATGATGATGACACGGCACATAATAATGAGACTTTCTAAAATATGTATTAGTTATTGCTAGCCGATCTGGTAGGTACTAAGGGGCATTTATAAGTCGCGGGGCCCAGTGTGCCCAATGGAAAAGAGCAACCTGGTCTCAAGACCAGGCCAGGGTCAAATATGACAGAGGTGGTACCTTGTAAACATGCCGCCAGTTCTTGCCGTGGTCGTTGAGGCGCTTCCAGATCATCTGCATGATCTCGGTGAAGGCCATCACATTGTAGGTGAGGTCGGCGATCTCCGCCATCAGCGTGCTCGACGGGCCCCATGGGTCGTTTGATGTTGCCTCGCGCACTTTTACCTACACACACACAGAGAACACACACATTAATACCACTGATTAATTTAAGAAAATTAAAGACTTCCTATACTCCGTTGAATTGCATGTACAATAAAATTGTAGAATGTTAAAATTGAAATTTTAAATAAATCACTGTTAAAATGTTGTCAAATTGTATTTTAATATTTAATTTATAATAATATATTTTGTAATGCCGACATAAATGTAACTTCCCATTATAAATATTTCAAAATACTCCATAGGTATGTAGATTTTAGTAACTTCATTAGTTCTACAAAACAGTCTTATATTGTTAATGTTGATTCTACATCCATTGCGGCCCGAGTATACGTTTATGGGATAAGTTTCTCATTTTTTAAGATTTTACTGCACCAATTGCACCTTGGCTTACAGGAGGGACAGAGATGAAAGTGTGGATGTGAGTAAAAGAGTCACGAGTCGTGACTTCTTTTTCTTAAGCCTTTCCAATGGTCTATTCATTGCAAACATTGCTCTCAGTCTGACAGTTCCTTATGTTCTTGTATGTATGCAGTGTTTACCTGAGCATCGGAATAGTTGTGCGCGAGGTTTTTAATATTTCTCCTTAGGCCCGCCACGTTTACTTGCATTTCGTCCCGACCGCGGGGCATCTGGAACACAAAATAATCCATAATAAATATCATCATCAATGCTCACCGTTACGATGATAAAAATATGACAAAAGCGAGAAACATTGGCAACTAAATAATTAAGAAAATAAAAATAAATAAAATAGCTATTAGTAGTTATTGATCCGCTATGTGATAATGTTTTTAACCCTATGACCACGTCTGCATGCGTATCGGCCTGCCGTGCTCGATAATTCAAAATTCAAATCAAGGAAAACGTATTTTTTATTGTTACAATTATCATTACCTTATCAAAGTTCATAGAATATTATTAGTATGTCTCATGAAGTGGAATGCTGCGACCCTTTTCGTCAAAGATGGTTAATTAACTGATTTATTAAGATAATTTTGTTCCAAGGATCCAGTGCACCTAGTTCAGAAAAGGCCAATGTCTGACAATGAACCGAATAAAGGTCACTTAGATAACAATAAGTTTATTTTTTCTTTATTTTATAATGCAGATTAGTTATCTCTCAATCTGTTACGTGTTATCGTACAAAACAGTGATAAAATATGTCTAGAATATTTAACATTTCGTTAACAATAATAATATTATGCTTCTATGCTAGAAACATCCACCAACCCGCACTAGGCCAGTGGTGTGGCCTAGAAGCCTCTCAGTTCTCTAGAAGGAAGAGAGAGGACCCAAGCTCAACAGTAAGGCATAATGGGTTGCAGATGATATGCTGATGCTTGTATTAAAATATTCCACAATTGTAACAAGAAATCTTGCAGTATTTTATAGCTGTCACAACTTCTAGATTACAAAAGTTTAAATAGGTACAAAATTGAAAACAAAAGGCAAGAATCTAACAAAGACTTTTCACGTACCTTGTAAGAGTGCATCATTACTTATAATACACACACTATATTATCATAGACCCTATATTTTATTTACTTTAAATTAATATTTACTAATGTTTGTCACTACGTATGCACACAACAGTACGGTTGGCAGGAAAATAGAATACTGAATAATTTCAAGGAAATATCGACTTATTTCCTGCGACGTGATGAGTGGAATTGGAATAACAATTTTTGGAAATTACAAGTACGTAGGTCACATAATAAATAAAGTATGTCTTTGTAAATTAATAAACAAACGTAGGTAAAGTCCCATGTAAAGTGAATGCCAAAATATTAAACCTAATCTATAATAATAGTTCTATCAATAAACAAATAAAATCGTCCGTTCTCTGACACAGCTAAACATAATTACCTTTACTACTGAAACCTTATAAGTACCAAAGTACAGATGAACAACAAATATACTCATTAATATATATAGGTACTTATGTATAATTTACATAACGAACTACTATAGGTGCTTAACCTCCTGACCTCTATACAAAAACGTGTTAGTTAAATGACGTATAAAAAGGCCCAGAATCCACTACAGTAGATGAGGTGTGTGTTACATACAAACAATCAATAGACGTCTGCGGTGACATACGTCATACCTCGCCTTTATTTCCCCGAAGGGGTAGGCAGTGGAAAATCACACCCATATTTCAGATAATATATGTTAGCTCCCATGTAAAGCTGCTTTACAAAAATATTATTTTGTCTGACACGGCACGCGTCTGACACGTTCAAGTCTACATCGGGGGATCGAACTCAGAGGTCTTGCGTAGGAGTTGCATACATTCTCACTGTGCCACGAAGGCAGTTCGCTAACGTTAAATATTATAAATCTCAAAGAAACGTCACGTGTCAAACATTTCGTGGCACTCCAGTTAATTTATCCAATTAACATGTATTTAGCTGTGAGCTAATTAGGCAGCCACAATGTCATCATACTAAATGGAATGGAATGATGAAATGTGACATTCAGTGCCTTTTATATGGCATCGACCCTGCTATACAATTCTACGTATAGTTGTATGTAGACGATTTTGGAACTTTCTGTGTATAAACCACTGAACCGATTGTGATGAGAATTGCAAAGGCAATCTAGAATATCAATATTTTGGGGGACGCCATGTTCAACAGTGTACAGTGAGCCCCAAGACCAGTTTCCAAATATTTTTCTATGGTCGACAGCAAAGCGTTCAATAGTCTGAATAACACAACACAGGTCTATTCAAGAAGATTCAGCAGTCCTGTAATACACAGCAAATGTATGAAACTGGTCGAGCGGGAACTTTGCTGATTGTACGTCCTACGTCTGATATGATAAATCTAAGATCCGAAGAAGGATATAGGCTACTTTTCATCGCTATACCACACGAGTTAGGTCAGTAACTATATTATTATAATAAATAGTTCAGTATTGTTCTCTTTACGGAAATTACTTGCCATCAATAGGTAATACAGACTATCTGGAGGAATTTACACTGGTATTTGCGTGTATATGTGACGCAGTGCATGGCATTATACCGATAATACAATGCATAATTAATCGTACGGATGACGGATACCCATATAGCAGAAATTGACGGCATAGATATGTTATATTCTTTTAGCGGACAACCAACTAAAGAAAAATGTTTCTCGTGGATTAAGACAAGGCTGTAGTAACAACTTGTTTTTTCCAATAGAGATAAAATTACTATAGAACCCAATAAATGCATCAAAAGAGAAAATGTATCGAAATTTGCCCTATTTTCTAAATCTAGCATGATCGAGCCAAGTGGAACGTTTCGTGCTTGTTAGTCGAATAAATTAAGAATATGCCTGACCGATTTTATTGCTGTGACTTATATTGCTTACCAAAAAAGATGCATCTACGGATTTGCAGGAAAAAGATGCTTCTTCGGGCATACTGTTCAAGTTGGATTATAGAATTTGTAAACGAAACAGAGGAGACAAGAGATCTCTGACGTGTCTCTTGTTACAAACAGAGGCTTTGTGCTAACATGTCACAATCCATATTGCGACGAACAATAAACATGTATTTTTGGCCACCGAAGTGAATGACACGCGGAATTACAACGCGTAAATACGCTGCGGAATTTTAAAACAGCGCTCAACATTGTATACTCCTGTAACGTATCGAAATAAACCGCAAAAATTAATGGATTATAAATAAATATACCGAGGGATTGCAGACGTACCTGAAAACGATGTTCAAAGAGTATCAACTAGCGATAGAGGTGATGTGTGTTGTTAACCTCAACGTAATATAAATACATGTCAAAGATATTAAAAAGACTAGGTGAAGGAAGGTGCGATTCTACAAAGTTACTATAAGGTCGTACGACGTATGCAAGAATTTTATGAGTTTAACCTTTTAGCCGCGAGGACCAATAAGCTGGCAAATTAATATGAGACCTATTATTAAAGATATTAAGAGCACGTTTTCAATTTTCTGTTTGTCGACTATTGACTTTTTTTATAAAGATTAACAATGCCTGTCTGAATTTTCCATTTCTAAGGATGGAAACACACAATTTTAAAAAGTCAATTTGCAGTCGAACTTAAAAACATGCTTGCATAACTTACGCCATTGTCATCATAAGAAGGTTATATCCATTAGCATTTTACATCATTATAATTTCAAACAATCACCTCCATATAAACATGCAATAAAATATTTGCAGAGACCGATATATTAAATAATTGTTAGTATGATTCTGGACTACAATCGTCCAACACAGATTAATCCAGATGGTTAGATTAATATACCTACAGCCGCAGACGGTGGATCAAAATTAATAGGTTTGCGGACAAGTCTTTTTGAGCTTTGGTGTTAGGAGTTTCTTTTCTAGGCTTTCAGCACAATGTGTTTTTGAAATATAGGGCTGATTTGGTTCTATAAATAGGCGGCAACTTCTTGACGCGCAGATTTATAAGTTCCTTTGGCTATAATATGTGCAAAAATTAATCTATCGCGGGTATTCACGGGATTAAAGAGCTTGCACAATCGTTGATCCAATATCTTAACATTCGTGATTAACCACAGATTTATTTATTGGAAAGAGACTCTCTGTGCCGCTTATATATTAAATCGTTATTTTAAGTAGATAGAGCCATAGGGAATTACGAAGGGGCAAAAACCATCTGTATTAATCTTTGCAAGCGTGCATAGTGAAATGTAGTGGGTTAACTGAGAGCGAATAGAATAATAAAAATATGATTAGCAATAAAAAAAAACCTTAATTAATTAGCAAAAAACTTCACAATCCTCCTATCTAAAAAAACTTACTTTGAAGTGCAATAGTGTTGTATTTTTTTATAATTTTAGTCATAAACAGCCAAGTTTGAGTGGTTGTTAATCGCCCCGTCTGTTGACAATAAATATATAAAAGTATTTACACACATTATTGTGTTAGTATATATATAAGTACACGCATGCATAGTTAAAATTACTACAACCTAGTACACTAGCCAAACATTTGCCTAACCAGATCGTAATATAATTAACTGTAAACAGAATCTAATAAGGTTGCTTTTACTTCGGCTACATTTAACACACAGTGCACTGTTATAAATATTATTGTATTTTAATTAAAACAAGTATTGTTACTATTCTAATTAAGTATATTTAATAGGTACTTTATTGCATAACATATTATTTATCTGTAGTCAAATCTGTACAAGACTAATAATAAGTACCTTATCAAATTTCTTTGTCTATATAATTTTGTTTAAAGTAAATTTACTGTAAACAATAAGTAAATGTATTTACATAAAACAGTAGGCATACAATGTCTACCATACAAATTATGTACCCTAAAGAATCTTATAAACTTATAGAATACTAAAAACTGTAACACCGGATTTCAATATCCAAAAACGAATGTATTTACTTACAAAAATTAAAATTCTGAAATATTTCTCATAGTTTTCAAGAGAAAATTTACCCATCCATCAAAATCCGTGAAAACAATACGTTTTTGAATATTTAATTTTTAAATAAACATTGTACTAATCAATTCCAAGTTTCAATAATATATAGATGCAAAATACTACAGCTAAACACATAGAAAACATCGCTAAAATAATAAAATCATCTAACATAATTTTTGCCTATGAAGCTGAAGAGTTTTTCTATCTCACTATCTAAGATACTGTCAGTCTAATCTAGGAAAATATTTAAGAAATAGAGATAGAGTGTTTAATGTTTGCATCGTGGAAACATTCGCAACAACATACATGTTGCAAAATGTGTTCTTTATTTTTATGAATTCGCAGTTTTTTTTTTGTTTTGACTACAGAACTATTAACTTGTCCTTTGTTAAACCGATTCGTTGTTTAGTGTAAAAAGAATAATTAAATTTGGTTGAAACTTACAACAGAAAATCAAATGCGAGATATCAATTTTTCATTTTCCAGCACTGTATTGCACACTTACTATTAAAAAGGTTTAAAACGCAGGACTAGGCACAAAAAATATCTTAAAATAAACCTTAAAAAAAGTAAAATATTTTTTTAATTCACTATAACACTTTTATGTTTTAAATAAGTGCAAAACACATAAACTAAAGCTACTGTATTTGTGTGGACACTGGTACTAATAATACCACACATATTGTAACAAACGGTATGTGTCAGGCATTGCGACTCCGTATTGTCTAGTATGTGACTGTTAGTGCGTAGGGAGACGGTACTACTATTGTCTGTATTGAACTTGAAATGTACACTGACTATTATTATTAAGTTTTACATTTACGTTTATTGAGAGTAGTGACGGATTAAGAATTCATAAAGTCACTATTATATCTCAACCTGTGGGCGTCGTAAAAGACGAGGGAACCTTATGCAGGCACGAGCACTGCGAGAAAAGGAAAATTCGAAACAAACCCTATACCAACCCGTCTGGCTGTCTCTCCACATTCTTTGGAGGAGACCCGTACCCAGGAATGGGCCGTTATGGGTTGAAATGATGATGATGATGATATTTACCTTTAAGTTTTAGATAATATTAAGGCAAAATACCGATTTTAATATTTAAAATACTTACTATGATAGACTATTATTGTTTTTTTAATAGTATATTTTACCTAAGGACATAATATCTACTACTATCAAAAACGATAACCATGTGTGATGTGAATAAAAATCAGCTTATGTTATAATCATTTTACTTTAGTTTTCATTAAAGAGGAGGGTACCTAATTCTAAATATGAGTTACACAAATGCGAACATGCAAGTCTATTAAAGCTACACCGAAAGTCAATGACACATTCACGTCACTGCAACGCGTCAGCATCACTAAATACGATAAAAAATTAACTTAGCAACAAGGATTATATGTCTATTATGTCCGTAAACAGTCGTAAGTAGTATTAAAACAATAAGATAGTTGTGTATCTATATAACATTCATGTTTTATGTGCTGATAATTCACAAGAATCACTTAGCTTAAAGCTGTGCTACATGGCTGTAAACTTGGCTTCCACAGAGGTGCCCTTGGTGGATTGACTGGCCTGTTGGTCTAGTGGTTAGTGAACCTGACTGCTAAGCCGGAGGTCGTGGGTTCGATCCCCACCCAGAACAAATCTTTGTGTGATGAGCATAAAGGTTTGTTCTGTGTCTGGGTGTAATTTATCTATAATATGTATGTATTTCAAAAAAAAAGTATTTAAGTAGTATATCAGTTGTTTAGTACCCATAACACAAGCAAATATAATTGCTTACTTTGGGACTAGATGGCACTGTGTGAATGTGGTAGAATATTATTATTCCAACCGTGTAGCCGGCTGATGTAAACCAACTTTCATACAAACTACGCGGATGACAACCAAGCTCCCCCCAAGGTCACTTTTTTGGAACGCAAGTTTATAACCGTGTAGAACACCTATTAGCAGTAAGTAATAACAAATTAATTATTATCCTATTAGCAGTAAGTAATAACAAATTAATTATTATGAAATAATGTAATTTACACAATAGCTTTAAATATAGGTAGGTACACAATATATTTAAATTAGGTTGCAAATAAATAGAGTACGAAATTTTAGTTTTTAAATTGTTTGACATAATTTTGAGCAAAATATTATGTTTTATTTATGAAAACAATAAAAATATGACATGATATTCACATAGCATAGTCAGTGTATTATTTACGTAAGTATAAGAATTTTATCATAAGTATTACTGTGTTGTGTGCTGGTTCATGTGTCGCGGGTTTAACAAAAGGGTAGGTGGTGTAGTAACTATGTGGGAGGAAGCACTAGTAAAGGCGAGACGGCTCAAACTATATTTATGTGAAATGTTTGTATTTACGAAGACTGTGAAATTTTGTACGACACTTTTTGTAGTGCTGCTTATTATTTAAATTTTAGACACCCTCCTTTAATAATAAATGCCGTTTAAAGACATTCAAGTTATAATTTTATCGGTATTGAAAGAATTAACAATGATTTAATGACTTGACTATATAATTAAACTAAATATTTAAGTATCTTAGTTTTGAATAATTTTATCATCAAACGATTTAGTCAGCCATCTTAAAGGCTGGACCAGTATTTGCCTTAAAAAAATCTTAATTCTATGTCCAATAGTCCTAGCCTACTCCATGATTAAAATATTGATAATCCTACTAATATTATAAATGCGAAAGTTACGATGGATGGATCGATGTTTGCTACTCAATCACGCCAAAACGGCTGGAAGGATCTGTATTAAATTTGGTACACAGATAGAATATAGTCTGGAAAATGACATAGATAGACTATTTTTTACCGAGGTACCACGCGGGCGGAGCTGCGGGCGGGAGCTGCGGGCGGGAGCTGCGGGCGGGAGCTGCGGGCGGGAGCTAGTTGTTATAACTTGAGTATTGGTAGTACTCGTAGTCTCCACAATCCGAAATAATCCTCCAGTCTACACGCCCGTAGTGTGACGTATGTCTTATGTAGCATTGTGAATGTAAAACAGGGTACTAGATGATTTTTAACATATCTGGCCATTTCAATCTTCGCAATAATAACGTAAAGTTCAAAATTGCTCAGTCGGCTTTCCCTTCTTATGACACCTTTCTATTAGGAGCACGATATGAAAACTAGATTTAACTAGTTTTAAATACCCTGTACAAATCAGAGGTGTTCATGTTTGTTCTTGCATAAACCATTAGGTGTGTGATGACGTAAGCACGTTATCATTACAGATAGCGTTGTCTAACATGTTGCAATGGTATGTTCCAGATCTCAAGAGGATGTCTGATACCTACAACAGTTAAATGGAATGTGGGAAATAGTCTTTGAGCGCCATGGGGTCGCCGGTGTCCCCGAAACAATAGATTTTCTGTTGTGTCTGGAATCTCGGCGTTCAACGTGTTAAGAGATAGGGCATACATATCTAATTTATTGTTAAAAAGAAAACTAGCCGGTGAGTTGTTATTTTTATCATTGAGAACTTTAGCATATATTATCTAGAATCCGAACCTATGAGCAAATACCTACATACTTCTGATGAATAGAATACCAACTGGTACCTAGATTGTTTGAGTAATGAACTCCGTTCTTACTAATAAGTAATACGAAAGTACCTACGTACATAATTATGTCGATTTTTACGTCAGACTGAAAAAAGACACGTTAAGGCATAGTTTGAACTATTTTAGTATGGAACCATAGCATAGTCATAGTCCTACTCTACGCTTAATCCTTAGTCCCCCAGCTAGTTGGACCTTAAAAAAGGTGACTGGGTGGGACTGGATGTGGAAGGTGGAGGACCGAGTGATATGGGAAACACGTGTTAGAAGCCTATGTCCAACAGTGGACTGCAATAGGCTAAATTAATTGAATGCATAGTCTATGTCTATCTATGCATTTAATAGCATGACGTGTTTCCCGAAGCGGTATGCGGTGGGGAGAAATGGATCACTCCCGGATTTTCCATTTCGCCAATGGTTGGTCCCATGTCATAGGGGGCAAGCCTATAAACAAGGACATTTCCTGTCTACATATTATACTACCTACCTATGCTATCACATCATATCGTTGAGCTGGCCTTAAACCAATTCGCATTTCTATAAAACAAGTACGTACCTACATAACCTACCTATTTAATTTAACAAGATGTGTACAAATGGGTGACAGATAGAAAGCTGTTTACACCATAAAACATAAATACCGTGAAGAACACCTTTCCCAAATACCATTCAACGTAAATCGCCTAGAAATCTATACCGAAATATGAATAAAATTCGCTCTGCACGAATCTAACTGTACATTTGGACTGACGAAGCTATTTACAACTTTATTTCATAGGCATAAGATTCAAAATGCAGTTAAGTATTGGTGTTGATTTTGAGTTCGGCGAACTTACTATGATGTTATGGTCCATGGTTCAGTTTTGCATGTGATTTAACTGTTTTATTAAGATAATGACATATGTATGGGATTACAAACATGGCGTGTTGGTTGAAATAAACTTCTTCATGACTAAAGAGTTGGACTTCACCGTTTGTGTAGATAGATGTCTACCTTCTACTAAATCTAGATCTTACGTTTTCTCTACAACAGACAGTCTAGTCATCAACAAAGTTTAATAGAGGTCGGGACAGTGGGTAACCTCCGCTTAAACTAAGCCACCGCCTGGGGAAGTACCGCCCCCGGCCGAAGACCGTAGCCATCATAACACTAGTGATGTGTTCCTGCTGGTGGTAATGGTGTACAGAGCTCATTGGGGAGCAGAGGGTTTTGACGGTTTAGCAACGCGTTTGTGATGCCTCTAGTGGTGTAAGCTCTTATAAAATTAACCGGGCGAAAAATTAAACTGGCATTTTTAGGATAAATATTTCTACCGATTCTTTCAATTGAACAGTAAATAAATGATTATGATATAACAAATATATCTAATAACTTAATAGATCTGAGATAACAGTGAACTGTCAAAATGATGACAGCCATATTGCTACGTCACAACGGCGGCTAGTCAGGTGGTGTACTCCTGCGCACGGCTAGGTGACTGACCGAGCGCTTCCTATTACGATGGGATATATTGTTTCCGACTAGGCATACGAATGATTTGTCACAGACTAGGTTGTATATCAACGCAGCGGCACTGTTTATATTGTGACCAATATAAACAATTGATTGAAACAAGGACATAGTTATCCTCAAAAGGAAAATGAGCATATAAAGAGACCTTACGAGGACGTGTGCCTGCATAAATGTGTAAATTTTGTAGGTAATAAAGCTATAAAGTTAGTTCTTGTATGGTTAAGGTGCTTTTAATAATATATATTCAAATGACTAAATTGTGTTGTACACTTGTACCCCAACTGAATGCCACGTGTTTTAGAAATAATGCATTAAAGTATTTTCATTTGGATGCGTCTCTTTGCATCACATAATAATTGTTCCGTTAAGATCTTTTTAAGCGGCAGTAATGGACAGTAATGGACCTAGCTTGACTCAGTGATAAAAATAAGAATAACTGTTTCAAGGCGCAACAAACGCCACAAAACCAACGCGGCATCACGACAGCATATTAAAAAACGCGGATACGACAATTTCCTTATCCTCAAGCTTGTTCCGTTTCAAATGTGAGCAGATTATAAACCAGCTATATAAAGTGCGTCAAATTGTTATAAAAATAGAACAAACCGCTTGTGTATTTATTCGAAAACATGTTCAGTTGGTTATTTTTAGTTTAGTGTTTTTATTTTACATTGTAAACATGTGCGGATCAGCTGTTGGGAAATCAATGGTACTCACGGAGATCAAAATTAATGATCTACCAATTACTATGCGTTGGTCACAGTTCGGTAACCGTCGTATTAGAGTTAGAGATTATCTGAAGGATAGGACTCCTCGCCAAAATCCTTCGATAAAGTCGACTGAAGTGACAGTGATTAAATTTTACAGACAATTTTTTTTATGAAGACCGCGATTTTTAAGACGAAGATTTTGAAGAGACTAACTGCGATAGGTTGCTAATAGAAGTTGGAAATCAAGGTGAGATAGGAGTACAGGACGCGTTGAATGTCAATGTCAATGCATTGCTAAAAACAGCCACCTTATAGATTCTAATGACTCTACCAACCAACCCAGATAAATTCGTCAGCTCATAGAGAACTCAGATTAACAGAAACGGAGTCATAAGGAGGTCATAAGAATGGTGCACTGCATTCTGCTGAACAACTGAAGATATCTTTTCAAATTTATATGAGAAACAAACTATTTTAAAGATATAGTGGGTCAGGTACAAGTCAAAATATAATTAAGTACCTCTTTATGTAACAATGTATGGTATAACGATGTTCAAAATTGATTCACTTTCACAAGACGCGCTCAAAACCCAAAAGTACGCATGGCAAAGGTTTAGCAAAATAGCAATGATTTGGTGTATACTTTGACAAGGTTGAGTAACGATAAATGAGTTGATATTTTGGATAGATAAGTGTATAATGAATCATTGTCGATTATTTCAGAAGTCGATTAACAATTACTCATCAAAATCGAACTTAATAAAGTAACGATATAAAATAACCAGTGTAACCGGAAAACGACTAACACATTAATGTTAATTACGATATAGGTTGTTTAAACAACTACACAATCATGAATAATTAATTATATTTATAAGGGGATTGTGTAAAAATATTGTCTCTACAATAAGTGATTTCATGAAAATGGCACCAATAGTTTTGTAATGTTTTCAAGATTCTTGGATTTTTCAACATCCATCAGTTCTTGCCTCAAACCTAACCTAACTTAATTTAAGTAGGTAGGTACTTACTTAACAGGAAAAAACTATTTTAACATGGCGCACATTCTGACTAATATCCAACTTTCATGGAATTCTAAAGATTCATTTTAATCTCTGTGAGTACGGAGAAAAAATTTGATATCTATTAAAAAGTTTGTTATTCAACGCCTGATGCCGAAAGGGTTTGTAAGGTCTAAAGAATTTAACTCATGCGTTTTGGGAAAAAGTGCAACAAAAAAAATTTTAGGAAAGTAATTGATTAAGAAGGTAAATGAAGTTCGCCCATATTCGGAGCAGAGACATCATGCCAATACCCAGTTACAAGGAAAGTAAGTTAAATCATTTTTGCACGTTTAGGTTCTCGATGTCTCTGTAGTCTGTAAGTATGCGTGTATGGTTTACCGCGCTTTGAATAGAAGATGTCTCTTAAATATGTCAGCCGTACAAATATTCCGTCAAGTAGTACATATTTGTAATTCCAATCCAGACGATATCACTGATTTACCGCAGACTTCGCATCTACGTCACTTAGCAAAGTGACTCATTATTCTTTGAAAAATGTATGAATCGTATCAAGCACAATATCAGTACCTACAGATGACGGATTTCGTATCAAAGTTACCGAGAATCCACTTTTCATTTGAAGAAGGCAGTGGGTATATAACACAAGCTATGGTGGAGTTCCAGCTTCTTTCAAATTACTTTTCAAAATAGATAGATGTTTTATAAACGCAAATGAGGTATACTATTATTATAATACTTCCTGAGGTCTATTTTGTTATTTATTTAAAGATTAACTATATTATTGGTATAACTGCAATTCTAAAATGGATATAATGAGAGAATGAGTGTCCCAACTAGTTCCAAGATAAAAATATGAATCCCTTGTATCATCATATGTCTTAAAGAAGGTCTGACTCTAACTATTCCAGCTAAGTAACGAGGGACCAGATCGATTGAAGCATTAAAACGTCTCTGTCAGGCTTTAGTACGGTGTTTACATAACGACACGCTAACCAGTATGTCACGTTCGTCATATGCTCAAAACTTTACATTAGGAGACACTAATACGGCTGAAGGTCACAACATTGTTGCGGTCAATCTTTGAAATATTGTAGACTAGGAAAAAATAACACAAATATTTAGGAATTTTGTTTTAAAAACTTAGGCATTATTCGCGCTTCGAAAATGGGGCTGATCAAGGACATCGTTTCAGCTGACAGCACCGTCTAAGGCGTTTTCTTCAAAGACGAATGCAGTCGTAAAACATCATTACAGAGATAATACTTAATAGCAGAATATTGTATGTTATATTATATATACAATCAAGAAAAATGTCCAGATAGTGAAAAACATTCCTAGAAGAATCACGTATTATTTAAAAAAGAATCCGTATAATTCAAAGAAGTTAACGATTATTTCTGTCTCATTAAAAATCTTAAATTAGAACTAAGGCCATGACATGTTCCTCCTAAGGAGGGCACTGTTATCTGTGGCAGTGACGATGACCAGATCGATACAATACATGCTACCGCCGTAAACAAGGCCTGAGGTAACTCTGGTGGCCTTGACCAACGTACCTGTTTTTATCTTCACGCTAACGTAATATACAGTTCCTGAATAATCCAACGCTATACCACTCTTACTGTTGCAAGGCTATTTATTTGTGCTATTTAGGCCATCAGATTGTTGAGGAAGCTAACAATTCTCGTTAAAAGACTTTTTTATACAATCAGCAATACCCAGCCCAGGAGCTGGACTGTGAATTGGTGGAGCCTTAGACTATCTACTTAGGGGCTCACCTCATTAAGCCAACTAATTGACATTTTGTTACTGTTCCCTATAAAGGGCAATGGGAATCCTTTATGTCAACGGCGGTAGAGTCCCAAAACCTATAAATGCATCCAAGTACTCAACTAAAAACAAAATCGCCGTGTAGGCAATGGAGAATTAACTACACCATACAGAGGAGGACTATAGCAAATTAAGTGAATTTCCAGAGGTTTATTTGCCTGTTGCAAGTATACGATCTTTGACACCATTGCATTCAGCGTCCATCAGTACCTAAGAGGTGATTATAATCAGGCATAATACAAAAGTAACCCTATCGGATAAATCACAGTTTGTTCTGTATTTAACCTAAGTGAATACATTGCTAGCCGGCTGACCTTGGCTGCCATGCATCCTATTTTATTGTGGCAATGCTAATTAGATGTGAAATATGTAGCTGTTGGGTCAATGGAGGTACATACTACGTCCAAGGTATGAATTATGAATTTTTTGAAGTATTCGTAAAGTTACGTTTTAGAGGTCGGAAAACGCGTTAAATATTTAAAATTTATTAGCGAGAAAGTTTTTTAGGGGTAGCATAATAAATAAGATTGCGATGAAAGTCACGATACGGATTGTATTATCGTGGAAATAAAGAGTAATGTTTGAAATAGCTTTGGTATAAGAATTTATTTGAATATACATTGCGGCTCTGATCTATCATCATCATCATAATTATCAGTTCAATGACGTGCGTCCGTTTCTCATCTATAAACAATCAAAATCTTATGAGATGATTAGCGCACTCCAGCATTCTTACTAAACTTGTCAATAAAATTAAAGAATTTGCATTGCTTACAGGAGATATTTTCAAAGACATAATTACTGGTAAATCTAATTCAGTATTTTATATGCGTAAAATCTGATGACACGTAAATAATCTTTATCGCAACAATGACGTTGATAACGTATCGTTTGTATGATGATAATAGGGTGGATAACATGTTTTGGTATTATTTTCGTATATGTATTTGAGTTTATTTTGAACTTCAAGCTAAAGAAGGTGAAACGAGAGAATGACGTTGCAATTAGGTTAGTGTCCTCGAAAATGACGTGCCGTCGAATGTTGTTGGTGAGGTGGCCCGAAGAAATATCCATATTATGTGTATGATTATATTTTGTAGGTTTCTATCACTATGGAGTAGAAAAGAGTAGAAGACTGCGGCTACATTTTCCCTTGAACTCACAAAAAACATACATGCCATCATATTTCTGGCTTACAATAATGGAATGTGGAAGGTTACGCAGGGTTGGAAAGGTTTGTCTCTAAGCGAGAATCATACCTAACAATGTTTTTTTTGTTTTGTTATTTAAAACAACCCACCCTTATATTTGATACCTACTTATCAAATTTAGTATATTGTATGAATTAATAGATGTTTATACTACATTGTCTGTAGTTATCGAGAGGTCAATGTAACGAAACGACCAACTTAATGTTTATCGTATGTTGATGATATTATCACAAAGAAAGATTTGTTAATGTAGAATTCGTGAAATAATTTCTGAAATGTAAATACAATATTTTGTAGCACACACAGTAAGAAACAGTCACTGAACATGCTAATACATTTAAATGTTTTTTTTCTTTGGGAACTCTACAGAAATAACACCATGCTTTTAGGAGGTAGCCACACGAAAATGTCTTTTAAATTGGTCATAGGAATAGTTGGAGGGACAGCGTGTCATAGGTATAATTTATTCGTTTACGTGGGTCGCGCGGGTGGGAGCTAGAATACTAGGCATATACCGATAGAAACAATTATTATTAGATTTCAGCTGATCTAACAAACAGATTGTAAGGCAGTATAAAACTACATATACGTACCTAAAATAGTACCGCCCGCGGCTTTTCCCGCGTTTAATCTGAACAAAAGGTAGCCTAAGTGCTATTCTAGACTATAATCTGTGTGCCAAATCTCATAGCAATCCTTTCAGTCGTTCTGGTGTGATTGAGTAACAAACATCCATTTATCGATCCTACCTTTTATATTTATAATATTAGGAGGATTTTATACAGATTTGATGACAATAGGCTCGCCCTTTATTGCATGGGACTATAGCTGGCGAAATGTGGCTGTGATAAACTTTTGCCTACCCTTTCGGGGAAAGGCGTGATGCTATGTTAACAGCCATCGGCAATCGGTAGACGCTCCACATAACCCCATCTAGTTTGCCTAGTCACCCGTGAACATTAACACAGACAACAGAACTGATAACGTATTTATCTGACGTTTGTTTAAGGAAACGACATTGCAATGGAGACAAAGATTGGCATTGCATTTAACCTTGCTGTGTTACCATCAGGAAACTGACACACCATACTCTCTGACCTCTATGGGAAGCGAAACGTTCTTTAACCATCGTATAGGCGAGTTGAAATAGGGATTTTAGAACCGTATTCCTATTGGAGTAAGTGTGGATGGATATTTTGGGTTCTTGCTTGTTTCTAATAGGGCAAGTACTTCAGACAAGTTTTGTTAAGTGTTCTAGTTTAGAGTCGTACTTTGGCTATATTCGATTCTAGGGGAAACATGGATATCAGTATTCCAACTGTCAAAATCGCATTTCAAGTTGATAAATTAAAAGTATTATAGCCAAAAAATAGTCTACCTAGAACCATGAATAAGAAATAGGAAGTGGCCCACGAGAGACCAAAAATAAACATGATCTTTGAAAAATAACATGTCTTTCTTCAAACGAGGTTTAAAGAGAGCTATCCTCTCTAGGTAGGCAGCGGCTTGGCGGTGCCCCTAGCATTGCCTAAGTCCATGAACGCCGAGCGGCGGTAACCGCTTATCATCAGGTGGGTCGCCTGCTCATCTGCAATTTCAGGCAGTAAAAAAATTTATTAACATAATGTAGCACCACGACTTTTCCCCAAACGGTTAAGCAGGGGTCTATTAGCCGTGACCTACTAATGTAATCAACATCTCAGTACCACAATGCTACCAGTATACAGTAGCACAAAATACATAACATATATTTTGAGCTACTGTATATATGTATTAATATTATACAGTAAAAAAGTCGCGCAGGGCTTCGCTCCCGCCGTTCATTATTTCGCCACTGCTCAGCTCCTATTGGACATAGCGTTATGTTATATAGGCTATAGTCTTCCTCGATAAATAGGCTATCCAACACTAACATTTTTTTTTAAAGCGGACAAGTAGATCCTAGCATTCAACACTCTTTATTATTAGTAACGTATTACGACTTCAAAACAAGTAGCTGGCGTTTATTTGTGTAATTTGAATATTGATTGACTGTTTACCTATCTTACTAGTATTATAATGATGCATGGTTGATGTATGATACTCTTACATACATACTATTGAATAGATTTTGTTGAATCTTTATAGTATGAAATAAAATCTTATTATACAGTTACATTACAAAGTAAATTTTATGACAGTCATAGTTAAGAATGTAACAGGTAATAAGAAAAATTGTGTCAACCTATTTGCATATTATAAATAACTCTTATATAAAAATAATACAGGCTGTATTTTCCAATTTGGTGGTTGCTGCCAGTTTATTGTTTCAAGAATTAGTTCATAATATCATATCTACAACTACATTCATCTCTATTCTCTGCATTGTCAAAGAGTTTTTCAACCATCAAATAATACTGATTTGTCCATGTAGTGAGGTTTGAGTATACATAAGGTTCAATTATGTTAAATTTGGCATTTGATCATTGTTTTGAAATTCCATAAATGCCAACATGTTGACTTAAGTTTGCTTTAGCTAAATAAATAAATAAAATAGCTATGTTTAAGTAGTATGTCAATAAAAAAAAGATATAAAAGAAAAAATTAAATTTATGGACAAACAATTGGAATATTGACCGCCTGTTGTTGTATTTGTGTACTATAGTTGTCTGAACAGTCGGCAAACAGTTATTCTGACTTTGAGTCACTTTTTGCTCTTAGTTTTATGTTTATGAAGGGTCCCAATGATGGTAATGCCCTATGGCCCTATGGCAATGAAGGTAAAATAGTGTACTTACAGGTTTTTTTAAAAACAAAAAATGTTTTCCAAAGTTTTGCTAAATTTAAAGATGTTTATCCTTATGTATACGTTAGGTTTTACGGTTTTGACCTAACAGGCACAACGTCTTGCAGACACTAGCGTGTATGCCATAAAACTGATCTGTTATGTGAATGATCTTGGTTATGCCTGATGGCTATGCCTGTTCCTTCCATTATGTGTCATTCAGGGGATTTTCTCAAAGGTTATAATTACTTGCTCAATTATTGAAATTTTACAATTTTAGTAAGTACCTATCTAATAGCACATTCATTTTGTTGATTTTTCTATTCTAATAAATAATAATCGCTAGTAGGTAATTTCAGTTATCTGTCTACTAACGATGTGTCATTAAACGGTATCATAAGATATTAGATTTTGATTTCAATTATGTAGAAATTTAAAATGTTTTTTTTTTTAACTGAAACTAATAGTCAGGTGAAATTAACTATAGAATCTAAGTTTCGTGGGCATAAAGCAGCAGTAAGCACAAGGTTATTAGCAAGGCCTGCTGGAATTTAGCAAAAACTAAGGTTATAAAAAGTAAAACTTATAAAAACTTACACAAGTTAACACAAATTTGGTCGAGGAACTATAGAAACTACACCAACCACTTATTTACAACACTTTTTCTTGTAAACCGTACGCCGCGCGTACGAATAACGGAATATACTTGAGTGTACTTGATATTACTATCATCTGTAGATAATGTTTATCATATCAAAGGCAACGTTAGCACAAAGAATATTCACCTTGCATACACGTGACGTCACAAAACAACCACCCAATTCGCAAATACACAACACAGACATCCGATAAAGCTGCTAATCGCGGCCTAAATACGATAACTACGCGACGCACTACGTCAGCCAGCCTAGCTACGTTTACTAACTACGGCTTGTGCTCATACGGCTAGCGCTGGCCGCTGTTCCAGGTGAAGGTCTAACTTGCATAGTCACACAGTCAGCAAGCGCTACATAGAAAGTTAGTGACGGGCAAACATTGATGCAATACCAAAAACTTACCAAATATTCAGGATTGACTTAATTGTTTATACTTCAGTCAAGTTTATTTTCGTACATAAATATCACACATTATACTGTTATCACGTTTCACAATTCGTTAACACACGATTTACTAAAGAATTTTGTAAGTTTTTCGTCTAAACAAAACAGTTTTTGACGAATTGACAATTATCGTTTTTATTCGTGACAAAATCAACATGTCTCCCAACAGGTCAACTCATCCGGTCATAATAACTCTTGGAAGTATAATTGAAACAATTTATATTATTTATGATGTCCATTTAAAAAACAATTTTAATGTAACAAATAAAATTAATTAAATAATTGTTTTGGACATTTTATAAATATTAATTTTCATATACATAACTAAACTGATAGTAACTAAATGAACTTTTTTAACGTAATGGAAAGTTAAAACTGCAAACAATGGCGCTAGGAGAGAACGGTTTCAGTCATTTTAATTCTAGGATACAAAATTTATGACACATAAATTGAAAGAAGTTCATTATAGATGCATGATCTTGCAAATTTCTAAATAAAACTCAGTTATCCAATAAAATTTTATTGTTATTGTTATCCAAAATATATTAGAGGTCAGTACAGCTAGCACCAAAAACCACCGAGAAAATACATTTTCATTTATAGCAAAGTGGCAACTTTAGCTCCTACAGGTGTTGCCACAGTATAGTAAAATTTATGTTTTGTACCTACCTATTAGTACCTATTTCATTCATCAATCATTCATTCAATTCATAATTCATTCATTGAAAAAGAAAAAAAATTAAAAACTGAAAGAAGTGGAAAACGGTCATTCAGTGATCTATAAAGTGTTTTGGTTTATTTATTATATATTGTGAATTATAGTTTAACTAAAATATGAATGCCCCAAACATAGCGTTTGGAGCTGCCCAAGGAAGAGCCGCAAATCCTAGTAATACAGCTAAAACTTTTGTAAGTTTGAAATATTTCTAGGTTATGTTTTTCTGAGCCAAATACAAACATAGCATTTAAAATATGATCCGCTTCACTTCATTTAATCATTGTTTCCCCATGTTGTCTACGAAATTATGCATAAATTCGATTGAACAGGATTATAACCTATTCATGCTTGTCGGTTTTCTGATCAAAAGTAGACGAACATAATGGTTATTACTTTTCAACAGGTTTTACCAGATAAATGCTTTCAAAAAAATTTTGGTTGTGTGTGGGGACGTGGGAACAAGTTCACTATATATCCACGGAGCCAAGAAGCTAACAAAACATCGGATCCAGCTCCTAGCTCAAGTGAAAACAAACTCGTGAACATTCGTCAAGATATTTTATTATTCACGCCGATTTTGAGAAGACTGGTCAATGAATCGAACGGCACATACCTTTCCTTACAAAAAGCCGCTGAAGTAGCCAAAACTTCGGACAACCAGGTTGAATTTCTCAAACTTTCTCGTCAATTTCGGTCAATCATCCGAGTATGTATGGAAAGTCTACAAAAAGCTTCCGAACAAGAAGAAAATGGTGTTGAAAATAACTCTTTATTATCCTACATAACTATATTTTACTCTATTGAATGTATTTGGCACTTGTGTGAGATATTATTCATAGACAGTATACCCGGAGACATAGTATTACCATACTTGATGGAATGGGTGAGGTTCCACTTCCCTTGTCATGAGCAGACTGCGGCAAGGTTGCTGGAAGCTTGTGAAAGAGGTGTAGAAGGCAATGAGGACTATTGGGACACAGTTGTGGGAATGGTGGTCCAAGGAAGAGTGGATGTAGCCAGAGCATTGTTGAAATTGCACTCTGCTGGAGAAAGTAATGACTTCAAGCTGGTGGATAATTCATTGAGGAGTATGCCAGTTTACAATGTGAGTGTTGTAGAACCTTAATTAAAAATTGCTGTTGCCTGTAGCTCTGCCCGTGTAATTGAATTCCTTTGACATTCTTAATGTTTTTCAGTCCAATTTTCCCAATTTGTCTCTTCATAATAATTTTCTTCTCAGACAATTAATAAATATTTTTTTAAAAAAGCTTAATTAATTGATCCAGCCAATCTTGAATGTGATTAGAATTTTTATAATATATAGTGATTATAAGTTAACAAAAACTATACACTTGTTAGTAGCTGTATGTTATAGTAGGATGACACAAAGCAGCCCTTATGAGTATCACTTCACATTGACAAGTCAACCAGTCTTATATAAATTTCAATTTTCCAGGTGTATGGAGGTATATCCACAGGAGAATTTCAGATACTGTGGAAACGCTGGCAGGCTGAGTGCCAATCTAAACTCAGCAGTGGAGTACTGGCATCACAACCTAAATTGGAGCTTATAATTAAAGTAAGAAAACTGTTTTTATTTTAAAGTTTTCTTAAGAGTGACTAGCTACCACCCTAATTAGTTGAGACAGTCAAGCCATATGCAGCATAGACAGTATAGCCATTATGTTAATTTTGACAGCCTTAGCCTTAGAGACAATCACATACTGTTTTGTTTTCTCCCTAAGATCTAAAGATCTCCACAACAAGAGACTTACAAAATGAAGTTATAAAATTTAAGTGCAATTTCGCTCCACATTCTTTGGAGGAGACCCGTGACTAGCAGTGGGTCGTTTAAGAGTTGCAATGATGATGATAATTTATTATGATAGTTAAATAATAATAATAATAATAATAATAATATTCTACCACATTCACACAGCGCCATCTAGTCCCAAAGTAAGCAATTATATTTGCTTGTGTTATGGGTACTAAACAACTGATATACTACTTAAATACATTTTTTTTTTGTAAATACATACATATTATAGATAAATTACACCCAGACACAGAACAAACCCTCATGCTCATCACACAAAGATTTGTCCTGGGTGGGGATCGAACCCACGACCTCCGGTTTAGCAGTCAGGGTCACTAACCACTAGACCAACAGGCCAGTCAAATGATAATTCATTTTAGATTTCAATTGTCATCAACTCTCAATGTGTCTGCTAGTGCTGTAGAATGATTAAAATATTAAACCATTTATTCATTTAGATTTTTTTTTTATAGTTGCTTAGTTTATTGGCTCTTCTTTGCCTGATGATACTTATGAATGTGGTACAAAACCAAAAAGGTGTCATCAAATGATCCAAAGGCCAGTTTGCGATCAAGTTTGATCCATTCTATTACTCTTATACTACATTCATGTATTACTTATTTTTCTTAATTTGTTACACCCATTTTGAATATAATAACGGGCAATTCACGTCCGGAACTCAGGCAGTCCGACCGGGTCAGTCCCGCAAAGGGACCATCTTCAGGGCGAGTAAAATATAACAACATTATTGTTATAGCTAGTTTTAGGCGAGTACAAAGCCTTCGAATCCATCCGAGGCAACTACTCCTCATGGTTCGACATATTAGGTGGCTGGGTAATGTTCACGGCGCCTTGGTCCCGTCGTCACGAGCTTGGGAAAGCGGCAAACGCCTGCGCAAGCATGGCTCCGGGTAGGACGAAGCTAGATGACATGGTGCGAGCTTTGTTGGAGGGGGATCTGCATCAGGTGATGAATTTTATAATACTAGACCATTTTTCTGACTCTTGTAATGTTTGCAGCATGTGACCATGGTCAGTGTAACTTGCCTCTTCATCGCATGAATTGAAAGAAAAAGAACAAAACCTAATGAATTGCCGACATATATTTAAAATCATGCAATACTTAAGTTTCAAAGTAAATTGAATCCTTAATTTGTTAAACACACAAATAGCTATACTTACAATAAAATTGATATAAAATAAAAGGTTGACTTAATAGTTATGGTTTTCCCACAGTTGATCTATGAGATCCAGCAGATATCAGACAACGGCTGGTTTGCAACTCATCTAACAGATATCTTGTATCATTGTGGCAAACTAAAGATTATGGACAAACATCACATCAAGTAGGTGTTCAGTTTTTATTGTTATAAAAATATTTTAAATTTCACTTCTGTCTACCCCTTTGGTACAAAAGGTACTCAATTAAAAAAAGCTTTTAGCTGTAATATCATGTTGTTTTCTTATAGTGTAACATCAAATCTCCGTGATAGCCTAATCTTGGAATACGGGTCGCTGTTAATGGAACACAAATCACTCTGGTCTGTGGGGCTATCGTACTTGGCTACTGTGCCCCCGGAGGGGCTACGGAGAGCTGAGTTAATTCTGGAGAGGATGCCCGTAGAAAGCGAGGCTAAGGCGATGAGGGTTGTAGCAGAGGCGAGGAAACATGGACTAACAGGGGTTGGTGAGTAGCATTTAACTGTGTATGGGTGTATTAACTCTATAGAATACTGACAATGTCTTTCATTTTTTTTATGTGCAGTGGTTCAGATAATCTGATTCAGACTGCACATTCTCAAATGAAATTGTATAAGGTTGCTATTTCTGCAAAATAAATAAAATAAAATAATTTAAAATACTGGCAATAGTGGCGTGGACTTTTTAACCGCTGTAGGCCTTGGCAGTAGTAGAGTCTGCAGCAGTGGCTTACTTTAATGAATACAGAAGTGGTAGATAGTAAATAAGACGGGACATGTGGTGTGCAGCGTCGTCGGTGATGTCGTGCATGTGCGCGACGCACGTGCGCGGCGCGCGGCTGGGCGGCGCGCTGAGCTGGGCGGTGCGCGCGCGCTCGGCGCCGGCCGCCTCGCGCGCCGCGCACGCCGCGCTGCGCCACTACACCGCCACCGCGCAGCTGCACGCGCACGACGTGCTGCTCACCGCCGGTCCCGCCGTGCTTCTCTCCGACACCTTACTGTTCTTGGGTATGTATCTTTATACTCCTTTTATACCATGACGTTGGCTCAGTTTTCGTACATACTTCTGCTGCACCACAGAGGCTGTACTTATCTTATATCTTATAAACATATATGGCTTATCATAATTAGTCACTACTGAACATAAATGAACTTTCATCTCTCATCGTGAACTGTCGTCACCCTTTGATTCGTTCACCTAGGAACCTAGGCTTACTATTGCTAAATAATAATAAATTTCAAGTCACACAACTATATATTATAAATGAAAAAAATCATTTACATAATATTATTATATCGGAAACGGGGTAACTACGCCATGTACAAAGAGTATCGGCAGAATTACGAGCCCAGATACGGATGATAAGCATTAAATATACAAAAGCTATGGCGTGCCTCAAGGTTCCACCCCAGGTCCACTTTTATTAAGTCGTAATTTACTTAACGTGATTTTATTTCAGGCAAGTACTGTGACTTCCACCGGTTGTACAAATCCAGAGAATTTAAGAAAGCGGCCAAACTACTTGTCTCCTTAATTACATCGAAAATTGCACCTGACTAGTAAGTACTTCATTAATCCCACAGTTTTGTTTTTAACTTGAACACCACGCATAAAATGCGATCTTAAATAATCGTATTTTTTTTGCTCTCCAGCATAAAGACAACCTGTATATTTAAAAATCTATTATAAAACATTTCTTATTACTTTACAGTTTCTGGGAGACCCTACTACTAGACACGCTCCCACTCCTCGAATCAGACGAACCAGTGTTCAACTCAAACGACACATACGAAATAATGCTATGTCTAGAATTAAAATCAGCTAACTTAGACAATGAAAAGGCAGACTTACTGCGGCTGGCGTTAGCTAGGAACCTTGCTAGGACCGCTCTATCCGAAGGTGACGATCCTGAAGAACAATGATTGTTTGTGAGTCACCAACCTTGGAGCTCGGTGTATCTGCGAAAGGAAGTATATGATGTGATTAAACCGATTTAAAGCACATAAGGGGTCATCTATAAATTACGTCACACAAGACTTTCCAAAGTAAATGTAGTATGGAGTTTTTCAAAAAGTTTGTAAATATGTTTTGAAAGGCTTACGCGCATGTGATGCCCTTGGTGTTGCAGGTGTCCATAGGCTACAGTAATGTGGGCTGTAAACACATTTGGGGCCAACGTGGTTTATAAAAATCATGTTCTTCTCTCAATTTTTTTTACAATTCTTAATTATGCGATTCGCTCCCCTTTGTCAGACGATGATATACTTCAGTGACTCCTTGCTTTGTGACTAGTGGCGTGATTTAATTCAGTATATCAGTGTGTCCTATTATTAGTATCAGTGGCGTTGTTGAGTTTTTAAATAGTAAGAGTAAACTGTGTTATATAACGTAAGTTACAGTAATAGGGAAGTTTATAGTAAAGTCTCAATCAAAAGGCAAGCTGGTATCTAGGTTGCCACGAAGTGGATGATCGCAGTTTATGACGTTAGGCGTCAAGACTTAAGGTTCAAGATTATAGTCAACTGCCCTATTTGGTGTTTTAAGTGTAAAACAATTAGGCTACCAAATCTTTGTCTTGATATTATTTTTTTAAACCGATATAATATGTATACCGATGTATGCGGGTGGCCGTTGGTTGCAGGCGCCACAAAATCGCTCACAGTGGCGAAAATTATGTGAGGCCTATGTCCAGCAGTGCGCGTCATTGGGCTGATATGATGGAGCGTATTTTAACTAACTAAGGAGCGCGCGCGACGTATTTATTGGATAAAAATAGTTATGATGTTAGCCGCGTAAATAATATGGTGATTGATGTAGATTTTTGAATCACCCTAAATGTCAAATTAAAGAAGAAGGTACTTACAAGTTTTTGGTTTTTCATTATCTCAATTATAAATAGTCATACTTAATTTTTATTTAACAACTTTTTTCGGAAATCCTAGCCTTAATTAACGATTTTATTTTAGTAATACCTGCTAACATAATGTAAGATTGGGTTCTTAGGATGCTGATCAAACCATAGTTTATTTTATCTATTGCATTTTTTTGTAAATACTTCAGTTATAATAATTCTGCCTCGTGAATAGTGTTAAATTTTTGCTTCTTTACAACTAAGTAATTAATAAGTCTTTATTTCCATAAATATAAGTCTGTAAAAGTAATAGTGCATTTGTATGAAAGTTTGTAATTAAATATTTTGTATGTAATAAATAATTTTTGTATCAATTTTTTATTTTAATTTCCAATCTTAAATGAATTGTGTGGTAGAGGTTTTAGAACTAGTCTTGTTGCTAATACTTCGTTCTGCAAACACACTGTCTGTGTGTGTAATGATCTGCCTGCCCAGGCTTTCCCTTGATATTATACAGTATGGAGTCATTCAAGACACTACTGAATAGGTTTTTAAACTGCATGCTTGTAAGGCTCTCATTTATGCTAGATGAATTCAAAAGTTCATTTGAGGTTTTAATTGAGCTTCTGTGAATTGTCAACATGATTTTGACACTTGTGTTAGTTGGGGTGGACTATAACAGGGTGGTAAATTTTTTTTATAATTTGAAAAAAATTCTAAAAATATAACATGCCGATTACCACAAGACAAAGTAACAAAAATCGTTTAGTAAAGTTTGTGCACCTAGCTAAAGTAAAGAATGTGTCTGCAATTGACACTCATAACCTAGAATAATGCTCGGACTTATATGAATTACTTTATGGCCATTTCCATCAAACAAAAACATAAATATAGCACTGTTGTCAAGACAAGCACCTAACTATAACAATAACACTGTATGCTCAAGTATATCCATGCAACTGTTTTTTTTTTACAATTCTGAAAAGGTGTAGTCGCTTCCACACCATTATAAAGTGAAACTTAGTAAATATTTTATTCTTCCTATCATCCAAATTTTGAAATCCAATAGTCCTCACAATGCTCAAGTAAATCTACATTAGATTGTTGGCTACCCTACTATATATACAACCTTTCCCCATGTGGCATGTTGGTAAAAAGTAGAGCTTTTGTCCTTTTCCACAGGTCATAAACTATTTCTATAGATCTGAAATTTCTAATTTGTGTGGCGGTTGAATCAGTCGGTAGTGATTAATTTATAGAATTGGTAAGGAGTACCTCTACATCAAGAAATTGTTTCATTGTCATTGTTAATGAGTTCTACTGGCTGGCTGGTAGATAAATAAATGATAAAAGCTAAAATATGTTACTACTATTTAATAATCACACATTAATCACAGAAAAGCAGTTAATTTTTGGTGACCCAATCTATCTGCCTGTAGTTGAGTACAGGCAGAGATTTATAATATTGGCTCACCAAAAATTACATAACATGCCAGCTGGCAATATTTGTAACAGCCTAGTGTGAATGTACCCTTGATTATTTGTTCAAACAAAACAGCATATAAATAGTAAAAAACGAGCCCTAAATGATGAAATAACTATATTCCATCAGTCATAATTTTTCACTCCTATTTTCGTTTCAGATTACATAATTAGAATGAAAGTTGGTACTTTTGTGAAAAAATTTACATTTATAATCCCGTCAGTGTTCTAGCATCAATATAATTATTTGTTATAGTGCCAAAAGTTATTTAATCATTTTGCATCAACGGGGAAACATATGTACTTAGGTCTATAATAGCCCACCTTTTATAAAACAATTAACAAAATACATAATTATTACTTATTAAATCAAATGAGAGAAATTAACAAAATACATAATTATTACTTATTAAATAAAATGAGAGAAAGAGAGATTCTACGATCTTTTGTTCGCATAGAAAGCTTCCATTGATTCCTGTTCCTCAATACTGTAGCTTAAAATTTTGTCAAAACCTTGGTAATAAAAACATCCAACAAATGCCTTATCTTTAAGCATGTATGGAAACCAAATTTTATCATCAGGCCACATATCATTAAAGGGTATATTTTCAAGCGTAAACCACTTCGGAAGCATTTCTTCAGTCTCTTTAGGGACCCCTTCGTAAATATTTGTTGAAAACACTCGTACGTCCATTAGTACAGGTTCTCCTTCAAAAGTAAACTCTAGGTGAGCTATATTCTTCAAATCGCTTGTCTTAACATCCACACAACATTCTTCTTTCAGTTCCCGAGCAGCTGCTTCTAATATTGTTTCATGAGCTTCCACTTTGCCGCCAAAACCGTTCCATTTGTTCAAACCAAATCCGCGCTTTTTAAGACCCAATAGTATCTCATTTTCTTTTCGTATGAACACTAGGGTGTATAATTTTTTAAGTAACATTGTTGTTTAGGGATATTATTTCGGTTTTAATTGATAAAAATGCTGAAGAATAAAACTGAAACTGCGTCAGTATATCAGTTAGATTGATAGATTGCAAAGAGTAGTTTGTCATTGATATCTCAAAATGACAAAATGTCAATATTGTCAAAATCAGTTGATGGCGTAGATGAAGGATGCGTTTAAAAACAATAAAAAAAACTTATGTAGGTACAACAAAAATATCTTTTCATTTCAGATAATTTTATAATAATAGTCTTTGGGTCTTATTTTGCCAATGAGGTAGGTAAAATTATAACTTTTACTTATGTTTATACGTAGGTGTCTACATTTCCGCATCGTAAGTATCGGTCGCATGCATCGGTGGATGAGTCACATCCACGGAACAGAAAAAACAAGGTCACATCGTATCAAACGGATTATTTTTAAACAATGCGTCCACAGTCCAGTGTATCGACAGCAATCGCTTTATTAACAATCGAATTGCCTTGCCCCTTGGAGCATCGGCATCAGCATTGCCGACTAGCAGATTCGTGCGATGCGGATCAGCCCCCTGATTCTAAGCTGTCGGACAATTTTCGGCCCGAAATGTCAGTGTAATTTAAGTTAAAAAACATAATGTTATAGCAATAAATGGTTGTAGGAAAAAACCTTAAGTTAATCAGATTTTAATTTTCTATACGGTAGACTATTTTCTAACATTAAATAACTTAAGCCGTAAAAATACGTCGTACAAAGATGCGTAAAAGTTTACGATCCGGGAGCAATCCGACGAGTCAGAATCAGGGGGCAGAGCACATGTATGACTATAAAAAGAATACTTACTTCCTAGACCTCCAACGATCCGTTTGAGACGTATCTATGATGCGGAAATCTGGAATTGTGGACGCCTATCATTAACCTGGTACCTAAATAGACTCATGACCCGACTAACTGACGTAGTTATTGTTTCCTATAGATAGAATCAATGAGACATTCCATAAGTGAGGGCATACCTACCTTTATTATTATATTTCAGTCTTTAATGCGAATTAGTTATTGGATTTGATTTGAAGAAATAAACATAATGACAATTGAAATCAATGATATAAAATTAATTTTAAGGTGACGTATGACAAAGGTTAGAAAAATACCTCATGTGAATTTATGTACCTACAGGTCAGTGGAATTTAATTTTCTTTTGTTTTTATACCTAATGTTATTATCAGTTGTTGTTGTTATGCTATTATTCTTTCCGTAGACCTAGGTCTATCTATAAGTATTATAGCAGTATACCTGCTATGCGGCTGCCTGCCTATATACTACCTGCTATAATACTTTTTCTAATCGAAAAAGACTTTATTGCTAAGAAAAGATTTTATTGCAAAATATTTTATTTACATTTTGCTCATTCATATTTGTCAGGCGCTTTTTGAGGCCTCGCATTATTGTGTGATATTGCGAGTAGAGCTGGCAAATTGGATGTCAGGGCGTGCCAAGGACGATATGAATAATGTGAGTAAGCTTAAACTCCATTCTAAATGTATTTTATAAGGTGCTGATACGGGATACCTAAACATTTAGATACCTAAGCGTTTTGTTTACCAATTACCATGTAATAGTATCTAAATGAATATTTTAGGTACCTAGAATATGTCTACACAATACCCATGTGAAGGTGACCTTAGAACAAGTTATTGTAAAAATAAGGCATTTGCAAACAAAATGCCTCATTTTGTTTGCCATTTTTCGTGTTTTGCCCGAATATGTATTGTATGTGTAGAAAAACATCTTGATTACCTACAGCATTAAATTCTAGCTAACCTTTGGTCTAATTGTCGCTCAATCCGGTGTTTCAATCTAATCTAGGTCAATTGCTAGATTATAGATTTTAGATAATAGCGTGTTTGCAGCGATTCCTCTTAGTAGAGCTGAATGATGATTTGAAGCAAAATTTCACATGAATTTACTGTATATAGGATATAGGTGAAGAAGATATAAAATATAAGTACCTACATTTAAGAAATAATATGAAAATTGTGCCCTGCACAAATTTGTGTCAGTGGGCCGGTCTTATCTAATTGGCTATGTCCTACTGCATGATAATGTGATGATAATGTCTGGGAAAACACAGATATTAAGATATTATTTAGGTAGGTATTTTCACAATACTGACGTGTCGCATAGATAGCTAAGTTTTAAGTAATTAATCAAAGATTTACACGGATTTTATGATAGCATTATTTTCTGTTACTACATTGTGTTATCAAATAGGTATACTATCAGACTAATTTGTTAATTCTGTGAATTTGTCTGGGATATTTTCACTAAATTATATTTTTGAAAATGGTAGAATATGAAATTTAAAAAAACACAACTAATTAGTACCTAAGCAATAAAGGAGCTTATTTAATTTATTAAATATATTAAATTTATATATTAAAATATTCATTGTTAACTCATAAACTTACGAAGTCTGTGGAACCGGTCGCCTAGCCACTAACATCATCGTGCCGAGTGTCGTGGATTCGATTTCCACACGAGACAAATATGTGGTTCATAGATATTTGTTTGATAATGAGACCCCGAGACACTGAGCTCATACACATTGCTGTGACATGAGAAATGCAGTATGAGTTTATCATAAGTACTTAATATTATTGAGTAGGTCATATTATATCTACCTGAAAATACACACTAATAACCTTTAATATAGCTAAAGTGTTTTATCGATAAGAGCGCATTGGCGTAAATAACTTTATCTGTTTACATTTAGTAATTACATGTGATGGTCGTGTCTTAGTTAAATTGAACAAACACATTTTGTATTATGTAAGTATATAGCGTAGATAGTATGTAACTATTTTATATTTTAATTGATTTATTAATTTTGCCAGAATAACATCTCATCAAACTGAGACAGGCAAACCGGGAGTTCTACTCTTGAATTTGGCATAATTATAAGTAGTTATTAGAATATTAAAAATGGCATGTCCGTTTTTGAAGTTATTTTACGCGTAGTGTGGATCGGTCAAGAGGTTGAAAATGTGCTCGGATAATGGGACTTGATAATGGGAGAAATGCGATGGTAGCTGAATGGATAAGTGACCGGCGCGGCGGGCGTGCTAAACACGTGGTTCGAGTTCGATTCCCCAGTACCAATGTGGATTTCACTTTGTGGAATTTATAATGTACTAGTCATGTGACTTACCATCAGCTAACTGTGAAGGAAAACATCGTGAGGAAACCCCCATACCCTAGAAGAAATTCTAAGGGTATGTCTGATCCACCAACCCGCATTAGGCCAGCGTGTGTGGACTATGGCCTAAACCTTCTCAACTCTCTAGATGGAGGAGAGGAGACTCGAGCCCAGCAGTGGGACATTAATGGGTTGCTGATGATGATGGACGGGACTTAATATACTTAATTACTGGTGGAATGTGAATAACGGTGCACCTCTGCCTGTATCTTTGGTGAAAATAGCGCAACGCTATGACGATGACGAAGATATTTAGATACAAGCCGGTCTAATCGAGCTATAATAGTTTCACCAATTAATTTCAATAGACATTAATATCTATTTTATCTTTAGTTTAGTAAGTTGGCTCTGAGCTCTTTTTGAATATTAAACATAATAGACGATCAACAATTCGGTTGTAATTTAACGTGTCTATTCTAAAAATTCTAACTTAATGAAATGATGATATCCACCATTTTAATATTCCTACCTACACATTTTTCACTTTATCTAAAGCTGAATCGAATTTTCCTTTTCTCGCAATTCTCTTGTCTGCTTCAGATTACTCAGTACTCCCTTAGTTGCCTTTTACGACATGTACGGGTTGAAATGAGGTAGTGAAATTACGTATTCTTAATCTGTCACTATACGGAATCTCTGTCTTTGGCATTAATTCCCCCTTAAAAGGTGTTCTACACGGTTATAAACTTGCGTTTCAACAGAGTGACCTTGTTGGGAGCTTGGTTGCGTAGTTTGTATGAAAGTTGGGTTACAACAGCCGGCTACACGGTTGGAATCCACCAAGGGCACCTCTGTGGAAGGCAAATTTATAACCATGTAGCACGGCTTTAATACATAATATGGTTTATGTAGTTTTTGTAAAAACTTAAACTGGTACATTTTAGATACAATGAAGTGCCTTCCACACGGATGTCACACATATGCCAGCGGCACTGCCGGCACTACCTTCACCAACCTGATCACACATCTGTTGGCAGCGCAGTGTCTCATCACCGAGCCATGGCCCCAGGACTACTCTTATGAATTTAATAGTAAGTGCTATTTTTAGAGATATCTAAGGGCATTTTGGGAAGCCTGCCTACGAGTATGTCCAATTGTGAACGTGTTGGAATTTATCAAGTCGCCCAGAATGCTTCCAACTTGACTGAACGACTACCACATTTCGTGGTAACCGGGACCAACGGCTTTACGTGCATTCCGGAGGACGGAGACGCTTGAGAATGAAATTGCCACAAACGGTCACCCATCAAGGACTGACCTTGCTGAGTGTTGCTTAACCTCGATGATCCTAACGAACATATCAGTACCACAATCCTACGAACGCCTCAAATATCTATTTTTCGGCCTTTATAATAGGTTCACTTCGTTGTTTGTCAATGAATCTTTTATATATCAAAAGCTCATTTCCTGATTCAAAACTTATTTCCGCAAATAATAGAAAAAATACGAAAGTCGAAAACATATTGCAATGCTATGTGTCAGTAATTATTTTCAATGGATTGATTAGCGGTAAAATTGATTCTAACTCAACTTTTTTAATTATTACTTCACTTTCCTTCAACTTCTAGGTGGCAAATCGTTTGACTTCATCATCATAGGCTCTGGCGCAGGATCTGTGCTTGCTAACAGACTGTCTGAAGTTGAGAACTGGAATGTGCTTCTTATTGAAGCCGGCGGTGATCCCCCTATGGAGAGCATTGTAAGTTAAACTTATGTATATAAACAGTTTGCACTTACCTCATAAATTACTACTCCGATCACGGGAATCACAGACTGACATAGATTTATTCTAGAACTTGCCTTTAATTCGAATTTCACGCACATGAACCTATTAACGAACGAACCTATTAAAAATTACGAACTAGAAAAAAAATAATACGGTTTTATTCTCCGCAGGTACCGAATTTCTCCGGATCCCTACATAAAAGCCGAAATACCTTCGGATATTATACCGAGGACGATGAATTTACAAACAGAGGATCCGTAGTTGAAAGCGCGTTTTGGCCTCGAGGAAAAGTTCTAGGGGGCACTAGTAGTATTAACGGTCTGCTTTATATGAGAGGCAGTGAGGGAGACTATGCGTCATGGCATCAAGAAGACGGCGATGGTTGGGATTGGCCTACAATTAAAGAATACTTTAAAAAGAGTGAAAAAATGATCGACCCATTCATTCTTAATAATCCAGTGTTAAGAAAAGAACATGGGACTGAAGGAGAATATGTTGTAGATCAACTGAACTTCTCACACGGAGACATTGCTGACAGATTAACCAACGCCTACAAAGAATTAGGCTTAAAATATTTAGACGACTTAAATGGACCAACTCAAATGGGTGTAGGTAAGCTTAGAGGCGGGAATTATAAAGGGAGACGAGTTAGTACTGCTACAGCTTTCTTAAATCCAATAAGAGAACGAAAGAATTTATACATAATGAAATACACACATGTGCGGAAGATTAATTTTGATAGCAACAAGAAAGCCACAAGCGTAGTTGTTACGCACTTGTATGGCAATTCTGAAGAGTATTTTGCAAATAAAGAAATTATAGTCAGTGGTGGAACAGTGAATACTGTTAAAATACTCATGTTCTCAGGCATCGGACCTAAACAACATCTAGAAGAACTTCAAATAAATGATGTATTGTCTGATCTTCCAGTTGGCAAAAATTTACAAGACCATGTTCGTATTCCAATTCCAGTTACTTTAAATACGGGTGCTGAGAGAAGAGGTGAAGAATTCTGGCATAAAGCTACAGCTCAATACTTAGTAGACCAAACGGGACCTTTAGCTACTAATTATGATCAACCTAACATCAACGCTTTTCTATCTGAGCCAGCTGGAAAAAAACTCCCTGATGTCCAAATAGACCACAACTACTTCGTACCAAACACGTCCTATTTATTCGACACCTGTAAAGATATCATAAATTACAAGGACAGCATTTGTAAACAGTTTGTAAATTATAACGCTGAAAGAGAATTGTTATTAATCTATGTGGCACTATGTCGTCCTTTTTCTAAAGGCGAAATATTATTACGTGGCCAAAATCCTAATGAGTTTCCTAAAATTTTTGCTAAATATTTTAGCGATGATAGAGATATGAAGATCTTTATTAAGGCTTTGAAAAAGGTAACTGAGATTGTAAAAACTCCAACCTTTAAGGATATGAATGCTAAACTTGAGAGGGTTCAGTTTGAAGATTGTGATAATTTGATATTTGAAAGTGATGAATATTGGGAATGTATGGCCCGAACTCTGACTTATCATGTCTACCATCCAGTAGGAACAGCAAAGATGGGCAAAAGTGACGACGCTGTTGTAGACAGCAGACTAAGAGTATACGGTGTGAACAGTCTGAGGGTCGTCGATGCAAGTGTTATGCCAACCATACCAAGTGTGAATATCCAAGCAGCTGTTATGATGATTGCGGAAAGAGCAGCTGATTTTATTAAAGAAGATCATGGTATAGGTGTTAATAAAAAAGATGAATTGTAATTTTGTTTAATTAAAATTAGAGCCTGGCAAGTTTGAATTTTTGTATAAAATCGTGGCTAGCCTAGAATTTCAGTATTGACTGTGAATAGATGTTGATCTTACAATACAGGTTACTAGGAATTATTTCTGCTATAGAATACCTAATTTTCAAAGATGTCAAGGTCATTTTCCTTTATGGATGTATAACATTTATATTATAATAATATGGCATATGGTTGTGGTTGAGGGGAATAATGGCTGGTCCGTGCGTTATGCTCTTGAACGAGTGCTACCTCAGGTCAGTTGTGGTGGTCAGTTGTCGTGTGTGTTACTTTAATACTCCTAATATATTTAATTTTACTTCAGCATGAATACCAGTATGGTATCAAGTGAAGATTTATTTAAAGAAAAAAATGAGTTTATTAAAGTGTGAGGGGATCCCACACACCATACTGTTCGACGAAAACAAAATTACTTTTGATAGAATTATACAGGGTGTATACGACGATACTACATTAAATGATAAGGCAGCCAGTGTTAACCCTTATAAACATATTCTAATAATAATCATTAAAAAAAAACTACACATTATTTAGTCTAAAAATTTAAAAATATAAAATTACACATTTTCGACATGACGACGACAAAAGTGTGGAACAGAGTAAGAGATAAGATAATATGAAAGAGTTAGAGATATTTAAATGAATTGAATGACATAATGACAACATATGATCAATGTAAATACCTACAGGTTGTTTAAAATTGAAAAACTGTGAAATAAAGAAAGTATATTTGCGTCTAAACTATTGCAAATTTCTATTTAATTTTTTTGGTAAAGCCTTCTAACATCAAATGCTACACGTGGTTATATTTAATGTCGTATCATCGTATACACGCTGTATATTTTCTTCCAATTATTTTTGATTCTGTTCCATTCTATGATATTTCAAACTGTAACTAATTGAAATTTTAACTAATTTGGCGATTAAGCAGAGTGGCTGAGTTTCTTGCCAAGTTCTTCTCAGAGCTCAACCTTGTCAACGAAATGGCCTTAGGCAAATTTGCTGACACCTTATTTGGCTTTGTATGACGTTTATAAGTATCACGTAGGTATTTGATCTATATGAAATAAAGATTTTCACTATTTGATGTCTAAATATCCTAACGAATTATCATCATTCAATGTCGGTTATAAAAATAAATAAATATAAGTATATATATTATTATTATTATTATATAATATATGTATGTAATAAAAACAATAATTCTAAACGCTTCATTTAATATTTACATAAATAACTATCAGAATCAACAAAATATTGAATTAATCAATTATCACCGTCACAACTTGGAGATGAACTCTCGCTGCTCTCAATGTTCTTTGCCTCCATCGTCCGTCCAACACGTGACGAGCGATACCGGTTCTTCGAACTGTAGTCTCTTGCGATCCTGTCACAAATATCCACCAGACTACTTCTCATTTCTAGCGGCAAGTCTTTAACTATGACATCCTTCAATAATTTATTGGTCACATCTCTACACAAGCGCGACGGTTGCTGCGACAATGACTCGTATTCCCGCTCCCGTCTACAGAACGCTGTTTTGATAGTATAACAGTAGTCACCCATATCACATTTTGACGCCTTTTTTAGCAGCCAAATTGACGTATGGATGCAACATATAACCGACAACAACAATATACATGAAGATATAATGCACATACAAATAGATAATAAAGCATTTCTGGAACAATTTCCAAAAGCAATTCCGTCGTCTTTAAATACAGCACATAGGTTACCTGACAACAAGTTCTTCAGTAATATCAAATTTTGGGAAATCGTCGAGCAATTAACTTCCACATTGTCGTAGTCAATCACTTCTAAACGTTTCCTTGTCTGGGTGACCACGCCCATACCGGAGCTCATGGCAAAAATATCACCCAGTCCTATAGATACATCGAGGTTTCTACAAACATTGCTGTCGGGGACGTACACAATGTCTGGGAACGGTTTCTTCAAATCAGTTCTACAATCTGGTACACGTACACATTTACTCCTAGTTGTATCGAAGTAAGGCCTTCTTCCGTTATATTTTAAATCACATTTGACTGGTTTACAATCATTTAGGCAATCCTCATCTTCAGATTTACAGCTTCGCTTCTTTCCAACATTGTATTCTTTGAGGTATTCCGGGGGATTTTTATCTATTAATGTCGTATTAAATGGAATTTTGATTTCTAGTCTTGTAAAACGCGGGCAGATTCCACAAGAATGATCTAAGATGAAATTACAATAGCCCGCCAGATCGTGTTGGTACAATGTCGGAAATACAAATACAAGTGTTTCTCTTCGTTTAGGCGTTATTGTTCCATAAATATCACCGTAAATGGCATTTGGGTAGCAGTCCTCATACGGGTCTTCATACAAACAGCACAATGTTGGCCACGAGTATACCTTGCAAGTACTCCAATGATGCATGTTTTGAATATCCACATAAAATTGCAGCCCAATCGTTCCTTTTTCAATTGGGAGTAGCCCTTGCTCAAGTACGGCGATGGTAGGTGTATATTCTGATGTAGTCCTGGCTAATATTAGACATAGGCAAGACATTATATTTACAAACATTTCTCGTCACCCATTTCATTTTGACAGAATGTGATAAAAACTTTCAGCCATAGAATTAACGAATGTAGAATTTGTGTCATTGTAAAAATTCTGAAAAAAGGTTTTATTTTTAGAATCTTGCAAAGTTATCAGAGAAAGAGTTTGCTGATGGTGTTGATGTCGTTAACTTATTTTATTGTATCCGTTATATAAGACAATATAAATAGTAAATATATAAATTAATGTTCTTGATCAAATAAATTCTTCCCTGAGACTGACAGTTGAAACTTACAACTATCTGTGCTCATACAGTGGGAGGACATCTCAGTTCCTTTAACTCATTTGATGGAAGTAAATAAAACCATTATTAATACACAATAAAGTGCAAATTGAATTTGATACAAAGTCTCATTGTTCTCTGTTCCGATCTGTTCCGATCCCAAATGAATTGCGCAACACAAAGAGATTCAATCAGAATGGTCATTATTTTCATTGTGACTAGCGATTGAGTAATTTCATAGTAGGTATTTTTATTTGGGAATGAATACTTTGTTCCCAAAATAAGTTTTGTCTACCAATTAACGTTACCCAAAAATTTTATTATTATAGGTATTGCGTGAACTTTAAAATGTTAACTTAGTAAGTGTTCCAGGCAAGTCAAATTTACTAAATGTTCTGCAAATTGAGTCAATGTTTACCAAAATTGTGAATGCATGCCACCCAAATAAAGTATATAGATATGTATATATGGCTCGTAATAAAATATAAAACGGATCCCTTAAAGTTTCGTCATGTGTCCGTCCGTAGGTATGTCACAGGCATTTTGTTCAAAAACTACTTAATGTATATTGAATTAATTTGGACAAAAGGTGTCTTGTGTTGGCCTCTTCTAGGTTTGGTAATTAAACAATAAAAACAAATATTTTTAAGGCGAAAAAATTTTTCAAATGGGACGAGAAGTTCCTGTGGTTCAACCCAGTGGCGTGCCTAGGGTTTAAGGATAAGGCAAGCCCGTTATACCTACCTACCTATGCTTTTTACCCGACTACTCCAGAATAGGCAAAAGGCTATTTTTGTACTTAAATATAATAAAATGAAAAGTAAACAAACCTGACTGCGCTGGAAAGGCGATGGGTGTAATGTTTTTTTATGGATTTTGTTCAATTTCTCTTACATGTTGATAGAGGGTCGCGCCGCGCGCCGCGCCGCCCCGCCTAAGCTCATTGAAGGTACCTATGCTAGTGCTTGATTGAATATACCTAATAAACAATCAGCATTGCATACATGCATACCTTCGGTGGCTTTGAAAAAAGCCCTTTGGTTTCCTTGAGTAAACGAAGATAGCTAAGTAAGTAGGTAGTTGACCCTTGCCTGACTATACGAAGACCTATAAGACTACCTATTATTTATATTCTAAATTGACTCGTCTGTCTTTCTTGAGAAATGACTTAATTACGTAAGAATAAAATGTTGGTAAACGTTTTAATTCTGCCAACAACTGCTTTTCAATAGCTATCATTGATATTATTTCTTAGATAAGTATGAATAGGTACGTTTAAAGAGATAAAAATGCGCGTTCAGCGAAGAACTACATAGCCGTAATAGTTACAACAAGATATGTTAACTTTATAAACTCGGGCAAGGCAACTTCGAGGTTATTCTCATTAATAAAATCAAATATAAACAAAGAACAAAGTTCAAAAATTTTACCTTTTCTTCGCCCATCAAAAGTTGAACACATTTTAATCCTCACAAGGAACAATAATTATTACTTGCATTGTTGTATGTCACTAAATACAAAAGAATCACTTTAAAATCTTACAATTAACAATTTTTAAAGTAAGTAAACATTAAAACCAAAACTTTTCGTCCTGTCAAACAAATGAACTGAGTGAAGTTAGTAGACGCGAGTACGCATGCGCGGCCGCGGCATTTCACTTCCATAGTCGACAACTTCATACATAAAGCCCGGCTTATAATTTCATACTGATTGATATATAAATTAACCTAGTTATATTTCAATAATCGACAGTTTCTCTATAGGTTAGAAAGAGAGATCCGACGGTGGTCAAAAGCCTCATAACAAGCCAGTGTGGGTGAGCGAGATAGAAAAAAAAGTTGTTGCGCTCAGCGCGCGCCTCTCTAACTCTCGTTCTCGCTTGATGCTTCATCAGTCACCGAGTCAAATGTACTCTGTGCACCGAGTCACTGCACTCGCTCGCGCTTGAAAATAAGCGCGCGAATTTTAAAATAGATAATGGTTTGAATGATATTTTTGATCGAGCATTTTAGTAGGGCAAGCCGGGCTTTTGGGCTTGTATGAACGTACCGCCACTGGTTCAACCAAACAAACAAACTAACACGTCAGTTTATTAATATTATTATATTATATATTTACAATATACATACCTATATTTAATATGAATATTATAAATAGTATGAATATTCATTTGTATTATGATACAATGCTTATACACATACTTGAAAGAAAGAAAGAAAAAAGTACTTCAAGGTCAAATCACTTAAAAAGCCTGATATAGAAAGAAACTGAATATTTAGTAAATATGTACAGTATCGCAACCAAAACACCTTGTAACTAACCAAAAAAGTTTATAAATGAGAAAACCGATGCATTGCGCCGGTGTCTCGCGCTCAAATGAAATTGGTGCGACGCGACGGTGGCGCCACCGGAGCCGCACGTAAACTAGATTTCCCGCGCTCCCAACCGATAAAATAGCGATAATTATTAGGAAATTGAAGCTGCAGGAGGAGCCCTGCCGTGTTCCAGCATCGCACCTAATTATGTGTGTATAAACTCTATTAACGCGAGAGTTTATAAGAACACGTAATAAATAGCACTGCGACGTAGAGAGAGGTAATAAATATACACATAACTATAGTCTATTTGAGAATAAATAATATCACGCTAGGGCCAATAGGAGCTGACCAGTGGTCAAACAAAGAACAACGGGGTAGCCTCGGCTAACTACAAAACAATAATAACAATTTTCATTGTTCTATAAGTAATGCTTTTTAAAGAGTTAAACAACTTTATAACAGACATTTAAAGAACATTAACTTATAATAAAGGTATTCTTTAAATAATGATTCAGAACGCTCAAGATTTAAACTTTTAATTGCAAATTTCTGGTTACTTTAATGATGGCTGAAAACACTTCTTCTAACTTTATTAAAAGACTTGAATTTGTAAATAAATTGAATAATAAATACTAACGCCATACCATTTAGTTGGTAAACTTTTCCAATTTTTGATATTCTGAAGTCGTTTGGATATTTGAACATAAAACAAGTGATTAAGAATTACTTTTATATTAAATGAAATATTCATATCATCCTACTTCCTACTAATATTAATGCGAAAGTTAGGATGGATGATTATTACTAAGTAAATCACTGAAACGATCTGAATGAAATTTGGCACACAAATAGATTATAGTCTGGAATTCCCCATTTTAGCTTGGATGCCTTGTAGGTAACATAGGTGATCGGTATCCTGGAGTACCTCTTGTTCTTTCATCATCAGCAACCCATTAAGTCCCACTGTTCTGCTCGGATCTCTTCTCCTCTAACTAGAGAGCTGAAAGGGTTTTAGGCCATAATCCATTCACACTGGCTAGTGCGGGTTGGTGGATCAACATATTCATAGAATTTCTTCTAGGGTATGTGGGTTTCCTCACGATATTTTCCTTCACCGTTAGCAGATGGTAAGTCACTTGACTAGATAATATAAATTCCACAAAGTGGAATCCACATTGGTACAGCCGGTCCGATCGAACTCGGACCGCGTCATTTTCACGTTGGTCTCTTATCCATTCAGCCACAATCACTTGTTCTTTACTTTAAAGTAATCTATAGTTAAATAAATAAAAAATAATTGCCGAAAGTACACACATAACTTAAAATATTTAAAAATTTTATTTGTGAGATTTTTGTCTGGACAAGAATTGTACGGGAGACTTTTTTTGTATAATCTACTGGAAATGTTAGGGATACAAATAGTATAAATTTGTAGTACCATGGATGAGCCGGGGCAGCCCCCCAAAAAAAAATATGGTGATTTTAACGAGTTAATTTAAGTTTAATAAAGAAGGTTACATAAATGAGTATATTCCTTGGTATATAAACATGTTGAAAGGCGTAGACTACGTCGCAAAAAAAAAAAACATAAATACTGTCATAACACGTTTTTTGCGTTATTTTATAATTTAAAAATCGTTGGTAAATACAATTGTTTTGAAATAACAGCTGTAGCAATAAAGAAAGAAATGCTGGAATTACCGAAAATCATATGGGACCCCAAATTAACTGAACACCTTTGCAAGTAAGAAACTTGTTTTTTGTTTGTCTTTACTGCGGTGAGGTATGACATAATTTAATTTGTAAAAAAGAACAGATGATTGGGGATCATGCGGTTGCCTCGATGGTGTCAGGAGGCACTCAAAAGGTTCGAAAATGGTATTAGGGTTTTCTCTCATGAACTCTCAGTATATGTACCCGAAGTTTAGTAATGTGCTCAGTTCAACCATTTTTTCTGATTTTCGCCAAGGGAAGGCAGACATTAATTTCAGCTTGATAACTCTACGCGTTCTTGAGAAACATATTCTTGACAGGCGGATAGACAGACAGACAGTCAGACGGAGTGATCCTATAAGGGTTCCGTTTTCTCCTTTTATGGAATCTTGAAAATAAACCTTTCTCCTTTCCCACACAGACTTATTGGTTTCTTCTTCTTCTTTAGGTCAACGAATTTTCACCTTGGGCTAAGGCATAATCCTTTATTTCTTGTAGGTACGCTTGGAATACTGGTCCAATTTTGGTTCATATTGGCTTAGTAACAGAATATACTTTAATTACCTTCATTAATTTGTAATTAACAAACTGGCAATGTAATCAAATTTGGGAAGTCAAAATCAAATCAAAATTAAATTTGGTTTGTGTATGTCGTATAGATGACAATACAGTCTGTATGTCGTATAGATGACAATACATGACATACAAATAAAGATGGAACTAGGACTGTACTGTGACTACTACACAGTTAACCCTTGAGTTTCATCATCATCATCATAATATATCAGCCGTAGGACGCCAACTATTGGCCAGGCCTATGGGTAATAGTGGACGTCCTGCGGCTGATAAAGAGAACTCGTTTTGATATGTCCAAGAGTGTTTTAGTTATGCTTACGTAGTTATTTATATTTTTCTAGATGCCGGCCTATATGCAATAGCCGTAGGCGTGAGTGGAAGGGCCAGATTCAGCCGACGACAGAGGAACTCTTATTGGAGAGGAAACCACTGCCTCCATGTCATAGGAGATGGCCAAGTGTAATTAATTCTGTTATTAATTGTAGCTGTTGCACGAGACATTGTAACGACTAGCTGTTGTTGGTATTATTGTTGTTATTGGTTGTGCAGTGATTTTGCTACTTTAGTAATTATAAAAAATACTGAGGTAAATGTTTGCTCTCAACCATTTGATTGCTTTGTGGCGGTTTAACTTGCATGCCGGTGGTCAATAAGGCTCAGCCAATGTAAGTTCAGTGTGTGTGTGTGTGTGTAGTGTTTCCATGTAGTGACGGAGTAAGAATACATAATTTCACTACCTCATCTCAACCCGTGGGTGTCGTAAAAGACGACTAAGGGAGTAAGTAATCTTAGACAGATAAAGAGCACTGCAAGAAAAGGAAAATTGGAAGCCCTATACTAACCCGTCTGGACAGCGTGGTATATTAGGCTGAATGCCCTCCATATTCTTTGGAGGAGACCCGTGCCCAGACGTGGGACGTTTATGGGTTGAAATGATGATTTATGTAATACTAAAATAAGTTAAATGTTACTACAGAAAGTGTATCCGAACAGCCCGTGTCCATTGCGCCGTCGTGTGAAAGGCATTACCATCAAGGAGCTGAAGACTATCCCTAAGCGCCATGTGGTGAGAGTCTGCACGGCTCCAATAGACAATACAGCCGACACTACGTATTTGTGGTTTGCCAACGTCGCACGTTCGCTTGGTAAGCTTTATGACTATTTATTTTCTTCTTTAACTTATCTGCTGCCCGTGGAAAAAGACAATGCCACAAATGTACCTATACCGCTGATTCATCATCAGTCTTTAGTCCACTGCTGGACATCTGACCCTCCAATGACATACATGGTTAGTACGTCTTCCATTCTGTCTGATTTTTTAGTTACCTATCATTCGAAGAGTATTCTTCATCATAGCGTTCTGGGAAAGCAGGAAATGGTTGAGAAATGTATACTGAAAACTTTTTTGTCATTTTATTTTGATAATCTACAAGGCACCTTCGGTTCTAGGTGCTTGGGACGCTGTACAAAGAGGCTGCCCCTTCTGCAGTTGCTGTGGATGCTGTCCTTGCGCCAAGCATGGCTACGTCATACATGACGCCGAGCGCGAGTCACGACGTCGCACAGATATGCGGCAATTTGACGCGCGCGTCAAACATGACTATCAGAAAATGAGGATTATGTACTGAAAAAACCCTTCTGGCACACAATAATATATAAATAAAAAATAACCACATCCCATTATGACTATATCCCGAAACGATCACTCTTAAACTGACCACTTTTCTTTCTTGTCTTGGCTCGTAGAAATTTTATTTCATCAATTTTAATTTTTAGATTTTGAGAGTTCAACGAATTACTTAATTTATTTAAATTTTTTAAACTTTCAGGTACACCCACTATTTACCCAATTACAACAAATTAAAGACCATCTATGGAGCTACCTATTTAGGCTACATGTGTCGCGGGGCGCCGGGGCTGATAGGGCCACCACCTCACATTTACTAGGCTATTCACCCATAAAACTTCTGTCTATAAAAACCTAATAGAAGAATGGCAGGAAAGGTGCGATACAACAAATAATGGGTGCCACCTTTACCAGTGTTTTTCCATCTGTTGTTGAACGGTTGTCGAAGGAATGGCTAGAGGTCGATCATTGCGTCGCACAGTTTCTAACGGGGCATGACAACTTTAGGAGCAAATTATTTTCGTTTAGGTTAGTCGATTCGCCAAATTGTCAATGTTCTACACCTATTTCCAACCAAGAACAATCTGCCCATCACATGCTCTAAACAGATGTCATGTTTGAGAAATGGACGTTATAGGATTTGTTCATTTTGAGAAGTACATGTTAGAGATGTGGTCATTTTGAGAAGTGGTCAGTGTGTACCGGAGACGATAAAATGCAGCAAAACCACGAACAAAGACGAGATCTTGTCGGTTCTATCGGTAGTAAAGTTAATGGAACCATGTCGTTCTCTCTCACTCCTTGGCAATCTGGAAAGACAGACAACGTGTCAACTCTGTTCCGTTTGGGAAGTGGTCATTCTGCGCCAAAAGGTCGTTGACTGTCTTTTTGACAATATAAAAAGTATATGGAATAAAATATTAAGCACCAAGATCAGATATTTATTGAATCAATTTATTTGCTATCCTTATATCTTATTAAATATAATTACTGTATATAGTACAGTAATAAGTATAACAAACTCTTCAGTTTTATAATATTAGTATAGATTACTACTACCATTGGGTCAGTGAGATTTATTATTAACTAGCTGACCCGGCAGACTTCGTACTGCCTCAATCGATATTTTTTTTTGCAATTTTTCTCGCCGTAAAAAGCATCCTTGAACTTCAACGAACATTTTAAAAAAGAATTGGCCAAATTGGTCCAGGCGTTGTTGAGTTCTAGCTGACCCGGCGAACTCTGTTCCGCCTTAAAGGCAATAAATAAGCAGATTTTGGAATTTATTAAGTTAAATTGTTTATTAGAAAATACAAATAAAAAAATTAAGTACATTAATCATTCATTATTGTTCCTGTATTTTGGTGCATAGGTTGCATAGCAATCGAGGTCCCAACAGCCAATCAAAATTTGATGAATTGGGTAGCACTTAGTATCTAAGACGTACCTAACTATTAACTATCTACCTACCTACCCTACCTACCTACCTATCCTCTACATACCTACCTACCCTACCTACCGACCCTACCTACCTACCCTACCTACCTACCTACCCTACCTACCTACCTATCCTCTACATAGCTACCTACCTACCCTACCTACCTGCCCTACCTACCTACTCTACCTACCTACTCTACCTACCTACCCTACCTACCTACCCTACCTACCTACCTACCTACCCTACCCTACCTACCTACCCTACCTACCTACCTACCCTACCCTACCCTACCTATCTACTCTACCTACCTTCCCTATCTACCTTTCTCGAGATATCATCAAAAAGCTGTTCCATAGAAAATTTATGAGAAATAGAATCATCATTTTTTTTTTTTTATTTTTCCCATGTTTTAATAGCCTATATGCTATTCCTGACAAAGACAAATCCAAAAACACAAACAGCATAAAAATCGGTCCAGCCGTTCTCGAGTTATAAGTGGTGTAACTAATACGACTTTCTTTTATATATATAGATTAGTTAGCGAGTTAGCGACCCATCTTTTCACAGGCGAAAATTTCCAATATTGGATATGAATCTACCCAAATAATTCCTTGATACAAATCTTGAAAAAAAATTATATTATACGCAACTTATTAAAAAAAAGAACCAGATACTTACTCTAAGAAATTTCCTATAAATAGAATATCTGATTGAGGTCAGATCAGATGAGGAAACGTACCCAAAAGACTAGCCACATTACCACGTTGGATAGCAATGCTAATGCGTCGCCCAAGGTCCAAGGTCCCTTTGGGTCATGCGATACCTCAGAAATACGTTTACAAATTTCACGTTACATTTTGTGAGCATTTGGTCTCCCAGGCCTAAGAGCTTCACATTTTTTTTTTATTATTTTAAATGATGAAAATTTTATATTTTAATCTATTTGTGAAAACCGCTTATAAATCCGTTTAGTAATTTTTGAGCATATCGCGTGCATTCGGATGATATTTATTGACGAACGTTCTCAAATAGTTTTTATTATGCATTCCAGTGTGTTATCTATGGTGTGAATTTAATTATAATTTTATTATATACAATTGAATTTCTGTCAATACGAAAAAATATTGTATTGTCACAGACATTTTAGAAATAATTTATTACTAATAAACAAGAATTAAACAGTTTTAAGTTTTAGTCGAAGTATTAATTATGTCTACTAGGCTTGAGTTTAATAAAAATGTTGGAACATCTAGACAGAAAAAAAAATTATCATCAGAAGTTAATATTGGTTTGCCACTAATGTCACCTACTGCTTTTGTAACTGATTCGAACTTGACTTTAAAAAGTTTTGCTGACGCTTCCAAATGTTGTAACGATATTGAACAAAATGTGACGACACTAGTTGAAGAACCTGATTCGGAACAGAATGGGGATACTCCCGAAGAATATGTAGAAGAATACGGGGAGCCGATGACAGAACAGCACGTGACAATAGATTTTACACCGCAAGATAGTCCAATTGACAGCGATTACAACATGCACAAATCTATTAAGTTATGGGAGTTCCTCAATCAACATCCAGAATTGCATCACTTGAGAGTTATGCCTAATGTTGATTTTGCAGTAAGTGTTCCTTGTGAGTTGTGTCACTATGTCTTAATTTAATATGGAAGAAAATTTCAATTCCAAAATGAGACTATGACAGTCCAGTTTACCACAATTATTGAATTCTATTTTTAATTAGTGTCTAAAAGTGGAGTCTCATGATTTACTACATTTATTTCAATTTTAATTTAGGGTTCGACGCAAAGTGACTTAATGAGTTCCACAAAAAGCAAGTTAGAGGATGATTCTGCTAATGAGCATGCTGCAGTTAAATGGGTGCTGAGAAGAAGTAAGTATTCTTCAACAACAATAAACAAGATTTAATTCAGTCTATTGCAGTCCACTGCAGAACAGCCCTTTTCTTTTGTCTCCCGCCTTGCTATGGAAGGAAGTGGATAATTTCTTTCCAACTCCTCCATTTACTTCTGATTAATTTCGTTGCGTGTTCCAAGACAGTAGGTTGGCATTCCCTGGGATTCTCGAGTGTCAAAACTCGGTGTTCGCAAGAGTAGTCGCTGTTAATCCTGACTCACAGGAGTTGCCGTGGTGGGCATGAGGATGGGATTGTCCCGTGCAGAACAGGCCTCTCCTAACACACGCCATACACTTGATCCTCAGCCTTCCACATACAGTCCGACCCAGCGACATTTTTGAGGTTGTCGATGCCTATCTGGGTACCCCCTAGTTGAAGGCTTGCCGAGTCTTCACATCACGTATTCTTATTTGTATTTATTTTTGTAGTTCACCTTAAAATACGCATCCCATGCCTTATTAGAAAACTCTTGAAGCTGTTTGATTGTATCCAATTATGTCGAATTGCACAAGAAGTTTTAGGGAGAGCTATTAATTTTTTCAATCATAAAATTTTCAGTCTATGCCGGGATTCAGTAATTATAACTACTCGGTAAACGGCAATAAGTTCGCACGCAGTATGAAACACAATGTGGCTTGAAACACTTCTGCTAACTCCTTCAAAGAATAAGTTGAAATTGTTCGCGAGACGGTTTTAACTAATAAACACTTTTGTTCACTCAGACTTCATCAGTCCTGCGTTTATATCAAAACAACCTACAACTTACTGCGATGACCGTGCCGTAGAGTCTTGGGAAGAGACACCAAGAAGTGAAAGCGGTGGTGAACCGAAACAAGTGCAAATATCAGGTATTTTGCATAAGCAGAAAGTATGTTGATCAATGTATCAAAAATGCGCATTATAAAAAAAACACATAATCGTACGGAACCCTGGTTGCGCTAGTCCGACTCGCACTTGGCCAGTTTTTTTGTAATAACGTACGTGTCATTCACCTCGACTTTCCCTCCTTCGAGCATAAAAGCCATTACGCAATTATGTATATTAATTGCTCATCAAACTCTTTCATTGACATTCAATCGCTGAATATTACAGGTACTGTAAGATGTCTGCTTATCCTGGCATGTCGATACTATCGTGTTCTTTAAGGCATCGCATGATGTTAATAACCCTTTTCACAATGAACCCTGGGCAACATTAACTTTTTCTATTTTTGACTTTATTTCAAAGGCCATTAGCGTTATTTTAATGTGTAGTATAACTGTTCATCTGCATAATGTTCCTACTTCCTAACACATAAATACTTAGCTATATAATGATAATTTCAGTTTCCAAAGATGTCATTTATGAATGCTAAATCAATAAGAAATCTCGACTTGATATGCATGCAACATCACTCGATACACATATCTAAAAACAGCCTAACATCCTTTAACAATTAATAGAATTTAGACTCTATAGTTTGTATGTAGTGTTGCTTTTAGCTTGAGTGTTAGAGAATGTAGGGCAGGCTGGAAATAGGTCTTTATGAACGCTGTAGGGTTAATGGTGTTTAAAATATGCACGGCCCATCTTGGTGACACACTGTGAGCTGAGTCCTGGAATGTTAGTTCTGGATAAGAATTCTATTAAAATTATATTTTGCATTAAGCCCTGATAACAAAATCTGTTATGATTTCAGGATCTATTTGGCCTAAAGCAGTGGTGCTCGTTATGCATTTGTTTAGTATTATAAAGTTTAAAAGTGGTGGGCTTCTTTAATCTAAATCATGATATTAAATGTAAGCACTACACTTGGAGGACTCATATTATATAGATGCGAGTAAATAATAATAATTATATTATTACACCAAATTCACTTCTCAATGGCCGCATCTCCACTTAATGAATTGGTGCTGTATTAATCATTGAATGATGTTCCTTGATGACTAAATGATGAAATTTCATTTATAGATCGCTTTAGAGCCATAGCACACGCATTATTTTTAATATCGGCGATTTACGCGTATTAGCGACCCTGCGTTCTATCGCAGTATTATAATCGCACGTTTTAGAAATTAGCTTCTAAAAGGGGACTAAATCGCCGATGCTAAAAATAGCGGGTGTTTTATGGCCCTTAGCGGTTAGAAGCGAAACTATTTGTTATGCTTTGCTACAAAGAAACTCCCTTTCACATGTATACTAATATTATAAACCGGTAGAGTCTGTTTGTTTGGTTGAACGCTAAGATCTCAGAAAGTACTGGATCGATACGAAAAATTCTATCTGATTTCAAAAAATATTGGTAGTGTCGGTTAGCCCATGTATCAAGGAAGGTTATATTCAATATAACATAACGCTACGGCCGATAAGAGCGAAGCAGTGGCTAAATAACGAACGACGGGAGCGAAGCCTCGTGCGACTTATAGTTTATTAGTTAAAATATTCAACTGACAGTGCAGTGGCCGTGGCAAAATTTTGGGCTGATACAATTTAAGACGATTTGCTGTCGACACGATAAGAAGAAGAAGTTAAAATATTCTTACATTAAGATTATCCAGTATGTTTCAATCTATGTGTTTGTTAGTCAATAGAGTCCGTTGCACTGTAGTGTCGTGTCGCCGTGATTATTGTGGCGAACTAGGACGAACCACTCGATACTGCGCTGGGTTGAGTCGAGCACGCGCCTCTCAGGCCTCACGTCTTGTTCTGTGTAATGAGAGGTGCACGATCAAATCAGAACTTTGACTAAGCGTAACAGAATATTGTTAGTAGCATAATAGGTTGGGGAAAAAGTATATTCGCATTTTTTAAGAAAATTCAAAACATTTTTTCATATAGTTTATTTACTTTTAACTAAAGTATGTAGGTACCATATTGTTCGATAACTTTTTGCCATCTTGTAGGTAGGGACAAGATCCCATTGCTATAGAAATTTTGGGACTTCTGATCAAAATACCGCGACAAGTGGTTTTGGCAGTCCTCTCGTGATGTTAACCTGACACTGCCTACAGAATTCTGAAGAGACCGAAACTGGTGGAAATCTGAAGGTGCAAGGTCAGGACTAAGTATACGGCGGATGCATTAACACCTCCTAGCCAAACTCTCTTAATTTTTTCTGAGTGGCTAAAGATGTGTGAGGTCTAGCGTTATCATGATGAAAAACCACACCCCTTCTGATTAATTTCGGCCGCTTTCTCTCAACTTCTTGCTTTAATCTCATCAGTTATTCGCAGTAGAGTTCAGAATCGATGGTCCTGCCTGGTGGTAACAGCTCATAATGAATAATGCCCTTCCAATCCCACCACACACACAACATCACCTTGTTGCGAGTTAATCCGGGTTTCGCCACAGTCTGTGAAGCCTGACCGGCCACGACCAAATATCGAGCTTTTTTGTGTACCCAGTTTTTTCAAATGCGCCAAAACTGTTTTGTGGTCAATTCCCAGTTCTTCAGCTACGTCGTAACTACTGATATGCCGATCTTGCTCCACTTTTTCAAAAATGGCATCCATTTTATCCGTAATAGACCAGAGCGACGTGCATCTTTGACATCAAAATTTCCGGATTGAAAACGCTTAAACCAAATTTGTGCTACTCTCACAGACACTGCACTAGGTCCATAAACATCGCAATTTTTTTTCGCGGCTTGCGTTCATTTTTATCTACTTTGTAGTAAAATTTTAAAATGTATCGAATTTCTTCATTAGATTCTCATCTTAACAGTACGTAAAACAAATGAAAATCACACATTTTCCTAATTTGAATTTGGAATTATGTTCTTTAAAATTTAAACTTTCAATGATACCAAAACCAGCCAGATGCAAATAGTATAGCCAAAGAGATTTTATTACAAGTTCATACATACTATAATGCGAAAAGACTTTTCCCCCAACCTAATAAAAGGGGTACAGAAAAAGAGTTCAGTTGTGGTGTGATGTTTATTATGAACCAATAGAATCGCTTCATTTACCTGACGTCAGGACAATAAACATCGTATCCTAGCACTCCTCTGGTGGAAACGCAGCCTTAATCTATTATTTCCAGCTACTCCATCTAACTTATTTCGTTGTGGGTTCCAAGAATTAGCCATTTATTCTAGGCATCCCCTGAAACTCCCGAGTGTTATAACTCAGTTATGTGTACTATGATCTGTCCGCGGCTCTGCCCGAATGGCATATTTGTAAAAAGTGCCTAACACATAGGCACTTTTTACTTCTAGATTCTAGATCATAATCTACCTGAGTGCCAAATTTCAAACAGATAACTGTTCTGACGTGATACAGTAACAAACATGATTGAAATTTCATTCATACGTCCAACCAACATTCACATTTATTATATTAGTATAATAGAACAGAAGATAATATCTCTTGCAGGCATTACGGACACCACGCCAGCGCCGCCCGCGCAGGCGACCTCGTCTCGTGAAGTACAACGTATGATGGCAGATATGACTGTGTGGGATCAGAAGCATCCCAAGTTAGAAATTTTCATATTTTGCTTTTTAGAAATCGTCTAGGAACCTAACAATATCTGTCAAATTGCACCTACCACAGCCACGGGCTAACTCTGACTGTTACAGTACAATTGAGAGTACTATTCAACATAAGCTATGTGAAGCACACAGATCTCGTTATGTTAAATAATATTATCATTATGTAAAATTTCTATTTTAGACTGATTATAAATTTATATTAGACTTTGACATAAAATTGTTTGCCTTCTATCAGATAAAGTATCAGAAAGTTTCCGTCGTTGACCGCGGTTCATTATCAGGTTAAGTTACATAATGGTAGAAAATAAAATGGACCTTTATTTTTTGGAACAACGACACCTCGTCACCTGGGACAGTCCGTAATCGCAGATGACATCTACGCATTGTGTGACAAAAAAACCCTTCATAAAAATCGTAAAAATTAAGTGTGGGCATGGAAATTGTCGTTTTCTAAAGTTTCATATAGATAGTACAAATCTGCAGCTTCCAATGGTAGCTTCCGTTACGCTTCATCTAAGGTGTGGAATAACATTCCACCACCTTTAAGACAACTAAGGACTGTTTATACCTTTAAATATCGTCTAAAAGAACACCTTTTGAAGGCAGAGCGGGCCCATAATAACGTCAATATTGACATATCATTCAGTTAACCCTACGATAATATTATTTCTAAAAAAAATAAAAAAAATTAAGACAACTAAGGACTGTTTATACCTTTAAATATCATCTAAAAGAACACCTTTTGTAGGCAGAGCGGGCCCATAATAACGTCAATATTGACATGTCATTCAGTTAACCCTACGATAATATTATTTCTAAAAAAAATTAAGACAACTAAGGACTGTTTATACCTTTAAATATCATCTAAAAGAACACCTTTTGAAGGCAGAGCGGGCCCATAATAACGTCAATATTGACATGTCATTCAGTTAACCCTACGATAATATTATTTCTAAAAAAAATAAAAAAAATTAAGACAACTAAGGACTGTTTATACCTTTAAATATCATCTAAAAGAACACCTTTTGAAGGCAGAGCGGGCCCATAATAACGTCAATATTGACATGTCATTCAGTTAACCCTACGATAATATTATTTCTAAAAAAAATAAAAAAAATTAAGACAACTAAGGACTGTTTATACCTTTAAATATCATCTAAAAGAACACCTTTTGAAGGCAGAGCGGGCCCATAATAACGTCAATATTGACATGTCATTCAGTTAACCCTACGATAATATTATTTCTAAAAAAAATAAAAAAAATGTAATAATAACAAAACTGTCTAAAGGGCCTCTTCATGTTGGCTTCGGCCCCATGTACGCCTTCCAAAAGTCCGAGTCACCATTGGCATATATAATATATAATAAAGAATAGACATATAAATATATATAATATAGGAAATAATAAAATATAAAGGATAAAGGAAAGACATACATAATAAAAATAATATCTAATAATTTAGTAATAATAATAAATGTTATTGCTATTATTATAAAAATATTATAATAAAGATCCGATACCTACTTAATTGAAAATAATAAATCTAAGTGAAATAATAATATGATATCTAGTAATCCAATAATTTCTTTAATAATTATTATTTAATATTTATTTACCTTAAATATTACGAGGCATATAACTTAACTTTGTAGCATAATTGTATTTCTACCTAAATATTATACATTTACATAGAAGTACATAATTTAAATATAAAACCGTTCATAGATGACATCCGTGTATATCAACTGCCAAGGTTCCAGTTGAAAACCAGCGCCAGGTACCTATAACTAGTGACCTGGCATCAATGCTGAACTGGACGCCTTTTGGTTGCAGCCGCGAGACACAATATTTACTACAGTTTATGTTATGATTTTGTATTTTATGGTATTTTGTTTTATTTGTATATTGTTTGTACCTTATAATAATATTACTTTTTGTGTGTATCTTTACATCATTTCTTTGTATCTTTACTCTGTGTTGTACCAATAAATGTTTATTTTCTATTTCTTTTCTTTTCTTTTCTAATGATATACATATACATATTACATCATTGTCGGACGACATACATTGTATTGCATTATAATAGATTAATGTCCGGTTTTTTATAGGATAAAATATTACTTAAACAAATTAAAAATGTCAGTTTTATGAATAAACTAGTTCTATTGTTTTACTTTTATATTGTGTCAGATCAGGTTATACTTAAATCGATTAACTTTAATCTGATATTTAAATCTAAAAGGCTGAAATCGTATATTAGACACAATAGGCACCCAAAAAATCAACTAGTCGTGGTGTATTTGCAGATCCATGTATCCCCCTGGTCATCCACCGACCTTGAACTCGGCGAAGCTGGTCCGCGAAGGCAAGTTCTATTGGGACCAACAGAGCATGTAACAGATACCCACCTGTTATATTGTTACGTTACAGTTTGAGTATTTAGTTTAGAATGTTATTTAGTTCAAATTAAATAAAATGTAATTTTAATTGTTATTGTTTTTTAAACGACTTCAAAAAAGGAGGAGGTTATATGTTCGACTGTATGTATTTTTTTTTTTTTTTATGTATGTTCAGCGATTACTCGAAGATGCCTGAACCGATTTGAAAAATTCTTTTTTTGTTTGAAAGGGTATACTTCCGAATTGGTCCCCTATTCACCACGTTAAGTTCTGATGATGGAATCTCAGGGAAATCGAAGGCAACCCTCAAATTTTATAGGCACATGTTACCTGTTTCATCTATTTTCTGAAGTTATTTAGGTATTTACGTCTGATAGTCATCATCTCATGTTGATGAGCTGATGATGGAAGGCATAACTTCTTAACTGTTAGGAGTTGGAGGATAATTCTTTCAACATTATAGGTACATATAAACCGATAGTTGTACTCTTGTAGAATATTCAGGTGATTGTCACTGGAAGGTAAACTCCTAAACGGTTAGGAGTAATAAGATTATTTCTTTAAATATCACATCCATGTGTAAACTGTAAGTTGTATTCTTTCAAGTGACTGAGGCGGGGGCTCTTGATGGAAGGTAAAGTTGCATAGTCCAAAGAAGTTGTTACTTAGATGATATTTTAAGTTTCTATTATCTAATATTAATACTCAATATCTATTTTCCAAAGTCATACAAGTATTTACGTCTGATAGTCATCATCTCATGTTGATGAGCTGGTGATGGAAGGTATAACTCCTTAACTGTTAGGAGTTGGAGGATAATTCTTTCAATATTATAGGTTCTTATAAACCTATAGTTGTATTCTTGTAGGTTATTCAGGTGAGCTGTCAGTGGAAGGTATAACTCCTTGACTGTTAGGAGTTGGATGATAGTATAACTCCTTAACTTTTAGGAGTTGGAAGATAATTCTTTCAACATTATAGGTTGTAAACCTATAGTTGTATTCTTGTAGGTTATTTAGGTGAGCTTTCACTGGAAGGTAAACTTCTTAACGTTTAGGAGTAAGAAGATGATTTCTTTAAATATCACATCCATGTATAAACAAGTTGTATTATTTCAAGTGTCTGAGGTGAGAGCTCTTGATGGAAGATAAAGTTGTATAATTCAAAGGATTTCTTAGATGATATTTTAAGTTTTCGATATAGTATCTAACCTGCATTCTATACCTATACTTGTTACCTGTAGCATTTTATAGGAAAAAAGAAAGACATAAAAAGCTGAGAGTTTTGAGATTCCTCTATTCTACTATCAGGTTGTGTTGTTAGAATATTTAAATAGGCGTTCTTTTCTATCGAAGATTCTTTATTTCGGTTTTCCGTCTTATTTTGCCAGCCAGTTTTACTAAATCTGCTAGATAAAAAGTACACTAAAAATGGAAAAATAAACTATTTTTAACAAAAAAATATTAAAACGACTTCAAATCAGTACTAAAAAGCGAAAAATAAACTGATATAGATATTTAATTCCAAGAAAAAAATACCTACCTACCTGTTGAAAGTATAATACCCTATTACTAATCTGTTTGAAGTCGGTGCCAGCCTAATGAGGTTGTATCACTCAGTATGAACCGTCCACTAGGTACGATCACATGCAAGTGCGAGGTGATGTGAAGTAGCGAGCGGTAACAGATGTACGTACTAGTACGTAGCTTAACAAACTCTTTAGGCTTGGCACCGACTTCAAACAGATTAGTAATAGGGTATTATACTTTCAACAGGTAGGTAGGTATTTTTTTCTTGGAATTAAATATCTATATCAGTTTATTTTTCGCTTTTTAGTACTGATTTGAAGTCGTTTTAATATTTTTTTGTTAAAAATAGTTTATATATATTATATTTATTATATGTACAACTAAACAAGTGATATATCTATCGCTTTCACTTACTCTACATATTTATGACGTAAAATATTTTTTTTGCCAATTATTTAATTTTATATTAGATCTATAATTCACGCGAGGTTTTGCTCCCGTCGTTCTTTATTTAGCCTTTACTCAGCTCCTATTGGCCGCAGCGTGATGTTAAATAGTTTATAACCTATCTCGACAAATAGGCTATCCAACACAAAAAGATTTTTTTGGACCAGTAGTTCCTGTGATCGTAGCGTTTAACCAAACATACAAACAAACTCTTCAGCTTTATAATATTAGAATAGTACTTATAGATTTGGCAAAAGTTTTACAGTCAAGTCCCTGCGTGACATCCCCGCTGTTACACCAACAGGGTGTGAAATAGTCAAGAACAAGCGGCCATATTAATTATAATTTTATTTATATTTTGAAGGTTAAGATGGTCGCCTCGCCACTAACACCGAGTGAAGTGGGCTCGATTCCCACACAAGACAAATATTGTGGGATCAATAGATGTTTATTTCTCTCTCGGTGTACTTTGTATCTATTAATTATGTGTTTGCAAATGTCTCCTGTGACATAATGGCTTGTTTCCTATTGCCTTTATTCAGAAGATAAAACAAGATATCGTATAAAACTCAATAAAAAACGTTGTTCGAAATCACATTTACGTTAACGTGAAAAACCAGTGATAGACTGTAAATTTTTTCTTTTATGTATGTTGCGCGTACGATCAGAAAACAATTTTGTTTCAGGGTTACACTTAAGTAGGGAAACGTGGTGTATCACCTCCTTGCATGTAGACGAAGTATTAAGGATTATCGCACACAGTGACTAAGGGTTGGCCTACATCTTGTCGCACAGAATCGCACTATTCTATGTGTTTCTTTGTTAGATAAGAACCTATAAAGAAAGTTTGATTTTATAGTGTTTTACGAGTATGTTACTCAGAGAGTGGGAAATAAGTACAAACTCCTACTTTCGTTATTCCTTTTTTTTATTATTAATTTATTCATCAAACTATAATTACTTATATTTGTTTGTTGTCGTGATAGTTTTTTTATTAGGACTATCATTCTACCAAATAAATTCTACCAAACTAAGTATTTGCTCACATAAGATACATATTCTATAATGCCTGTTATATTCTCGGACGGACGGATGTGCGTATATTTTAGCTACTGAACCCAACGATAACATTTTTCGTTTACACTAAGTAATTTCAAAAAATAGTTTAAAAGTTACTACTATATTAGTGTCTTTGCATCGTGCTTTTAAAACAAAACTCTGTAATAATTATATTACTCAGTCAAGTATACTAAAAATATTATAAATAAGTACTCGGTGTTTGCAAGGGTCATCGCTGTTGATTCTGGCTTACAGGAATTGACTGTACCGTTATTCTAAAACAAAGTAGTAGGTATATTAATTTAAGTAATTAAAAGTTCGTTCACATGCACTCTATTGTCAAGTTTGTACAACGTGCTTTACGTTGCTTCTATCCCTAATATCGGTCGCATGAAAGCCTTACCCTCGTCACAGTTATCCATCCAATCAGTTGAGACAATCTCTTAAACTTGACATGTGGTCCCGCATAGTTACCGACCGATCTTCCATAGAGAGAGTTACCTATTAATTGACAGTTGAGATCACTGTATCGGTTATGACATGTACGCTTAACGACGACTAGCTCTTGGGCGGAGTTTCGCTGCTGTGAACCTTTTATGGGTCACTATTAAGCTCCTAACTAAGAAGCGATGGTGGCTGAATGGATAAGGGACGGGCGTGCAAATCACGCGGTCTGAGTTCTATCCCGACCTGTAGTACCAATGTGGATTCCACTTTGTGGAATTTATATGTACTAGTCAAGTGACTTACCATCTGCTAACGGTGAAGGAAAACATCGTGAGGAAACCCACATACTCTAGAAGAAATTCTATGAGTATGTCTGATCCACCAACTCGCACTAGGCCAGCGTGAGTGG